>OZ010610.1:19158005-19240505 GCA_963932145.1 Acanthosepion lycidas
AACTGAGGTACAAGGACACTGTTAAATACAATCTGATGAGATGTGGCATCAGCCTTGATAGCTGGGAAAGTACTACCGAAGACCGTGCAACCTGGAGGACAACTTGCAAAGAGGGCATCGATGTTTTGAGAACAGGTGTATCAGTCTCCTCATTGACAAATGGGCCAAGGGTAAGACCAACAGTAGCAATCAGAACCCACATGATTAAACCAGCATCTGCAATAGGGATTACGGCTCTAGAATTGTACTCTACCCTCACGGAAGGACTTATCGGTAAGGTGTCGACAGAATACTCATGCGTTGGCTCACGACGCGAGAACCCATATATATATATATATATATATATATATATATATGTGTGTGTGTGTGCATTTCTAATTATATATATATTTATGTATATATATAGTTCTAATATATATATATATATATATATATATATATATATATATATATATATATATATATATATATATATATATATATCCATTTTAATTAGTTTATATATATAGTTCTAATTATTACTTTTTCGGGACTTTATACGCGTTGGGACTCTTTTTGTCCCAGACAACGTAATATTAATTTGATTAAGTCCTTAATTCACAGGGCACTTAAGTTATGTTCTGGGGGTCTTCTCTGCGGAGAAATTGACTTTGTTAGAATGGCACTATCAAAAAACGGATATCCGTTGGATATTTTAGACTCCGTTATTCAAGACGTCATCAGTAAATTCCATAGGGTGAAGCTGCAATTAGCTGATAAATACCCAGTTTATTTGCATCTTCCCTATATTGGGTAAGAGTTTATCGAAACGTATTTCACGTTTAATCAATAGTTGTTATTTTTCGGCGAATGTTAAGGTAATATTTGTTACCCGTCCTGCTTTCTCTCCCATTCGTAAGGACGTCCTTCCTCCTTATCATGTTAATTCAGTGATTTACCAATACAAGTGTAGTTGTGGACACGCCTACATAGGTAGGACTTCCCAGCGTTTGGATTCGAGAATAAAACAGCATTTACCCCCCAGGATTTTGAATCCGTCCTCTAGGAATAGCCAACTGACTAACAGTTCTGGTTCTGCTATTACTGAACATTTAATAAATAGAAGGAAATGTGTGGAAAATTTTAGTGGTGACCGATTTATAATTTTATCTGGGTCCCACTCCACATTTCACCTCAAGGTCCTAGAGTCCTTGTATATCAGATCTCGTGAGCCTTCCCTTTGTAAACAGAGGGAATGTTTGCTGGGTCTGAATATTATTGGACTCTAGTTTCTTGAAATTCATATTTTCTTTTTCTCCATTCGATTACATTCGTTAATTAAAAATTAATTTACACGCTTTTTTAAATTCCCAGAATAAATAAATTTGATAAGTCCTGGGACGAAACCGGTTGTTTTTATTTTAGCATTTGCTTTTAAAAATGCCTTCTAAATATTGTCTTTTCCCATCTATTAATATATATATATATATATATATATATATATATATATATATATATATATATATATATATATTATAATTTTATCATACAAAAAAAACAGTTCACTCACTACAAAAATGCAACTTCATTTCGGTGCATTTCAGTTGCACCTCGACTGGTGAGAACCAAAAAAATATGTATGTGTATAGATAGATAGATAGATAGATAGATAGATAGATAGATAGATAGATAGATAGATAGATAGATAGATAAGGACGAAACTAGGATAGATAGATAGATAGATAGATAGATAGATAGATAGATAGATAGATAGATAGATAAGGACGAAACTAGGATAGATAGATAGATAGATAGATAGATAGATAGATAGATAGATAGATAGATAAGGACGAAACTAGGATAGATAGATAGATAGATAGATAGATAGATAGATAGATAGATAAGGACGAAACTAGGATAGATAGATAGATAGATAGATAGATAGATAGATAAGGACGAAACTAGGATAGATAGATAGATAGATAGATAGATAGATAGATAGATAGATAGATAGATAGATAGCATAGATAGATAGATAAGGACGAAACTAGGATAGATAGATAGATAGATAGATAGATAGATAGATAGTTAGATAGATAGCATAGATAGATAGATAAGGACGAAACTAGGATAGATAGATAGATAGATAGATAGATAGATAGATAGATAGATAGATAGATAGATAAGGACGAAACTAGGATAGATAGATAGATAGATAGATAGATAAGGACGAAACTAGGATAGATAGATAGATAGATAGATAGATAGATAGATAGATAGATAAGGACGAAACTAGGATAGATAGATAGATAGATAGATAGATAGATAGATAGATAGATAGATAGATAGATAGATAAGGACGAAACTAGGATAGATAGATAGATAGATAGATAGATAGATAGATAGATAGATAGATAGATATAAGATAGATAGATAAGGACGAAACTAGGATAGATAGATAGATAGATAGATAGATAGATAGATAGATAGATAGATAGATAGATAAGGACGAAACTAGGATAGATAGATAGATAGATAGATAGATAGATAGATAGATAGATAGATAGATAGATAGATAGCATAGATAGATAGATAAGGACGAAACTAGGATAGATAGATAGATAGATAGATAGATAGATAGATAGATAGATAGACAGATAGATCGATAAGGACGAAACTAGGATAGATAGATAGATAGATAGATAGATAGATAGATAGATAGATAGATAGATAGATAGATAGATCAATTCCCCTTAAAGAAGGTGATAATATCACTAAGACACAAGAAATTACTGGCAGCCAATGATAGACTCCTATTCAAAAGATCGGGGAAGAGTGGGCAGAAAAAAAAAGTAAAACAAATAGTAAATAAAATTTCAGAGTTTAGGCAGATACTTTAGAAGTATAGATTAAAACATGAAACCTAATTCCCAAAAAGTAATATTCTTATATAAATATATACCCGATATAAATATGAATTTAATCTATAAACCCTATTCCTATAAACACACACACTTGTATATATATATATGCAAGGTGCTTATTGGAAAGTGCTCAATATCAGTGATAGAGCTAACATATTCAGTTGTATGGATATGAGTTTGTGGCACTGGGTTTCACGCTTTTGCGATCATCAGACAAACCTTGTGATCTGGTGACCGCGAAAGCGTGAAACCCATGGTCACAAACTCGCACCCATACAGTTTATATATATATATATATATATATATCTACAGAGTGAGAGAGAGAGAGAAAGAGCGAGAGAATGACAGAGAGAGACAGACAAACAGTCAGACAGACAGTATCAAAACTACTTTTAAAAACTTTGGTTACGGGTTTCTTCTACCAAGACAAGGACAAAAATCCATATAAACATATGTTTTCAAATTTTTCGTTTTTGAATTAAGTTTAAAAATTATGGTAGACGCTGTTAAATGTATAATCCAAAATACAATCCCAAATATTTTTTAAAACTGGGGGGGGGCTCTGATATCAAAACAAAATAAAATATCCATATAAACATATGTTCAAAAGGCCATCGCTGTACCTCAACACAACAACTCATAACAAATGTTCAAAATGCACTCCGCTTTTTTCTACACACACACAGGTACCCGTCGGATCATTGACTGGCGGACCCTTTAACATACTCTACGGCGCCTTCATTGATGATTTTTTTTAACATCAAGAAACTGATTACAGAATTGGAAAGGATCAGTATAAAAATAGATTTATGTCTATATTATTCAATGAAAAATGTTTGAATGAAGATATACTGCATATATATATATATATATATATATATATATATATATATATATATATATATATATATATATGTGTGTGTGTCTGTGTGTCTGTGTGTCTGTGGGTGTGTTTGTGGGTGTGTGTGTATAAACTCTATCAACTTTATTCATCTAGAAATGTGTTATTTGTTACACAATGATTAATCTGTTTTATTTCCCATCTGCTTCTTCTAAATCCTACACTCGTGAACTAGTTTATCTAGATTTCCTCCATTAGCAGCAAAACCCGCTTGTGGGTTCATTTGAAACAGGCTACCAGTGTCTTTTATAAATATGTTCACGTATATAGCAGGATGATATGGTACAATATCGATTTATGCGAAACCTATGAAACAATTACCACTTAAAAAATTAAAATTGTCTTTTTGCTTTGTGGCGCGCCATACATCCCAACAAAAAGCAAAAAACACAAAATATCTAAAACATTTCAAAGAAAATAAAACAATTTAAAAAATAGAAAAAGATTTACATTAAAAATTTCCCTCATTTTTTTTTTTTTGTTTTTGTTTTTGTTTTTGCTGTTGTTTCACTTTTTTACTTTTAGTGAAATTTTGTTTTATTGTTCATCGAATGTGTCTTTTATTTTCGGCCATATATGTTAGTTTAACAAGCAGTTATTATCCGAGTAGGACGAATGCTAAATCATCCAATAATAGAAAAGCTATTCATATGACCTTCTTGCCCGTGTCTTTTCCCACCTCTTTTCACCAAAACTTTTGTCGAATTGTTTCCAACACAAAACTGGACAGCTTCCAATTTCGTTCACATTCTAAAAATTAGTTTTCCAGACATACGCTGCTGAATTTTATGCGGATTCATTTTTTCTGTATTCTTTAGTTTCAATTTTTCCTCCGCCATCTTTTACTTTCACGGCCATTTTCCTTCTTTTTCCCGCCTTTCTCCTTCTTTTTCCCGCCTTTCTCCTTCTTTTTCTTCTTCTATCAATATTTCATGATTTACATATATTATAAAGCAAAGACATAGACGTTTTTATATCTACGATTTATTTGTATTTATATATACACATATGTGAACATACACACACATATACACACACATATATATATATATATATATATATATATATATATATATATATATATATATATATATATGTAAGCAAATATATGGATATAGATCCGACAGTATGAAGAAAAATATACGGAAAAAACAAACAAAAATCCTTATATGTAATTATGCTGTTTTAATGTTAATATAATGTCAACGTCGGACGTTTAGGTCCAATAAACCATCTTCAGGACATATTCATAAAATATAATTAACATTATCAATTCAACATGACAAAGACGACGGACATAAGAACAAAACTTATCCAAACAGATAACTGAAAGTTTTATATGATCAGCGTTCCGTTTAAACATGGTCAAGCGTACATATAAATTTTAGATCCAAATAGAATTCTTTTCATTTTTCATTTTTCATTCATAATACTCAAATTTTAGGAATACATTTTGACAGCGTCGCCCACGTGACGACAACGTGACCATATGTTTACCTGTGTATAGTACAAGCGGTCACCGTAAATTCAGGACTTTTACCGTAAATTCAGGACTTTTACCGTAAATTCAGGACTTTTACCGTAAATTCAGGACTTTTAAGCTCTTCAAAAAATTTACCTGTGTATAGTGCGACCCCCTATCTTTTGCGTTTAAAAACTGATCACAGAATTTGCACTACACTCAAGTATATGCGATATACATCACTGTACTATTAAATATAACAGGCGAATCGCCAAGATTGTATAGCTCCATGCTACATTAAATAATACACAAGTCTAAATGTCATCAAAGTTTTCTTTTATAATATCTGTATTGTCTGTTGTATTCGTTTAAATTGATTGTTTATTTATTGATTTTACTTTCTACCAATCTCCTTATTGAAAATGGCGGTGATCATTGGAGTAGGGGAATTTTTCACTTTTTTTTGAAAATCGACATTGCACTCCTTGTGAAAGCTGGGGCCTCATGTGGCAATTACTGATACCAACAATTAGATTCACCAATTATTGTGTATTATGTTTTAAAGATCGTCTAAAAAAAACGTATAGAACAACATAATTTCCGCAGGTTTTTTGTTTACAAACTGAGTTCAAAATTTTACTATTTAAAGAATAAATCCAAATAAAGTTGATACATTTTGTATTAGATACGCTGAATGGAAAATATATCCAAACCAGAATTTTAATTATGAATCACCACAAGCAATATATGATATTTTTTTTACAATATTCGCTGAATACAAACAGTGCCAAAAAATTGTAAACGATTCAAAAAAAAAAGGCTACCTAATGACTAATATATGTTAGATCATCTGTTAGTTAATATTTAATAAAAGTATAAAATAGATAAATGTGTGAAAGGGAAAAGAACAAGTAGGAAACATATCTTAATCTAACATGTTACACTTTATTAAAGTTTAGTCAGAGATCAAGATAGAAAAGACAAAATAAAATAATAAAAGCTAAGAGACGCAAATTAATGGTGTTGTGTTTGTTTATTTCTTATTGGTTAGATACGTGTCACGTGTAATGAAGTAACAGATAATATTCAAATAAGTGTAAGAAAACATTCTGTATCCTAAAGTGTGTAAAATTTAGTTTACCTCCCCGAACGAGATTCTGCCCTTCAGCGTAGCCTCGTTCGGGTTCCTCCCCGCCCGAAGGCAGAGAGTTCAACCGTTCAGCCGTTCGTCCGACATCGACTAGTATTTAGTCACCCCCCGCGAGGGTATCATGTGGCACAAGGCCGGTTTAACGTGGGATCTCCGAGCCCGTGGGCTCGGCCAAAAATATACCCTTTGAATCCGTATAAACGGGTTCAGGGTCGGTTTACCTCCCCGAACGAGACTACACCCTTCGGCGTAGCCTCGTTCGGGTTCCTCCCCGCCCGAAGGCAGAGAGTTCAACCGTTCAGCCGGTCGTCTGACATCGACTAGTATTTAGTCACCCCCCCACGAGGGTATCATGTGGCACAAGGCCGGTTTAACGTGGGATCTTCGAGCCCGTGGGCTCCGCCAAAAATATGCCCTTTGAACCCGTATAAACGGGTTCAGGGTCGGTTTACCTCCCCGAACGAGACTACACCCTTCGGTGTAGCCTCGTTCGGGTTCCTCCCCACCCGAAGGCAGAGAGTTCAACCGTTTAGTCGGTCGTCTGACATCGACTGACCCTCGTTTCTCTTATTACTCCTACTTATATTAGGTGGGAGAGTCTATTAATATAGAATAGGTGTGTTTCACCATAACACCACCATCCTAAAACTTTACTCCGTAGGAGTAAAACAGTTTTCTTTATTTATTTTTTACAGGAAATATGAAAAAAAAAACAAAAAAAAAACTTTATTTTTTTAGCAACATCGTAGCGTATCTCCTACGTTTTGGATCCACTTTTAAATGATCAGTTGCCTTTCTTTTTCTCCTGGATCGGCGTATGTCAGGTAAAATCGTTTCAGGCGTTTTTAGATCAAACGTATCGAAAATCAACTCCATTGGCGTTTCTTCCGCGGGACGGCTGTCAACCACGTCTGAAGAGCGTCATCTGATCTAGTTAATGTGCCGTCTGCACGTGAATTTTTCGCCTTTCACCAAGTACATCCTATTGCCAATCCGCTTTTCTATTTTTTTGCTTTGAGATTCTTAAGGATGGGCTCACAGTTTCTGTAGGTTCTTCTTGTGCTTCTATTTGTTCAGCCTCTAGCTTCCCCTTTTGTTGATCTTGTGCTTCTTAACGTTTTCAGTGGTGACTTCAGTTGACTTAAATCATTTAATAATACTGCATGTCCTTGGCTGCGGGTAACTCGCTCCCCACTTTTTCTGTGTCGGCTTCATCTTTACTTTCTGGGGCTTTTTTTTTTCACGTATACCGTCGGTGTTGCCCATTCACTATACTCAACATTCTTAAGTACACCGGTTTTCTCTAATCTGTACAATTCTTTATCTATCTGTTCAATAATGAAAAAGCAAAGACACGCAGATTAATGGTATGTTGTGTTTGTTTATTTCTTATTGGTTAGATACGTGTCACGTGTAATGAAGCAACAGATAATATTTAAATAATTGTAAGAAAACATTCTGGATGTTAAAGTGTGTAAAGGTTAATGAGACGCTGCAGGATATTTTGAACAATTTTTCATTATAGTATATCTCGTGCGTATTTTGCATATATATATATATATATATATATATATATATTGATTTTTATGTTTTCGGAAGAGATAAGTTAGTTTCATGAATAATGAATCTGTAGAAAAATAGTGATGTAATGCATATACCCCCATAATACTGCTGTGCACAAATTATAAGGCAAAATGTTCAAAAGTTCAACTGTTTATTGAAAATCACTCTAAAACTACTGCCTATTATAACATTGCATCATAATATAGCGAAATTGTTCAGTATAACTCCCCTTTCACGTAAATGAGGATTTTACTTGATGGCGTAATCATTTAGTAATAATGTGCTTGTATCTTGCTACTTGTTCATATCTAATTTATAAAGCTTCCGGAAATTATAAATTCTATAAGGACGTCCTATAAGGCTTTCACTGATCACCGGAATGAAATTCCAAAGCTATGAGTTTGAACCTAAACTTAATCTTTAAACTGGTTTCCTCAAAAAACGGTAATGATTTGGAGAAAAAAATGTCGCGATTTATTATGTCAAATCCCAACTTTAAAATTGAGTGCAATACCACGGTTCCAAAATCGACCTGCCTTATTCCTCAAGCGAGAAAAGAAAGTATTAGAATAGAAGAGCCTATAGCATTTAGCTAGTTCAAGAGTAAAAGATGAGACCTAATTGCCAATCTAGTAAAAGACTTCAATTTATGTAGTCGAATCACTAAGGAAAAAAAGCTTATCAGAAGAGTCGCCCGAAAAGCTATTGTGAAAGACTGTCTGAGGGCCGCCATTGTTTGTAGTAGATTGCCTTACAAAAAAAAATTAGATTCTAAGAATATGAATTTCGCATGAAATTGTAGAAATTAATATTGACCACACCACCGCCGAATACAGAAAAAAAAGTCATCCATGGACAAGATTGTCATCGGTAATAAAAATGATAATAAAAATAATAATATAAAATAATAATTAAAATAATAATAAAATAATTAAAATAATAAAAATAAGAATATAATAATAATAATAATAATAATAATAATAATAATAATAATAATAATAATAACAACTTTGAAGATCTCCAAAAAGATATCAAAATACGACGACCTTGAAATTGAAATCCGTAGGATTGGTTGGAAAAGATTCCAGTAGACAAATTGAAGGGATTCTCGGAAGTCCATGCCTTAAAGAAATTCAAGAAATTGTTCTCACGAGTACAGCCCACACCTTACGAAGGGCAAGGGCATTATCTATGTAAAATATATTTTTGTTTTTGTTTTTCTTTTTCTTTTTTATCCATTGGAAAATGTCATGATGTTATTTCTAATTTGTAAAGCTTTCGGAAATTATAAATTCTATAAGGCCGACCCATAAAGCTTTCACTGATCACCGGAATGAAATTGCAACTCTACGAGTTTGAACCTAAACTTAATCTTTAAACTCATTCCCCCCCCCCGCCAAAAAAACGGTAATGAGTTGGAAAAATATTACGTGTCCTTATTTATCATGCCAAACCGTGACTTTCAAATTGAGTGCAATACTAGCATTCCACAATCGACCTGTCTTAGTGAGCATGACTCTCCACAACTTCCTTTCAACTTTTTACCGTAAGGAAATGTTACGCCTTTACTACCTTTCCTTGTCTCTAGTCTCCCATCCATTATCACAAACTCATTCCCTTTCATTACTCTCAGTGAGTATTTATCACCTTTGATAAAAACACAGTGCACTATCTTCCAAGTCCCCTAATTGACGAGTTTCTAAATAAACTACCAACTATTGATGAAATAAGGGAAGCCATTAAAGCTATGGAAAAATCCTGTGCAGCAGATGGAAATTCAGCAGAATACAAATGTGTAGGCGATCTTATTTAACACCAACTCATCTTAAAAATCTGGAAAAATAAAACCGTTCCAAAAGATTTCAAAGCTTCAGTGATAAATGTCATCTATAAGAAGAATGGAAACCGATCTGTCTGCTACAATTAATGTAGAATCTCTCGACTCTCAACAGCTGAAAAACTTCTCAGCCATATCATGAATAATTGATTCAGACCCAGATGATATGCTGAGAAGATCCTTCAAAAACAAAAGCCGATTTCAAACCAAACCCGTGGAATAATGGATATGATCTTCCCATTGCACCAAATATAAGAGAAATGTCATGAACAACTTCAACCCTTGTAAATGGCATTCATTGATCTTATGAAAGAGTTTGAGTCGTTGTCAAGAGAGATCTTATGGAACATTCTCTCCATATATAATTGTCTACCAAATTATATCCATATCCTGATACAATGTGCTCCATAGTTCTTGCCCACAATGACCAATGTGAACCGTTCAAACTGGAATGAAACAAGCAATTTCAACAGTTTAATGAAACCTAGCTGCCAGTCTTATGCTTCGTGAAGATATGGTACCAAAGAGGAAAGCACATCAAAACAATTGACATATTTATAGAAAATGTACAAGGAAGCTACGTAAGTGTGGTGAGAAATTGACTTGAGCCGAGATGTCATGTCAGGCCGATAATATTTCAGATTCTTCTTAGTATTTGGTCAAGTACCTCTAGATTTATAGCACAAGCTTCAGTCTAGATGTGGTAGAAATATCCAGTATTTAATGCAATGCAGAACGAATGATAGGCTTATAAAGATGCATGCTAGGTTTTCTGGTGAGGATGTTTGGTATTTTTTCAAAATGTATTGCTTGTTATTTGTTTTTTTTTATATAAAAATGTATTGCTGGTATTCTTAATACAATTAATTACAATTGCTATGGGTAAATAGCAGGATAGACTGAATTATCTAGCCTTGGGTGGCAACCAGTCTAGGAGAAAGTAACTCTCAATTCAAAGCTGTATGTAGCCCTGGTGTAGCCCATACTATACCGCTAAAGAAAGGATCGTTCACATCGGTTTTATGGTACCGCTTATGGTCGAATAATAGTGATGACTACAATTAATGTATTTTTGTACATTCATAATATTTTAACACCTAAGATAAGCTTGTAATATGGGATCATGTGTAATATCTAATTTCTTATGGGGCATTGAACGCTTGACAATCTAATAACAGATAGAGAACGTCCTGCTTATGATGGGTCCCAGGTATGGTCAAATAGTGAATTCCCAAATAAATTATATCCGACAGGAAAGTTTCTGATCAGGAAGTTTTGAGGATCGTAGAACCAGCTCTTAATTGCTTCTGTTCCCATGTCAACTCTGACCCGGGCTGGTAGCACCTGTTAGGGTCCCAGCTATGGGAAAATAGTGAACTCCCAAATAAATTATATGCGGCAGGAAAGGTAAATTATTTGAAAATCTTTGAGAGAATGCTGAAGAGTTTAATTGCAGATGACAAATATATTGTCGGCCACAGAACGTGACTCAACAGAAGTATGTCGATGCTATCATAAACGGAACACGTTAGCAACAAGGAAGCTTCAAGGCAGACAAGAACACAAAGCAAACTCTCACTTAGAATCTGAAAGCGACAGTTCTAATTTCTGGGACACATAATGAGGAAAGTGGGCCCTTACAATTTAACACCCATAGGACATATAAGTCAAGACGAGCAGAGGGAAACAGCAAGTAACTTGACTAAAGATTTTGGGTAAATGCAAGGCAGAACATGGAATCTAAGGAGTAGTAATTGGATATATATTGCTTAAACAAAGGATGTTGAGGAGAGCCACGATCGGCTGTCGTCTTAAAAGGATTAGATGGAAATATCGAGTAGCCTACTTAACGATTTAATGTAAATGCAAGGCATAACATGAACTGTGAGGGATAGTAAGGAGATAAACATTGCTGAAACAGAGGAAGTTGTGGAGAGCTACAATCGGCTATCATCTTAAATGTATGAGGGAAATGTCAAATAACCTACCTTTTGATTTTGTGTAAATGCAAGGCAGAACAGGGACTGGGCGGAATAGTAATAGGAAACATTGTTTCGCTCTACAAAGGATAGGAAGTTGTGGAGAGCCATGATCATCTACTTCATGAAGGGACATCATGCTTGTATGCTTGCATCTGTGTGTGTGTGTGCGTATCAAAACTAGAGGCTATCTCTCAACAAGTACTAAAGCCAAAATCTTCTGTATTGACTCAGAAAACGGACGGAAAGAACACGTCTACATTTACACCGAACGCCTCGATGTGATTAACAAACGAATAGTATTGCGTGCAAGAAAAAAAAACTCAACTTCAAGTGAAGTCTGAAGACAAATTACTAGAGAAGCAAGAGTAACAATCAGCAAAGGAGAAAGGACATTCATTGTGGTCAAGCGAAAACGAGGCTCTGTTAGCAAGAGACGTGAACAAACAAAACTAAATGACCTCAAGCAAAAATCTCTATACCTCTCTACAGTCAAAATACAGTCGCTTGAATATGTACAATTCCCCTTGATATTGCTGCTTAAAATATATATGAATTCAGAAGGCTAGATTTGAAATATTTCAATATTGTTGAAGATGAGATATGGGAAGGTTTCATGAGATTAAACAAAATATTAAAGGAATTTTAAACAGTTATATAAATAAAATAAAGTCTTAAAAATCCCAGTAAAGAAACCAATGAAATGGCCGGTATTTGAACTCGAGTGCTTTTCAAAAGATCCCAGAATTGAAATATAAAACGTCATACTCAAATCTAGGTGCATACATTACTCTATTTAGGTAAACATACTTACTCCGATACACATAAATCTTTCCGAAAAATATGGAAGACTTCTAGGAGTACATACACTACAATATTATAACAATGAAAATTAAATAAAAATTAACATTAGTTTGAAAGCATTTAACAAAAATAGAAGGATAATGAAAATCATCTTGCTAAGTTTTAATTCCTATGAATGTTTAATTCTATTTTGATGCCTAGGGAATGTTTAAGTCCAATTTATACATATAATAAAGATATAATTCAATTTTGACTTATACTGAATGTTTAGTACCAATTCTGGCGTATAATGAAAGTATAATTCTATTTTGCCTTATAAGAAAAGATTAATGCTAATTTGATCTATAATGAAGATATAATTCCATCTTGACATATTTTGAAGACATCATTGAAAATTGTATGTAGAATGAAGGTATAATACCAAGTTTGACGTATAATGAAAGCGTAATTCTGTTTTGAAGTAAAATTAACTTTAATTTTCAATTTTTTATCGAAGGTTTAATACACATTTTGACGTATAATTAATGTTTAATTCCCTCCTGACAAATATTGAAGGTTTATTTCCAATTTTGACGTATAATGAATGTTTAATTCCCACTTGACCAATATTAAAAGTTTAATTACAATTTTGACGTATAAGAATTGTTTAAATCCCTCCCGACCGATATTGAAGGTTTAATTCCAATTTTGACGTATAATGAATGTTTAATTCCCTCCTGACCGATATTGAATGTTTAATTCCAATTTTGATGTATAATGAATGTTTAATTCCCTCCTGACCGATATTGAAGGTTTAATTACAATTTTGACGTATAATGAATGTTTAATTCCCTCCTGACCGATACTGAAGTTTTAATTCCAATTTTGACTTATAATGAATATTTATTTCCCTCCTGACCGATACTGAAGGTTTATTTCCAATTTTCACGTATAATGAATGTTTAATTCCCTCCTAACCGATATTGAAGGTTTAATTACAATTTTGACGCATAATGAATGTTTAATTCCCTCCTAACCGATATTGAAGGTTTAATAACAATGTTGACGTATAATCAATGTTTAATTCTCTCCTGACTGATACTGCATGTTTAATTTCAATTTTGATCTGTAATAAATGTTTAATTCCCACTTTATCGATATTGAAGGTTTAATTCCAATTTTGACGTATAATGGATGTATAATTCTCTCCTGGCCGATATTGAAGGTTTAATTCCAATTTTGACGTATAATGAATGTTTAATTCCCTCCTAACCGATATTGAGGGTTTAATTCCAATTTTGACGTATAATGAATGTATAATTACCTCCTGGCCGATATTGAAGGTTTACTTTCAATTTTGACGTATAATGAATGTTTAATTCCCTCCTAACCGATATTGAGGGTTTAATTCCAATTTTGACGTATAATGAATGTATAATTCCCTCCTGACCGATATTGAAGGTTTAATTCTAATTTTGATGTATAATGAATGTTTAATTCCCTCCTGACCGATATTGAGAGTTTAATTCCAATTTTGATGTATAATGAATGTTTAATTCCCACTTGACTGATATTGAAGGTTTACTTTCAATTTTCTTTCATAATGAATGTTTAATTCCCTCCTGACCGATATTGAAGTTTAATTCCAATTTTGATGTATAACGAATGTTTAATTCCCTCCTGACCGATATTGAAGGTTTAATTCCAATTTTGACGTATAATGAATGTTTAATTCCCTCCTGACCGATACTGAAGTTTTAATTCCAATTTTGATGTTTTATGAATGTTTAATTCCCTCCTGACCGATATTGAAGGTTCAATTCCAATTTTGATGTATAATGAATGTTTAATTCCCTCCTGGCCGATATTGAAGGTTTAATTCCAATTTTGATGTATAATGAATGTTTAATTCCCTCCTGACCGATATTGAAGGTTTAATTACAATTTTGACGTATAATGAATGTTTAATTCCCTCCTGACCGATACTGAAGGTTTAATAACAATGTTGACGTATAATCAATGTTTAATTCTCTCCTGACTGATACTAAATGTTTAATTTCAATTTTGTTGTGTAATAAATGTTTAATTCCCACTTTATCGATATTGAAGGTTTAATTGCAATTTTGACGTATAATGGATGTATAATTCTCTCCTAACCGATATTGAAGGTTTAATTCCAATTTTGACGCATAATGAATGTTTAATTCCCTCCTAACCGATATTGAAGGTTTAATAACAATTTTGACGTATAATCAATGTTTAATTCTCTCCTGACTGATACTGAATGTTGAATTTCAATTTTGATGTGCAATAAATGTTTAATTCCCACTTTATCGATATTGAAAGTTTAATTCCAATTTTGACGTATAATGGATGTATAATTCTCTCCTGGCCGATATTGAAGGTTTAATTCCAATTTTGACGTATAATGAATGTTTAATTCCCTCCTAACAGATATTGAATGTTTAATTACAATTTTGACGTATAATGAATGTTTAATTCCCTCCTAACCGATATTGAGGGTTAATTCCAATTTTGACGTATAATAAATGTATAATTCCCTCCTGGCCGATATTGAAGGTTTACTTTCAATTTTGACGTATAATGAATGTTTAATTCCCTCCTAACCGATATTGAAGGTTTAATTCCAATTTTGACGTATAATGAATGTATAATTCCTTCCTGACCGATATTGAAGGTTTAATTCTAATTTTGATGTATAATGAATGTTTAATTCCCTCCTAACCGATATTGAGGCTTTAATTCCAATTTTGATGTATAATGAATGTATATTCCCTCCTGACCGATATTGAATGTTTACTTTCAATTTTGACGTATAATGAATGTCTAATTCCCTCCTAACAGATATTGAATGTTTAATTACAATTTTGACGTATAATCAATGTTTAATTCTCGCCTGACTGATACTGAATGTTTAATTTCAATTTTGGAGTGTAATAAATGTTTAATTCCCACTTTATCGATATTGAAGGTTTAATTCCAATTTTGACGTATAATGAATGTATAATTCGCTCCTGGCCGATATTGAAGTTTTAATTCCAATTTTGATATATAATGAATTTTTAATTCCTACTTGACCTATATTAAAAGTTTAATTACAATTTTGACGTATAATGATTGTTTAATTCCCTCCTGACGGATATTGAATGTTTAATTCCAATTTTGACGTGTAATGAATTTTTAATTCGCTCCTGACTGATATTGAATGTTTAATTCAAATTTTGACGTATAATGAATGTTTAATTCCCTCCTAACCGATATTGAGGGTTAATTCCAATTTTGACGTATAATAAATGTATAATTCCCTCCTGGCCGATATTGAAGGTTTACTTTCAATTTTGACGTATAATGAATGTTTAATTCCCTCCTAACCGATATTGAAGGTTTAATTCCAATTTTGACGTATAATGAATGTATAATTCCTTCCTGACCGATATTGAAGGTTTAATTCTAATTTTGATGTATAATGAATGTTTAATTCCCTCCTAACCGATATTGAGGGTTTAATTCCAATTTTGATGTATAATGAATGTATATTCCCTCCTGACCGATATTGAATGTTTACTTTCAATTTTGACGTATAATGAATGTCTAATTCCCTCCTAACAGATATTGAATGTTTAATTACAATTTTGACGTATAATCAATGTTTAATTCTCGCCTGACTGATACTGAATGTTTAATTTCAATTTTGGAGTGTAATAAATGTTTAATTCCCACTTTATCGATATTGAAGGTTTAATTCCAATTTTGACGTATAATGAATGTATAATTCGCTCCTGGCCGATATTGAAGTTTTAATTCCAATTTTGATATATAATGAATTTTTAATTCCTACTTGACCTATATTAAAAGTTTAATTACAATTTTGACGTATAATGATTGTTTAATTCCCTCCTGACGGATATTGAATGTTTAATTCCAATTTTGACGTGTAATGAATTTTTAATTCGCTCCTGACTGATATTGAATGTTTAATTCAAATTTTGACGTATAATGAATGTTTAATTCCCTCCTGACCGATATTGACGGTTTAATTCCAATTTTGACACATAATGAATGTTTATTCCCCTCCTGGCTGATATTGAATCTTAAATTTCAATTTTGACGTATAATGCATGTTTAACTCCCTCCTGACTGAATGAATGTTTAATTCCCACTTGACTGATATTGAAGTTTTAATTCCAATTTTGACGTCTAATGGATGTTTTACTTCTGTACGAATTTTGTGAAATGTGTTTGCCGATTAAATAATACAAGATTTGAATCTACATTTCTAACATTTTATTCAACCCAATATTTCGTCAATTGCTCTCGACCATTTTGTAGAGCTCTAAATCGAACAGTGCCCTTACTTTCTCCATTTGTGATTTCTGGGACACTGCGCTCGACTGCATGGGAGAGTTGTTTATATAACCACATATACGTTATTTACATTATTAGTACTATTTTCATCATCTTTGTCGTCATATTTATTACAACGTTTCGGCTGTTGTACGGTCCGGTCTTCTTCAGGTGGTTGGAATGTAGCTCCCTGGCGTAAGCTGTTTTGGTCCCTCGTGCTATGTTTAATGGATGTTAGTTATCAGTTATCTCCTGTTAATTTCCCTCTGAAAGTTCTCCACTGCCTTAACCGAGTATTGAACTCACACTCTTTGGGTCCTGTCACTGGATGTATTGAGTGGTGATGGATGAGTTCTTGTAGTGAATGGGCAAATTTTAATGGATGAATGGGTCGTGATTCTGATTAGGATAGCTAATGAAGACCAGCTTATCCTCATTTCCTCTTTAGTCTTGTGCCGCAACTTTGTATTTTTACAATATATATATATATATATATATATATATATATATATATATATATGCACCGTCCAGCTCGGGAGAAAAAAATAAATTGATCACAGTATCCACACCAAAGGCTGCAGCCAATCACAACCAAATAGGCTTACCGAAGTAGCAAGATGGAAAATCCCAACCTTTTATATAAATCCTCTCACCAACTGATCCAGAATACTGGTCTGTTTGTCCAACTGAATTCTAGAAAATCAAGAGTCAGTTGTTATATATCCTCCCTATCCTATCAATGTTCACTTGCTACAACTTATATATCACACACCTAATTCATTATAACCACTTTAACAGCCAACTTCTATCACGAAACGGCTCTCGAACCTGGGTGACAATTAGTATTAAAAAAATCTTGTTGCTTCACAATCTTTCTCTACAAGTGGTCGCCTATGAACTAGTTATATATACAATATCCAAACGAAATAGACATGAATTTGTTTTGGCTCTTGGTTTTCTTTGATTTTGTTTTTGTTTTCTTTGTCTTGCGTTTCTCGAATCTGATTCAGTTGCACCGAACTGTAGAGGCGGCCGTCTTGACGAGAGTGAAGATGACAGCAAGTTCTAATCTCGAGAGATACCAGATCTCGCCAGATTCCACGTGGACTTCCTCATGACAGTAATCGTTGGCACCAGTGATGCGAGGAGACGCTTCGGATGTCGGCCAGTGGGAGCTTCGCTTTCCTTGTTCAATTTTCTTGGTTAGGACACGCATCGTCCTCCATTTTCTTTCTTTTCTCATATCAACGTGGCAATATCAATTTCACGTACGAAAAGATAGATACATTACCATGCGTATACAAGAGCCGCACATTCACACAATTAATGCATACAAAGGAACAAAACTTTCCAAGCCACAATTCAATTCTTAAAAAAATCAGGAATTGTAGTGGGGACGGGGGTTCTTGATTAATTTAATCTGGTGTGCTTTACCGCTTGGCTATAGAGATAAAAAGAAAAAATAAATATTTGTTCAACTATAACGCTCTCTATAGACAAGCGATAAAGCATACCGAATCAGACAATCTTTTCTCATATAAGGGGGTGTATTTCTTTTATTAAGATTTATTGAATGCACAAATCCATTCGCGTAATACATAGTGTTTAAAATTAATAATAGGGTATCTATTTCAAATCATATATATATATATATATATATATATATATATATATATATATATATATATAGTTAAGTTATAAGGAACTTGGTAAGCCGAATTGGTAAATCCAAAGAGGATGAAATCCTGAGAGCTCAATGTGAGGACAGAGCTAATATGTAATGAAAAACAAACCACTTTAATGTACCATTACGATAATTTATTTCACCTAAATCCTTTTTTAAGGATTCAGGATCATCAGGTAAAACTTCCAACAACGAATTGAGAAAAAAATGGGATTAGAAATTGGTGGGTAGTGTAATTTTTGTAATTTAATAGAGGGGGTTGAGAGTGGTAGTTAAACAGACAATATAAAGTATAGGGAGGGGTTAATTTTATATCTCTCTTAAGTATGTTTTATATTGGAGTAGGAGGAGTGATAGAACCTTGACCTCTTTAGATGGTCAATAAAAAGGAAATGAATTGTAGAAAATGTATACAAGTGAGTCTTATGTTAAAGAGAGAGATAGGGGGAGGGGGAAAGAGAGATGGAGTTGTTATAATTTTGTTTTAACAAAATTATGTTAAAGATAGTTTACAATGTTTGATAGAAAATTCGATGTCTGAAAAAAAATTTTGTTATTAACTTAAATGTTTAATTTTTTAAGTAAATAGTTTCAGGACTAAATATAACTATTATTGTAATAAACATATTTATCTAGGACATAAAGAAATATTTAAAGTTTTAATAGTTTATTCACCCGACTAATTGTATTTCCACAATATAAAAAAAAAAAAAATAACAATAACATCTATTTTAATATTTAAAATTAATTTATGAATGTAATTTATTTATTATATTGGTAAACTAAATTAAAGATTAGGTTTCATTATTTAATAGAATTTGAGGGTAATATTAATTTTCATTTATTCCTATATGTCTCACAAATATATTCATGTGAATCCCTACATACATACGATCATTAACAAGTCAAAAAAAAAAAAACCATAGAAACACTTGAGATAATTTACACAAAAATTCATTTATCCTCGTACATAAACTATATATACATTTTACAATCTTTATCTATATTTCAAAATATATATAGATTTCACAGTTAAAATTTTATTTTATCAATGTGATTTCGGAAGTGTTTCATTTTAAAGGAATTTAGCTAATATTATTACTATTATTAATAGTCAAAGAAATATTTAAATTTAAATTATCAATTTAGAAATGAAACTCCCTTCAGAAGAAAAAATTTAAACTATAGAATATTACAAACGAAGGACATTACAAATTAAGAAAATAAATTAAAATGTCATTAGAAAGACCCAATATTTCATTTAAAATCAATTCATGCACGTACGCACATATATACATACACACACACACACATATATATATATATATACATATATACATACACACACACACACATATATATACACATATACATACATACATACATACATACGATCATTAACAAGTCCAAAAAAAAAAAAAAACCCATAGAAACACTTGAGATAATTTACACAAAAATTCATTTAACCTCGTACATAAACTATATATACATTTTACAATCTTTATCTATATTTTAATATTTGAAATATATATAGATTTCACAGTTAAAATTTAATTTTATCAATGTGATTTCGGAAGTGTTTCATTTTAAAGGAATTTAGCTAATATTATTACTATTATTAATAGTCAAAGAATGGTATATTCAAACTTAAATTATCAATTTAGAAATGAAACTCCCTTCTGAAGAAAACAAAATTTAAACTATAGAATATTACAAACGAAGGACATTACAAATTAAGAAAATAAATTTAAAATGTCATTAGAAAGACCCAATATTTCATTTAAAATCAATTCATGCACGTACGCACATATATACATACACACACACACATATACATATATATATATACATATATACATACACACACACATATATACATCCACATATATATATACACATATACATACATATACAATTCATATATCCATATACAAATCTATATATCAAAAAATTAATCTAACCATTTAATCATCCGTATATATATATAAATATATATAGAGACATACTCATATACACATACACACCCTTAAATAGATATACATTCATATATAAGCACAAAACCCTACATACAAAAAAAATATAAAAAGAATGCATATATACATATATATATATATATACATACACATACATATACATATGTACATTTACCAAATATAAATTCTAAGGTAATTACGTCTATATACATATATAGATTACAAGTAGTTAAATCCATAAAAACACACATGTTTAAGTACATGTACACACACATATACTCGTACATACACATATAATATACATATACATACAAAACAAACATAAAAACATTTATACATATACATCCACACCTATGCAGCATACATGTTAAAAAAAAAATATTCAGTATTCAAACATGCTTCATATTAGTATATTTATACTCACACACGTGTATATCTATTTATACATATATATCCATACTACCATACATATGTGTCCACAATATAAATACATAGTTACCCTTATCTATAATGTTCATATATATATATCTAAATAAGTTCACATATAAAAAAAAAAAAAAGTTCCACAACACATTTATCAAAGAGCACAGTGTCAGTATTTTCATATATTCATTTAAAACAATTTATATTTTCTATTTATATATCTACACATACTTTGTTAAAATGAGGTGATTTTTATGCCTACATTTACAAATCAACTCATTATGTCTGTTCAATAGTATGTCCGGATCCTTATGTTTTATAATTAGTATTTTTTCCATAATGCACAAATTGCATCGGTCTCTGAAATTAATCGGGGTTTTGGCTCTTGAGACGATTTTCCATTCTATTTGTGGGGTTAATTTGTTTTCCAATAACTACCAATAGTGCTTTGAAAGTGCAGTTTGGTGTTTTTTTGATTCATTATAAAAGGATTGGTGATGGTTGTAAAATCGTTGTTTCCAACTTCCCGCAGAAATACCTATGTAGATCTTCAGTATTTTCTTTGGGGAAAATCGTAGCTTCGTATACTATGTTTTTGGACAAACATACTCCTTCTACTGGACAGACAGATCCTTCCCTGCAGTTACAAGTAGATTTGGTATTTGGGCTTGTATTAGGATCTTTTTGAAGTTGATTATAAAATTCATTTAAAATTTTACTATTATGGGAGCTAATAATTTTTTCCATGTTGTTCATGCAGGAATAACTAATTTTTAAATTAATTCTATTGAACAACTTTTTTAATAGCTTATCTTTTTTAAAATGTTTATCTATTAGTTTAAGAAAATATTTTCCTATATTAATGTTCGACAGCTTACAGAAGGGTGGGTTGAACCATATAATTTTCCTATTTCTATTTATTTAGAAGACGTGTCGCTAGTAGATTTATCTATATAAGTGAGTGTTTGTTTGAATTTGCTTTTTAATAGGGCTTGATTGTATGTTGATTTATTTTGATCAAAGATGCTTTTACTAGAGGATAGTTTATTTATTCTAGTATTTACAGTGTTAGGGATCTGTTTCATAATTGCTATAGGGTGGTTTGAGTCGATATTTATGTATATGGGCGATTGGTTATATATATATATATATATATATATATATATATATATATATATATATATATATATATGTATGTATATAAGTAACGAAAACCTTGGTAATACGTATGGATAATCCAAAGGAGGAGGAAATCCTGAGACCTCAATGTTAAGTCAGGGCGAATAATTTAATTTAAATTATTTTAATTTAAATGAAAAACAGACCACTTTAAGGCTCCATTGTAATAATTTATTTCACCAGATCCATAGAAAAATAAAATTCTCTAGTGAAATAAATTATTACAATGGAGCCTTAAAGTGGTTTGTTTTTCATTTAAATTAATATATATATATATATATATATATATGTATATATATGTATATATATATATATATATATATATATATATATATATATATATAAAGAGGCTCCTACTGCTATTAAGCATTACTCTTTAAGTACGAACTGAGTTCTCTAGGACGCTAGCTTATTTTGTAGAGAAGAAAAATATTAAAATTCCCTTGCTTTCTGCTTTGATGATAGCCTAGGGTAAGATATCGGACGTCTAGCATGTTTCATTATATATACATATATATATATATATATATATATATATATATATATATATATATATATATATATATATATATATATATATTTCCCTTAATATTCTTTTCATAAATATTTGTTAATGTAATACTCCATAATTCTGAATTATTTCATTTGGAGGTGGGTATCTCTTATTATTTTTTTCTTTTTTTTTCTTTAATTTTTGAAGATTCTTTTGGTCTATCTACTCTCAGTTTCTTAATCGGTATATTAAATGTCATGACTTTCTTTCCTTTTTACTCTTTCTTTCTTACTTTCCCCTCTTACCGCCACTCATATCAAGACGTACACTACTTACTCTCTCTTATTGCCATCTTCCCTTTTATTGTTCTCCTTCTTTTTGCTTTTTTCTTCCTTTCTTGTATTCCCCCTTGTCTGTTTTTTATGTCAATAATTTATCATCCAATGATCATTTACATAATGGTATCTTAATTCCGATTGCATGAATATATATATATATATATATATATATATATATATATATATATATATATATATATATATATATATATAATTTTAAGTTATGCTATATTATTAGTTAAAGTTGTTAGTATCTGGGATAGAGAGTATGTAAATATAGTCGATATAGTCATTGAAGTCAACATCCAGTCTGTTTCAGGCTTATATGCAATCGTCAGGCCATATGTGTTGTGTTTTTGCTCGGCAGTGTTATAAACAGGTTAGTGACTAGTAGATAGATAGATAGATAGATAGATAGATAGATTTGGGATGTCAAAGAACACTCGTTGTCACTTTTGTAATGCTCGGTGTAGTAGAGACTTTGTAATCGCAGATACAACTATATTAACGCGGTTGAACAATACTGGTGTCAAACGCTTTCGAATAGCACTAATAGTACTTGTTCGATAATAATCGCTCGAATAGTAACCACCGTATAGTGATCTGAATAGAGAAATAGTATAATGAATAGACTGGAGAATAGCGGTCCATATAGTAATAGAGGACAGAGTAGAAATGGTGATTCGAATATTATAGAGGATAGAATCAGAATGCTTATGTGTTTCCTCTATGCTTACGCGGTCTACTTAATACAATAATGGGATCGTTTGTGTTTGCTCACTCGCGATCTATGTTCAAAACTCAAGTGTGGACAGCGACACTGTATTCCTATATAACAGATAGGTAGGTAATCACAAATAAATAGAATTGTATGAATAAAAGTGTGTCAAACTGTAAAATCTAAAAATCTTTTTTTTTTTGATGAATTCTAATTAATATCAAAAGTATCACCAACCCTCTGCGTTATGTCTTGCACTTAATTGATTTCATTTAATTAATGAAAAATACTGGAATATAAGTCTAACAACATTTGTTTACTTGTAAATAACAATTGCTGACAACAAAATATTAACCAAAAAACGTTAATTAAAGTCATAAAAACATGCTTAACAATTGAATCTATTTTGTTGCTATTTTGGATTAATTAATCTTTTATTAATTAATTTTTTATTAATTAATTTCTTGACAAGAGAAAATATTACATTATGGGTGTGGAAATAACGCCATGAACGAATTGACTTCGATTTTCTCAAGAGAGTTAAATTCATAACGTTATAAATAAATATGTTACTTGGCAGTGACGTGTCTTTAGGAGGCATGAATGCATCTCTCCCTCAACTCTGTTCTATCGTCTGGCTGGGAACAGTACTGTCATGTTTACTTTATGGGCGAGACACAACATGAAAATAATCGAGCCTGCCTCTGCCCCTTACACTAAAAGAAGAGAATCATGAGTTATCTTGACCCCTTGGGGCAACTCTGCAGTGATGTCTTGGTACTTACTGTCCCTGCCCTTGCCCCTGCCCTTGCCCCTGCCCTTGCCCCCGGGAATTACATGGCAGTCAAGCCAAGAGAATACATGGGTCTCAATTGAATTTAACGTCTTTGAGCAAAGATGAGTTAATCTGTGGTGACCTCACTATATACTGGCTTCACTCTAAGACAGTGATTCTCAAAGTTTTTTGTCCTATGCACTCTTTTCACCATCAGTCAGAATGCTGTCCTTAGCTTTCTAAGGTTGTCCGAATCAAAAAGTGCATTCCGAATAATATACATTCATTGCTGAATTTTTTCCATATTAGTACATATATACATTTACATAGGGTATTTTTATAGTGTTTTTTTTTTATTTAATAGCAACAGAAAATGTTGGTGGATTTTTAAACTTGAATTCCTGCCTGTCTATATCTCTGAGATGAGTTATTATGATTACTTGAATTATTTACATTATTTGGACTGTTATCCTCATCTTCATTCTCATATTCACAACGTTTCGGCCGTTGTACGCTCTGGCCTTTATGTCTATGTCTTTTTATATCTCTGTCTATATCTCTGAGATGAGGTATTATGATTACTTGCATTATTTACATTACTCAGAGCGTTGTTCTCATCTTCACTACCATATTCACAACGTTTCGGTCGTTGCACGCTCCGGCCTTCTTCAGGTGATTGGAATTTTGAACCGAAACCTTTATTTCGTCTACTGTTGTCCCTCAAGCGCACATGGCCCAGTGGATACAGAAATGCAAGTGCAGGTTGAATGCATGTACAATATTTTTTTTAAATTCATAATTAATTACCATATAAATAAACTGATGTTCAGCAGAATGTCAGGTATTGTAATTCAATAAACAAAATTCTGTAAATAAAAAAACAACAAAAATAAAAGAGTTTTCCTCCTCCCTTGAAACCCTGAAATTACCTGGGGGCAATCCCCCAAGGATTCAGTATCCCTGCAAGAGATACCAAAGCAAGTACCTGACTCCTCCAGCTATTCTCAGCCTTTACAAAAGGCAGATCAGACCTAAATTGCTGCTAATATACGGGGGCGTAACAACAAAATTGTCCAAATCGTGTAACAGCAAAATTGTTCAATTTCTGCACTAAGCTTTGAACCGTTGATTCTTAGAAATGATTAAAGATATCTTACTGGAATTTTCCAAGGTTTTTATAACACTATTGAACTCTACTTTGAGCAATAATAATGTATAATTTCTCTACAAATTTAAGAGCAGTATCATGATAAAATCGATCATAAACGAAAATGTCATGTTCATCATTAATTAATCATAGCTAAGGATCGGAAGCTCATGAATGATTGAAATAAAGTTCATGTATATATATATAGAGAGAGAGAGATAGATAGATAGATAGATAGATAGATAGATAGATAGATAGATATTATTCCAGGATTATTTATTGCAACTTACTCAAGATATCCTTCGGCTTCTCTAACCTAACTTTCTGTCCTGGGGTAACAAGCTGCCTAACATGTTTCCCAATTTCATTTTCAAGTCTTATTTTCACTGCTCTTTTGGACTGTCATAGCAGAAATTCCTCTCTCCCGTTCCAAACGTCTTATGGATTGAGTTGGATTTTTTCTAATTGTTCTCTTTTGCTTTAAGTTGAAAGGATGATCCCTCTTCCTGTTGTGACCGCCTGATCCAGTTTTCCTCTCTACTGTTCCCTTTTTTTAAAACTTATTTCACCGTTCTCTTGATGGTTCGTGAACGCACTTTGAAGATGGAAGCCAGAGTATGAATGTTGGTACCCTTACTAAAGGCTTGAATAATCTTTTTCCTCTCACCATTGCTCATTTGGGTAGACCGTGGTGCCGACACAAAATGATTTTAGCCTGTTCTCTTTCTCGCTGAATCTCGTTTTTTTCAGTGATTCTTACGACAAAATGGCTAAACATCTTACCTGAAAACCTGGGAAAAAAAAGGTAGTTTAGCGGTTTTTTAGATATTAAACATTTTGTGGGATGGACAATTATCGTTTGCTGTTACGCGATTTGGACAATTTTGCTATTACGCGATTTGGACAATTTTGCTGTTACACAGTTTCCATTTTCGACAGGGTTCAAAAGTGTTTCTTTGTAGTCGACGATTTTTTTCTACTCTCCAACACCATTTCTCATAGACGAGACGTTGCAAGCCTCTCACTGCTCTGTCACTATAACCACCCTCATTCTATTCGTATTCCCTTGGTGAAACGTAAGTTCCACTCAAGCAGCTTCTTGTGGAACTGACTCCCAAGAGGTTGCTTACTCGATCACAACAATCTTAACCTGTTCAAGTCTAAGGTTAACCATTATCTTCCACACACATCCACATAAATGGCGCTTCTTCCTCTGTAGCCCTCTAACTCGAGTGGCCCTCGGGTCTTGTACAGGGTGAACACCACTGTATAAAAATAGTTTGCATGATCAGATCTAAGTCTTTTGAACTGTTCTTACTGCATTTTCATTCCGACCCTGTCATTTCATATTTTTAAATATTCTGATGACTTTATTTTCTACTTTTTCTTTCCTTTTGTTGTTACTTATTTTGAATAACTCCTCTTCCTCCTTCTCCTCCTCTTCATTCTTCTTCTCTTGCTTCTTCGTCTTCTTTCCTCCTCCTCTTTTCTTCTTTTCATTTTACTCTAGTTTCTTTTCAAACACTTCTCATATTTTTCTTCTTTTTCCAATTCTATTACTTAATAGCATTCGCCTCCTCCTCCACCCCCACCTTCTCCTCCTCCGTTTTCTTTTCTTCTTCTACTGTTGATTTTCATTTCACACTTTTCTTCTTCACACAATTTTTCTTTTTTTTTCTGCCTTTCCAAATTCTATTCCTTCTCCTTTTCTTCTTCTTCTTATTCTTCTTATTCTTATTCTTCTTCTTCTTATTATTATTATTATTATTATTATTATTATTATTATTATTATTATATTTCCTTTGATTTCTGATGTGTACCCATTTCTTTCGGGCCCCGACTACAGGCCAAAGGTTAGAAATGAGCTCATGACATTTTCCACTAAAATAAAAAAAAAAAAAAAAAAACGCACATATTTTACATAGATAAAGCCCTTCATAAGGTGTTGGCTGTACACGAGAGAACAATTTTTTTTTGTATTTCTTTAAGGCATTGGTTAGCAGGAATCCCTTTAATGAGACTATTGGAATCTTTTACAGTCAATCCGAGGGCTTCAGCTACAACAGGAATTGTTGATGTTCTGTTGTGCCAGAGTTCTGAGATTTCGATTTCAAAGTCTTTGTATTTTGTTAGCTTTTATACGTTGCAATTTGCAGGGACTGCCATATCAATAAGGAGGTTTTTTTATTTACAGTCTCTAATAAAGATGTCTGGGTGCCTAGATTGTTCTGTCTGTATTGCGTAGTCCCATAAAATTGTTACAAGTCCTATCTCCGTAACTAGGTTTGAGTGGTGTTCATACCAATTTCTTTCAGTTACCTTCCCGTAGAAGTTGCATATTTTCCAGTGCAGATATTGGCCCACTCTGTCATGTCGGGTTTTTTATGCCAACATCGTGCAACCTGATACAAGATGATCAATTGTTTCTGGATATTTATCAAAGAATCTGCATTTTGGGCTAACACAATTTTCAGCATATGTGCTTTGGAATTTCTAGTTAGCAGGCATTGGTCCTGTACAGCAAGAATAAAGCGTTTGACCCTGCACTGCGTAACCACTGATGGGTACGGGGTTTGTCTACATCAGCTTGTTTGGCATAGGCAGAATATTGGCCATGGAGCGGTTTTATTTTGCTATCGTTTCTGTATCTGATCGGTTGCATTTGCTTTCTTTTTTTAAGTATTGTGAAGCTGCAGTCGGTGTTTTATGCTTTTCTTTTATTTCTACACCCATTATTATTATTATTATTATTATTATTATTATTATTATTATTATTATTATCCTCCTTTTTTTTCTTTTTTCAACTTTATATTCCCGCGACTGCTTTCTTTTACTTTCTTTTCTCTATTTCCTTTCTGTTTTCGTGAATAAAGATTTTCTTCCTTTCTTTTTTTTTCAACTCTTGTTTCGTCTTCACCTTTTCCTCTCCTTCCTCATTTTCCCGTTTTCTCTTTCGTTTTTTTTTTTTCCTTTCTTTTATTCTTCTACACGTTGTCTTCTTCCTCTTTTGCTCGCTCTTCTTGCTCTTCCTCACCTCCCACGCCCCCTCCCGCCGCCGTCGCCCGTTGTCATTAGCCGTTTCCTTCTGTCTTTCCTAAAACCCGCCCGACCGAAAACATCTGCATAGTCACGTGACTGCTGTTTCGATAAGAAGAATTAAAAAAAAAACTTCCGCCTTTAATTAATATTGATTTATTTGTTCGAAACGAACGCCGACTCAAAGTTAGGAGAAAAAAATGAAACAATACGCAATTTCGAAACTGATTTTTGCAAAATGCATTTTAAAATGTCATGTCCTTCCAGTAGGTAGATGCTAATGGCTCTCCACACATTCCCTTTCTTTATTGTCTCTGAATAACAATCACTTCTTCGGAAAGCTTATGAAATGGTTAAAAAAAAAAGAAACCCATTTAAATTGCACACTATTTACATTATTCGGACTATTGTCCTCACCTTTGTCGCTATATTTATTAAAACGTTTCGGCCCTTCAGTATCTGTCTATATTTCTGAAATGAGGTATTATGTACACTATTTACATTATTCGAACTATTGTCCTCATCTTTGCCGCTATATTTATTAAAACGTTTCGGCCCTTCAGTATCTGTCTATATTTCTGAGATGAGGTATTATGTACATTATTTACATTATTCGGACTATTGTCCTCATGTTTGTCGCCATATTTATAACAACGTTTCGGCCCTTCAGTATCTGTCTATATTTCTGAAATGAGGTATTATGTACATTATTTACATTATTCGGGCTATTGTCCTCATCTTTGCCGCCATATTTATTACAACGTCCCGGCCGTTGTACGCTTCTGCCCTCTTCAGGTGGTTGGCTCAATCGATAAAGGCGTTAGTTAGATCCAGTGACAGCACCCAAAGAGTGTGAGTTCAATACCTGGTTAAGGCAGTGTAGAACTTGGAGAGGAGAATTAACAGGAGATAACTGGCATCCATTAGACATGACACGTGGAATTAGAACAGTCTACCACAGTGAGCAAAATAAAGGGTTAAGTTCGACATTCCAACCACCTGAAGAAGGCCGGAGCATACAATAGCCGAAACGTTGTGATAAAAATGCCGACAAAGATGAGGACTATATTCCGAATAATCTAAATAGTTTACATAATACCTCCTCCCAGAAATATAGACAGATACTGAAGGGCATTATCCATATTTATAAAATATAGAAACCTTAAAAGATGCTCAGTTGAAACCAAATGACCAATCAAATTGTTGGAAAATTATTCTTATTTAGGAATGAATAAATCATTGTGTTCTTTGTATTTAAAGATCTTTATCACTGGATTAAGGCAGTGGGGAACTCGGAGTGGGGAATTAACAGGAGATAGCTTATAACTGATATCTATTATACGTGGCACATGGAACTAGAACAGTCTACCATAGTGAGCGAAATAAAGAGTTCAGTTCCACATTTCAACCACCTGAAGAGGGCCGAAACGTACAACGGCCGAAACTTTGTAATAAATATGGCGACAAAAATGAGGACAATGTAAATAGTGTACATAATACCTAATCTCAGAAATATAATCAGACACTAAAGTAAATTGGTTAGAATATATATCCAAACAAATATTTTTTTAAATATTAAATATTAAATATTAAAAGTTTAAAATTTCAGTATGTTATATAGGAATAAACTATCGCTAACAACACTTGTGTTTGAACACAGATCTCCAGACAGCAAACACAGGTGATCCCATTTTGAATAAGTAGATCACGTAATGCTAAAGGAAATATATGGGAATTAGCGTGGCGTCTAATTGATCACTATTTCTAGAATATCTTCTATTACTAAACGGATGGCTGTTCCCTATACTATTCACTATACTATTTCTCTATACTGATCCCCATACGGATTATTTCGGAAGTGTGCTGGTCAAACTCTCTGCTTCCGAGCAGAGAGGATCCCCAGACGGGGCTATGCTGAAGAGCAGAGTCTTATGTTAGGAGATAGCTATCCAAACCCGTTTTTTACGGGGTCTACGGGGAATTTTGGGTGGAGCCTAAGGGGTCGAATGCCCCACATTAAACTTGGCCTTGTACTGTATCCAACTGCGTGGGGCAGTTTGTGAATATCTCACTATTTCCACACTATCCTCTTTTACTATACGAAATGCTATTCTCTATACTATTCACTACACTATTTCTTTATACTTATCACTATATGGATTACTATTCCGATCACTATTCGGTGGGTACTTTTCAAGCGAGTATTATTGAGCAAGTACTATTAGTGCGCGTAAGTACATCAATAAGTCTATAGTAAGGGGTTCACAACTTTTTTTACGTCATCGCCGAATTTCACATCGAAAAATTTCCCACCACCCACTTGTATAGTAAATATTCAAAAGGATACCAAAACTGTTTGGTAAGAGTTTGTTACTGGTTCATAATCTCACTTTATGATGCAGTCAAAATACTGAAGGGAGATAACAAATAACGCTGACGTATACAGCTGCTGTTGCTGCTACTACTGCCAATAGTCAAGTTTGCTCTCTTCTGTGTTTTAATGAACAAACGAAAGGAATCTGAACTTTTGTTTATAATTATAATTATAAATATTTGTTGCTTTTGGTCTTCCTTATCTGATTTATATCCAAAAAAAATGTTACAAAAAATGTTAGTTTTTGAAGAATTATTTGAATTATAGAAAATACCATAATATTCGTTGTATGCGGGGGATATGTTTATTTTATCTAGGAATGTCACCGAGTTCATCCCATTTAGTCTCCTGTTTTTTTATATAGGTGCTTTGCATACCCGAATATTGTGTGGGGTAGAATATGTTGAAAACATTTTAATACGCAAAATTCTATATCGCCCACAACAATCAATATCACCCACTATTTTCTGTTCAATTGCTTATCGCCCACCCAACAGTTGAAATATCACCCAGATGGAGAAACTCTGTACTAAAATCACAATGCAGGAATTTTTTTTTTTTTTTTTGCATAATCTGATTATCTGAGTCAAGCCTCTTCATTAATCAGAATAGATAGATAGATAGATAGATAGATAGATAGATAGATAGATAGATAGATAGATAGATAGATAGATAGATAGAAAAAAGACTGAGATAGATAGATAGAAAAAAGACTGAGATAGATAGATAGATAGATAGAAAAAAGACTTAGATAGATAGATAGATAGATAGATAGATAGAAAAAAGACTTAGATAGATAGATAGATAGATAGATAGATAGATAGAAAAAAGACTGAGATAGATAGATAGATAGATAGATAGATAGATAGATAGATAGATAGATAGATAGAAAAAAGACTTAGATAGATAGATAGATAGAAAAAAGACTTAGATAGGTAGATAGATAGATAGATAGATAGAAAAAAGACTGAGATAGATAGATAGATAGATAGATAGATAGATAGATAGATAGATAGATAGATAGATAGAAAAAAGACTTAGATAGATAGAAAAAAGACTTAGATAGATAGATAGATAGATAGATAGATAGATAGATAGAAAAAAGACTGAGATAGATAGATAGATAGATAGATAGATAGATAGATAGATAGAAAGAAAAAAGACTTAGATAGAAAAAAGACTTAGATAGATAGATAGATAGATAGATAGATAGATAGATAGATAGAAAGAAAAAAGACTTAGATAGATAGAAAAAAGACTTAGATAGATAGATAGATATGAATAGACTGAAATAGATAGATATGTTTCCAGATTTATCTCGCTATCTCTAGATTACATATATCCATACAAGTCACTAATGCTTCTCGACGTATCGACATTTGTCTCAGTTTTTCCAACGTTTTTCAATTGAAATCATTTCGATTCTCAATTTTTTTTCTCTTTTGTCTATACTGCGATCAAATTATTCCTTTCTTCCCGATGCGAGTCTGCATCCCCACACGCCTTATCTCCAGCTTGTGTCTCCCTAATTAGAGTCTGAGCAATCAAAATATAAAATCAATGCGTCTTCCAATGACATGAGATGTTTCGGCGACCTGATGACCAATTTGTGGTGTCATGTGTTTGTCGTACTTCATAATGTCGTTGGCGGTGGCCGAAATTCTTTCTATCCGTTCAGCTGACTATTATTTTTCTCTTCGCGTGAATGGTTGACCAAAATTACTGTTTCTCTTGTCTATCGGCCGTCTTCATTGCAGATAAGACCGTTATTTTTTTAATTCTATTTCTCTCTTCATCGACCCTCCCTCCTTTTCTGGTCTATCAAGCTCTACCCCGACCCTTTCTCTATCAGTCTGTCCATCTATTCATTACAAATATTACCGCTAGGACGTTGACAATCATGGCCGCCCACAACTTCCTGTTTTCCCTGCTCTAAGTAATTTCTAATTCTTTACCATCACTCTGTTCTGTGATCCATTCGCATAATCTACTATGGTAGGTTATTTGCTATTTGCCCTCGCTTTCAGTATATTCCGTGAGTGTTAAATTCTCTAAGCCATCTTTTCTCATCATGCACCCCATAAATTTCAACTATCTCATTCTTATTATCAGTATGAGTGTATTTTAGTTCCTGTTTCGGTTTGGTTTGGTTTGGTTTACGGTATATGAACCACAATGGGTTATTTTATGCTGACAAGATTTTTATTGCTGATAATATTTTTGTTCAAAAATGTATTTCTGGCAAAATCTTTTCCAAAAATGTATTGTTGGTAATAATATATTGCTGTTAATAGATTTTTCTTCAAAAATTCATTGCTGTTAATAATTTTTTACAAAAATGTATTGCAGGTATTAAAACCTCTTTTTACACTTTCATAGTGTTTTGAGCCCAGTTTGGAGTTAACTATTTGCCCGTAGCTCGGACCCTAGCAAGTGCTATCACCCCTTTAAAAACTTAAATGCAATGTCAGTTGTTATCTTCTGTCTTCATAATTCCTTTTTTTTTTTTTTTTTTTTTTTTACTGTTCACTCTCTTTAATATAATGTTTTCTTTTTCTCATAATCTCTCAGATTCAGTAACTGTCTGTGTCTTAGTCGTTTTATTGCCTTGCTTGCGGGGGTGAAATGATTAAAAAAAAAAAAAAAGCATAATCATAGACTTTGTGATTGATTCATTTTTATCAAGGGAAATTGATCCTAAGTATTCATGAATTTGAACTACATTTAAGTTTAAAGATTTTAATTAAAGTGTTTCCTATGGTCATAACATTTGAAAGATATTTTTCAGAAACCATGTTGATGATTTAAAACATCTTGTTTGATAAAATGCATAAACTATTTCTTGCTTTATTAGAAGTAAACACTTGTTGCTTAAATCTATATTGGGAACATGATAAATAATAAAAGCAAAGATTCCCACTCTAAGGTCTGTAAAGGAGATAAGATCAGACTCGTTGTGACAAATAAAAAAAATTGGTGTTCACTTTCGCACAAATACCCTTGGGAAAGTTATGAATCCATCTCTTCCCCCTCTAACAGCTATGGGCTAAATGAGGATCTTAGGTAATCTGTCTTCACTCATTCTTGTAACATGACCAGCCCAGTGACGTTGTGACTGCATCAGGAAGGTTTCAATTCCACCAATGTTGCATTTTGAGAAAACATCGGCATTGGAGACAACTATACACAGGGAGATTGAAAAGTAACTCCCCATTTTTAAAATACTTGTAATTCACTTATTAACTATAATTTTTACAAGAAATGAATATGAGAGGAAAATGTTTAGTGTGTGGTTTTATATAAAATTTGATGTAGTTTATCGTATTACCCAAGACGCGGATGTAGTTTATCGTCATATCGAGGACGCGGATATAGTTTATCGTCTTACCCAGGACGCGGATGTAGTTTATCGCCATACCCAGGACGCGGTTATAGTTTATCGTCATACCCAAGACGCGGATGTAGTTTATCGTCTTACCCAGGACGCGGATGTAGTTTATCGCCATACCCAGGACCCGGATGTAGTTTATCGTATTACCAAGGACCCGGATGTAGTTTATCGCCATACCCAGGACCCGGATGTAGTTTATCGTCATACCCAGGACGTGGATGCAGTTTATCGCCATACGCAGGACCCGGATGTAGTTTATCGTCATACCCAGGACGCGGATGTAGTTTATCGTCATATCGAGGACGCGGATATAGCTTACCATCATACCCAGGACGCGGATGTAGTTTATCGTCATACCCAAGACCCGGATGTAGTTTATCGTCATATCGAGGACGCGGATATAGCTTATCATCATACCCAAGAGGCGGATATAGTTTATCGTCATACCCAAGACACGAATGTAGTTTATCGTCATACCCAAGACACGGATGTAGTTTATCGTCTTACCCAGGACGCGGATGTAGTTTATCGCCATACCCAGGACGCGGATGTAGTTTATCGCCATACCCAGGACGCCCCGGATGTAGTTTATCTTCATATCCTGGACTCGGATGTAGTTGATTGTCTTACCCTGGACGCGTTCCTTTTTTTTTTTTTTTTCCTTAAAACTTCTACGTTGCTCGAATGTTCAAGCTATGCCATTCTCAGTATGCATCTTTCATGTTTCATCGTCTGTGGAATTATTGTCTGTTATTCACTGGCATATCGGAGATTGGACATTACAGGACAGTTCAACGGTACTTTCTTGTTTCTAACGAAAGCTTTTCCTATCTTAACATTTTACTTAGTTTCTGAAAGGTATTTTTCACTATTCCTACCCCCCTACGGCATTTTGTGTCACATTTTAATATTTTATATAATTTCTTTTATTTGTTCAATTTCTCCATTTGCTTGATTTTAATCTCAACCAAACGTAGTTCACATCTTTGGTTGGCTCTTTTTGGGACTAACCATGTATTCTATCTTCTTACAGTTAATAGTTAGTATTTTATTCTTGCTATTCATTACTAGCTTTTCTAATACATCTTCTGAGCAAGGGCGAATCCAGGCAAAGTGCCATCCGGGGGCCCGTATTCGTAATGACACCCCCTTTTTTGGGAGGAAAAATATAAATGAAAGACTTAATGGCGTTGATTAATACTTGAAAAACAACAAATGCAAAAATTATCTGAACAAAATTTATCGTATTTTAACGTTTCAAGCTTTTGCAGAGGCAAAGCTACTAATAATTTGATCAAAGTCTATCTTCTCCGCAGTTTTAGGTTCAAATGAAATAAGGGGCAAATTGGATAAGCGATCTTCGAAATATTCGATATCAAATGACTTTTAAAGATGTCCAGGTTTAAGAATCTTCTATCTGTAGTAGCAACAGAGACTTTGAACGTCAAAAACAGCCGTAGAGCAATCACAATCTACTAATGGCAGACTCAGATGTTCTGAGTCTGTCATTACTATAGTGACGTTTGCATATCTTATGTTATTAAAGGACATGGGAAACAACGGGTTACCTAGCAAACGAGCTTATGTGAATGGATGACGGAAGTGGAAGTCTAGGCAAAGTGACAAATGTTACTAAGGGTTACAATCGATAGGTTATGGAGATCGCCCACGTCACGAAGTGACACGAAGAAGAATGTTGTTAAGATTATATATTATGACGTAACAGAATATGAAATGGCCAAAGTCCGACAATTATTTTAAGACATTTCTATGTTTATACATTCTTTTCATAGATACAATTATTTAAGTAAATGCTCTTTTTATAATAAACAGTATTAACATTTACCGACCTGAATGTCCGATAAATTTTCATAGAAAATATTCGTCCTCCAACAGGAATCGAACCTGTATCCTATACAGAACCGTCATAGCCTGACGTGCCTTAATCGACCTTGCTAACCGAACGCTTCTCTGTGGTCCAATCGGTTAAAGGCACGTCAGGCTATATAATGGTTCCGTATAGGATACAGGTTCGATTCCTGTCGGAGGATGAATATTTTCTATGAAAATTTCTCTGACATTCAGGCCGGTAAATGTTGTTTAATATTGTTTATTATAAAAAGAGCATTTACTTAAATATTTGTATCTATAAAAAACAATGTATAAACATAAAAATGTCTTAAAATAATGGTCGGACTTTGTCCATTTCATAATGTTTGACGTCATTTGTTTATATTTGATACGCAATGAGCAGACATGAATGTACGTGAGAGATTCATGGAAGATTGAAGTTTAAATACAGTAAATTCGACCTTGCTAACCGAACGCTCTTTCGTTGCCAAACGGGTAAAGACACGTCAAGCTAAATGACGGTTCTGTATAGTGAAAAATTCTCGGACATTCAGGCCGGTAAATGTTGTTTAATACTGTTTATTATAAACAGAGCATTTACTTAAATATTTGTATCTATGAAAAACAATGTATAAACATAAAAATGACTTTATATATATATATATATATATATATAATATTTTCTTGGTTGTTCTGTCAGTGTTCTTTGGTTTGTCTTGACGTGTAAAGATTAAAGAAATGCATTGAGAAAAATTGTCCTTGTCTTACTCCAACTTCTCTTTCTGTGCATTCACTCGTTATTATGATTAATACTATTGTCAGGCTGAAACGATTATAAATGAAGACAAACAGCTTAAAGGGAACTTGCTGTAAAAACCGAAGCGGAAAGATAACATTGGACAATTGAAACAAATGGGATTTAACGCAAGCAGAGACATGATGAGTTTTATATGACTTCTAGGTTAGGCAAGAAACTATATATTCAAAAAAAGAAAAAAAAACACACACAATATGCATCGAAAATTTTTGAAAGAATATATTTTCCCTAGAGAAAATATTATCTTGATATTGACTTTATTTTTCCTTATTGGATGTGCGGATAGTGAAATTGATGATGGCTTCAGATGAGAAATCGGTGAGACGAGTTCATCAGATTCACTTACGCGCAAATAAAGTCTACTAAAGAAATGAATCCGTGTCATCTTCTCCCCAGATGTGGGTTAAATAGTAAAAATTGTAACTGGAAAAGCATTGTCATCTCCAAAACTTCTTTAATGCAGTATTCACTCGGAAAAATAAGAATTATTCTTGCAGTTCAAACTGTGTTTCGCTTTTCAAGATAATCGGAAAAAGGTTGATAAGACGTGAAAAAGCGTTTATTTTCGCTATTAATAACACAGAATGCCTTCACCCATATTTTTTAAGTGCAATTCACTTTGTACTTACATTTTCAACATCCTTTTAAACCGACCTTTCCAAATTGGTAAATCGTGATGGAAATTGGTTTATGGTACCAAAATACAATAGAGATATGTGTCAGTGATTGTCTCACGTGTGATATGACCCATTTTTCACAAGACGTATTTGGCATTCATTTCACCATGAGTATCACTGACATGTCTCGCGAGCACCATCAATTACTTTAAGTTGAGTCTATTATTATGGTATATTATAAATGCATAATATTTACAATACTTAATTATTAAAATACATATTTTTTTTAAGTTGATGTAAACATTTTTTTTATTTAATATTTATTATCACTATGAATTGTTATATTAGGAACATATAATGCCTTAGATTTGTTAAACTACTGGCACGAATTATTCTATATTTATATTTCACTCTTTATAAAAGACAACCTAATTTTTGAAATTGTAGGAAATGCATTTCGTGTCGTAATATTCGTTTTGCTTATCCTTGTCTATTGGTTCAGTGGATAAAGGCGTTAGTTATATCCAGTGACAGGACCCAAAGAGTGTGAGTTCAATACCCAGTTAAGGCAGTGGAGAAATTACAAAGGGAAAAATAACAGGAAATAATTGATAACTGACATCCATTAAACATGGCACGTGGAACTAGAACAGTCTACCCCAGTGAGCGAAATAAAGGGTTCAGTTCTGAAGAAGGCCGGAGCGTACAGCAGCCGAAATTGTAATAAATATGGCGACAAAGATGAGGAGAATATTTCGAATAATGTAAATAGTGTACATAATATCTCATCTCAGAAATATAGACAGATACTGAAGGGCCAAAACGTAATAAATATGGCGACAAAGATGAGGAGAATATTTCGAATAATGTAAATAGTGTACATAATACCTCATCTCAGAAATATAGACAGATACTGAAGGGCCAAAACGTAATAAATATGGCGACAAAGATGAGGAGAATATTTCGAATAATGTAAATAGTGTACATAATATCTCATCTCAGAAATATAGACAGATACTGAAGGGCCGAAACGTAATAAATATGGCGACAAAGATGAGGACAATATTTCGAATAATGTAAATAGTGTACATAATATCTCATCTCAGAAATATAGACAGATACTGAAGGGCCAAAACGTAATAAATATGGCGACAAAGATGAGGAGAATATTTCGAATAATGTAAATAGTGTACATAATATCTCATCTCAGAAATATAGACAGATACTGAAGGGCCAAAACGTAATAAATATGGCGACAAAGATGAGGAGAATATTTCGAATAATGTAAATAGTGTACATAATACCTCATCTCAGAAATATAGACAGATACTGAAGGGCCAAAACGTAATAAATATGGCGACAAAGATGAGGAGAATATTTCGAATAATGTAAATAGTGTACATAATACCTCATCTCAGAAATATAGACAGATACTGAAGGGCCGAAACGTAATAAATATGGCGACAAAGATGAGGACAATATTTCGAATAATGTAAATAATGTGAGTATTTACAAATTTGTAGGAAAAGAGTTATTAGGTTGGTGCAAAAATAATTTCGTTTTCTAACATGTGTTACTATGTAAGAAAACGACAACCTAATGAAATACGTTCTCTTATAAATTAATAATAAATTTCATACTTTCATTGATTCGTTTCTATCATTGCCATTAAAGTAATAATAAGTCAAAGTTGATACATTTGATAACGAACTGTTCACTCCGACATCCAGTGTAAAATATATATGGTCGTTTCTTGCAATGGCAGGGCATACTCCTGTAGGACCACTCGTGGCGGTAATGTCTAAACCGCAACCAAACCCCGAAGACCCCCAAGTGCAGAATAAGCAAAGATATCCATGATTTCAACGACCAAATTGGTGCAAGAGGACAGCGCCAGTCGGGCTACGGTAACCAAGGTGGAACTTAACAGACCAAGAATCCGACAGCCAGATCCAACCATGTACACCAGATCTCGCCTGTTTGAATCCCTTTTTGTCTCGCGCTGGCATTCTGACCAAATGTGTGGGCTTCACGGCCGTGTTGATTTGTGCACCAAAATCAAATTCACGTGAATGTCCTCGCCAAACTCTTTCATTCACAGCCACCGCCACCAGGGGAGATAAAGACAATAGTGAAAAAAGGATGACGATCCCGATGATCAGATGCGAGCGGGTGCCGATTACAACATTAATATGGTGATGTGTCGATTGTGTAATAGATAGCTGCTCGAAACAAGAAATCGAAGAGCCGAGTTGGCATTCTAATAGTAACTATCCTTGCAAAATGCATGAATCCCCCAGCTATAGGTTAAACAATTAGTAGGGCAGGCAGGTATCTTCTGAGTTGGCAACTAGTCTAGGATAAGGAGAACAAACTCAAAAACTGTAAGGCGGGAGAAACAGACGAAAATAGAACATTACCTACTAACACAGCTTGTTTAAGTCGATAGTATAACAGGCGTTAGTATATATAGCAAAAAGAACGAAATTTCCTAACAGCTCCATAAGGGAGTAAATTTTGGAAAGCCATGATCGCCAAAGTCCTTAAGCGACATGGCATACAGAAGACGAAATAGTCTTGATGAAGCACATACTGTACGCAGCCAGTATCACTGTTTGATTAATTAATTGATATGATAATATATGTTAAATAACAAAGTGTGCTGAAAAGTCTTCGTACCGATTTACATCCCAAAATCTGACCAAGCATCAGGTTTGGTTCGGGGAGCAATTAATTTTCAGCAACACCCCCTCTTAAATTGTAGTTGTTTCAACCTACGTAAATGCAACTATTTTTGATGCTCACTCTTCAATTTGGAATAACTGACGCTACATAATCTTGCAACGTAAATCCTCGCAAATTTAGTCGTTTTCTTTTTTTTTCAAACTATACTGAGTAAATATAAAACAAATCTATATATGAGGGAGAAAAAAAGCAAGCGAGAGAGAAAGAGACGGGGAAGAGAAAGACCGAGTGAAAGAGAGAAAGAAACTGAGAGAGAGAGAGAGAGAGAGAGAGAGATTAAGAGAGAAATAAGGAGAGAGAGATGGAAAAAAGTAATGTCTTCGTATTTTGCTACAGACAATGAAATGACAAAAGAAAGATAATGTGTTGGGTGCATGTAACTTCTACAGATAATAATTTAAATATATCAAAGGTTATTGTCTGATACACTGGCTTTTTCCTATATAAAAGTCATCTTTCATATTGTTCCCAATATATATATATATGTATACATATGTGTGTGTGTGTGTTCTTTTAAATCAAATATGTGGCGTAGTTCAATTTATATTACAATGAATCATTCAGACAAAAGGTAAATTAGTAAAGTTAATAAAATGGAGAAATCCCTTCGCTAACAAAATTTTAAAGATGCATTAACCTACTAATCACTTGATGAATGTTACGATCCTTATTTGTTTGTTGTTGTTTTTTGTTTTTGTTTTTGGGTTTGTTTTTTTTTTAAATTATAAGCTGTATAAGATCTTTCTTAAATACGCAAGCACTTTAGACGGTACATTCAGTCATCTACAAGCATGGAAATTATTTTGTTTTAGCTAAAATTCAGATAGCATCCGAAACGAAAAAATATAATACGAATCGAAATATGTTTTTTTTCTAATTGTGTTATTCATAACGATACAAAATTTTGGAGCGTTCAGTCGCAACCCTATGGTTGAATTTTTTTGAAAATTTAAGTGAGTGCGTTTTTTTACAAATATGGCAGTTTGAGAATTTTTGTTGTATGTGTTTATCAGTCAATGTGTTATGAACTAAATAGTTCAATAAGTAGAGTAATGTCTCAGTTGTTATACGGAAAATTTGCACGTCGGATTCATCGTAATATAAATTGAACTGCACCACATATTTGATTTAAAAGAACTGATCCGACGGGCAAATCAAGTGATAGTGTTGAAAATAAAACCTACATTCAACACTATCACTTGATAAGACACCAGAAGTGTGGAAACAAAATAGCTATTTTTGTAGTGATTTTATAACATATTTACGTTATAATTTTCGAATAAATTATACTTGCTCTTCTCTGTATTGAGCACTCTTTTAAGAAAAATATTTTGTGGTTATTGGAATTCATTCCGTATACACCATTCCTATATAATGGATATATATATATATATATATATATATATATATATATATATATATATATATATATATATAACATACTTCAACGTGCTTTTTATTATTAAAGATGATACATAGACGTGCTTTAATATTATTGACGATACATAGCGAGCTTTTTTATTATAGACAATACTTCAACATGCTTTTTATTATTATAGATGATACATAGACGTGCCTTAATATTATTGACGATAGGTAGACGTACGATGGCCGTTAATAATTAAGTATAACTCAATATTTTCAATGTTAAGATAAAACGGTATTTAATTATATCCGCAAATAAAAACTTAACAAGAACTAAGAAGTAAAAATCAACCATAGATGATTAACCATTTCAGTGAGTACCTTGTTAGTTGCGCAGCTCGGCTTAACGTTTTCTAAATATTAAATCAAAACTCAAATCTTCGACGCACAATAATTCACACTAATTCGACTGGATAGTTCCATTCAATAGTCACTCAATAATCACTTAATAATCATCCCAGTCCGCTATTTATGTACCTAGCGGAAAACATATTCATAAGTCCAGAGTGTCACGTTCGAACCTCGGTGTCAGTAGTTACTCATTTTCTTCCTATGTGACAAGATACACAGATATGCTTTATTTTTTATAGACGGTACATAACCTGCTTTATTATGATAGATGATACGTCGACATGTTTTATTCTTATAGACGATACATAGCCGGCATTGTTATTATAGACTCTGCATAGATCTGATTTATTATTATAGACGATGCAAAGACATGTTTTATTCTTATAGACAATACATAGCCGGCATTGTTATTATAGACTCTGCATAGATCTGATTTATTATTATAGACGCTGCAAAGACATGTTTTATTCTTATAGACGATACATAACATGCCTCATTATTAGAGATGATACATTTTAATATTATACACGATACATACATAAAAAGAACGTATAAACATAAAAAATGTATTAAAATAGATCATAATATCTACATATTTTGGGGTGTTATTCAACTAATTCTAAGAAGGTCTTTTCCACATAAAGAACTTTCTATTCGATTTTGCAGAATTTTTTATCGTGGAAATTATTTTGTGTTCATCCATATTTGCATAAACGTTTGTATAATTGAGTATTTTTCAAATATTAAAAGTCATGGCGACCTTGTCGATAAACTCAAAAAATAATTCATATAAAAATTAAAAATAAGTAATTTTCCTTAAAAAACAAAAGAACATCTGGAAAGTTATCCACACGTCTTATATAAATAATGATGGTCTTAATAATATTAATTGTTTCTTTATGTTACTTTGAATATACGCTTTTTAGCGCTAGAGGGCGTCGTCAGTGATGTTCTGAATTGGGTCATTGGGCAGGTTCGGGTCTTTCAAACATCATACACCCCTCATCAAATCGGCCCCTATCAGAGCTGATCAGCCTCTGATTCCCCCCATCTAAATTAACAGCCTGCAGACACTGACTTATATTAGGCAAACCCTACCCCTCTGTCACGCATTTGATTGGAAGTTGACCCACAGCCAATCGCAATGGTGTGAGCTTTATTTAAGTTGTTTACGGGGGATTTTTTTTACTTTTTCTTTTTTTTTATGTTGATACTCATCGGATACTCGGAAGGTAATTATGTTTTCTCCGGGTTTTTTTTTTTTTGTTTTGTTTTTTGGGTTTTTTTTTTTTTTACTTTTTTTCATCCTCCCACAAGTGTCATCTCCCCAGATAAAATATTTGATATTCATTGTCCGAGCAACCAATGATTTTATTGGTTGAAATTTCTAAAATGTTTCTCTTAAAACAATTCTTTTAGGAAAATAGTTTTTTAAGTCCATGATCTGTTATCACTCTTTCCAGTACTGATGAGGTGGGGGGGTGCCTTTCCTTCCTAACGTTTTATTTGAAGTAGTTTTGAATGTCAAAATTTTGATTATGTCATTATTTTCCCTTCGATTTACATGTGCTATCCATTTTAGTTGTTGCTGCTGTTGAAAGTTCTGGCATTTCGACCTAATAAAAAGAACACTGGCCATCTATAATTGAAGCCTCAATTTTCATAAATTCTCATCAATATATCAACTTCTACACGAGTAAAAACGGTATTCAAACGTCTGCCAAAATGCACAGAAAGATACAGACATAATAAAAGCCAAGGAAACTTCAAGTACAAAATGGTTTTCAAAAATTGAGTTTCTATAGAGTTATTTCCAGTGATCTACGAGATAACTGGAAACGCTTGGTAACTTGAAAGAGGAACAGACTGATCAATGTGTTTGAGTTTTCTTTAATTTTAGGTAACAACTCATATATATATATATGCTTGTCAAAGCTAAGCACGGTTCTATCTTGCACAAGGGCAACAATGGGGAGGTATCGAACGAAGCTGAGACTCATTATATTGATGAATATTTTTAGAACATCTCGCTCAGTTGTCGACGTCGATGCAGCCAGCGACATCTTCAAATCATAAAAAAATTAAAATACTTAAATACAAAAGGAATAAAGAATTATAAAAGATGAAGATGATGTAATTGCGACGAAACAAAAACAAAACGAACGAAGAAAAGGAAGGAAGGAAGGAAGGAAGAAAGGAAAGAAGGGAGGGAGGGAGGAAGGAAGGAAAAGAAGAAAGGAAGAAGAGAAGAAAAGGAAAATAAACAAAGGTATAATGAAAGCAAAAAAGAAGGTAACAAAACCAGAAAATGAAGGAAGTTGGGAGGAAGGAAGGAAGGAATGAAGGAAGAAGGAAGTTGGAAGGAAGTTGAAAGGAAGGAAAGAAGGAAGTTGGAAGGAAGGAAGGAAGGGATGGAGGGAGGGAGGAAAGAAAAGAAGAAAGGAAGTAAAGAAGTAAAGGAAAACAAACAAAGGTATAATGAAAACAAAAAAGGAAACAAAACCAGAAAAGGAAGGAAGGGATGGAAGTTGGAAGGAAGTTGGAAGGAAGAAGGGAAAGAAGGAAGGAAGGAACGAAGTTGGAAGGTAGGAATGAATGGAGGTAGGGACGAAGGAAAAGAAGAAAGGAAGCAAAGAAGTAAAGGAAAACAAACAAAAGATATAATGAAAACAGAAAAGAAGGAAACAAAACCAGAAAAGGAAGGAAGGGTGGAAGTTGGAAGGAAGGAAGGAAGGAAGGAAGGAAGGAAAGGAAGGAAGGAAAAGAAGAAAGGAAGCACTGGAAACAAAGAAAAGATATAATGAAAACAAAAAAGAAGGAAACAAAACCAGAAAAGTAAAGAAAGTTAGGAAGGAAGGGAGGGAGGGAGGAAGGAAAAGAAGAAAGGAAGTAAAGGAAAAGAAACAAAGGTATAATGAAAACAAAAAAGAAGGAAACAAAAGCAGAAAAGGAAGGAAGTTGGAAGGAAAAAAGGAAGGGAGGAAGGAAGTTAGAAGGAAGGAAGGAAGGAAGGAAGAAAGGAAGGTAAGAAGGAAGGAAGGAAGTTGGAAGGAAGCAACGAAGGAAGGAATGAAGTTGGAAGAAAGGAAGGAAGGGAGTTGGAAGGGAGGAAGGAAGTTGGAAGGGAGGAAGGAAGGAAGGTAGGAAGGTAGGAAGGAATGAAGAAAGGAAGGAAGGAAGGAAGTTGGAAGGAAGGAAGGAAGGAATGAAGGAAGTTGGAAGGAAGGGAGGAAGGAAGGAGGGTAGGAAGGAAAGAAGGAAAGAAGGGAGGGAGGGAGGAAAAGAAGAAAGGAAGCAAAGAAGTAAAGGAAAACCAACAAAACATATAATGAAAACAAAAAAGGAAACAAAACCAGAAAAGGAAGGAAGGAAGGAAGGAAAAGAAGGAACTGAGAAGGAAGGAAAAAAGTTGGAAGGAAGAAATGAAGAAAGAAAGAAAGGAATGAAGGAAGTTGGAATGAAGGAAGGAAGGAAGGAAGGAAGGAATGAAGTTAGAAAGAAGTTGGAAGGAAGTTGGAAGGAAGGTAGGAAAGGAAGGAAGGAAGGAAAGGAGGGAGAAAGGAAAACAAGGAAGGAAGGAAGGAAGGAAGGAAAGGAAGGAAGTGAGAAGGAACGAAGAGAGTTGGAAGGAAGGAAGGAAGAAATGAAGAAAGAAAGGAAGGAAGGAAGTTGGAAGGAAGGAAGGAAGGAAGGAAGTTGAAAGGAAGGACGTGAGAAGGAACGAAGAAATTTGGAAGGAAGGAAGGAAGGAAGAAATGAAGAAAGAAAGGAAGGAAGGAAGTTGGAAGGAAGGAAGGAAGTTGAAAGGAAGGAAGGAAGGAAGGAAGGAAGGAAGGAAGTTAGAAGGAAGGAAGGTAGGAAAAGAAGAAAAGGAGGGATGGAGGAAAGAAAAGAAGAAAGGAAGTGAGAAGGAAGGAAGAAAGTTGGAAGGAAGGAAGGAAGAAATGAAGGAAGATAGGAAGGAAGGAAGTTGGAAGGGAGGAAGGAAGTTGGAAGGGAGGAAGGAAGGAAAGAAAGAAAGGAAGCAAAGAAGTAAAGGAAAACCAACAAAACATATAATGAAAACAAAAAAGGAAACAAAACCAGAAAAGGAAGGAAGGAAGGAAAGAAGGAAGGAAGGAAGGAAGAAATGAAGAAAGAAAGGAAGGAAGGAAGTTGGAAGGAAGGAATGAAGTTAGAAAGAAGTTGGAAGGGAGGAAGGAAGGAAGGGAGGAAGGAAGGAAGGAAGTTAGAAGGAAGGAAGTAAGGAAGGAAAAGAAGAAAAGGAGGGATGGAGGAAAGAAAAGAAGAAAGGAAGCAAAGAAGTAAAAACAAACAAAAGATATAATGAAAACAAAAAAGAAGGAAACAAACCAGAAAAGGAAGGAAGGCAGGAAGGAAGGAAGAAAGAAAGGGGGGAAGTTCGAAGGAAGGAAGGAAGGAAGGAAGTGAGTGAGTGAGGAAAAAGAAGAAGAAAGGAAGCAAAGAACTAAAGGGAAACTAACAAAAGATATAATTAAAACAAAAAAGAAGGAAAGAAAACCAGAAAAGTAAAGAAGGAAAGAAGGAAGTTGGAATGAAGGAAGGAAGGAAGGAAGGAAGGAAGGAAAAGAAGAAAGTAAGCAAAAAAGTAAAGGAAAACAAACAAAAGATATAATGAAAACAAAAAAGAAGGAAAGAAAACCAGAAAAGGAAAGAAGGAAAGCAGGAAGTTGGAAGGAAGGAAGGAAGGAAGGAAGGAAGGAAGGAAGGAAAGAAGGAAGGATGGAAGGAAGGAAATAAAAGAAGAAAGGAAGCAAAAAAGTAAAGGAAAACAAACAAAAGATATAATGAAAACAAAAAAGAAATAAACAAAACCAGAAATGGAAGGAAGGAATGAAGTTGGAAGGAAGGAAGGAAGGAAGGAAGGAAGGAAGGAAGGAAGGAAGGAAGAAAGAAAGGGAGGTAGTTGGAAGGAAGGAAGGAAGGGAGGGAGGGAGTGAGTGAAGGAGTAAAAAAAGAAGAAAGGAAGCAAAGAACTAAAGGGAAACAAACAAAAGATATAATGAAAACAAAAAAGAAGGAAACAAAACCAGAAAAGGAAAGAAGGAACTAGGAAGGAAGGAAGGAAGTAAGGAAGGAAGGAAGGAAGGAAAAGAAGAAAGGAAGCAAAAAAGTAAAGAAAAACAAACAAAAGATATAATGAAAACAGAAAAGAAGGAAACAAGACCAGAAAAGGAAGGAAGGAAGGAATTTGTAAGAAAGAATGGGAGGAAGTTGGAAGGAAGGAAGGAAGGAAGGAAGGAAGGAAGGAAGGAAGGAAGGAAGGAAGGAAGGAAGGAAAGGTGGAGGGAGGAAAAAAAGAAGAAAGGAAGCAAAGAACTAAAGGGAAACAAACAAAAGATATAATGAAAACAAAAAAGAAGGAAAGAAAACCAGAAAAGGAAAGAAGAAAAGCAGGAAGTTGGAAGGAAGGAAGGAAGGAAGGAAGGAAGGAAGGAAGGAAGGAAAGAAGGAAGGATGGAAGGAAGGAAATAAAAGAAGAAAGGAAGCAAAGAAGTAAAGGAAAAGAAACAAAAGAAATATTGAAAATAAAAAAGAAGAAAACAAAACCAGAAAAGCATGCAAGGAACGAACAAATGAACGAACGAAGGAAAAGTGAATGAAGATAATGAATTAGCGACGAAAGAAAGAAAACAAAAAAGAAGGAAACAAAATCATACCAATATATAGAAAGAAATTAAAAGGAAAGAAAGAAAAGTAGGAACGATAATGAATCATTATTCGGACAAAGAATAAATGAAGAAGAAAAATGAAAAAGAAGTGAAAAGAACAATGCCAAAAGGAAACAAATAAAAAAATTAAGAATATTGAATTAATTATAATACAAACAATGGTTAAACGAGAAAGAAAAAAATGGAAAACAAGAAGAAAGGAAACGAAACCAAAAAGAAAGAAAGAAAGACCGAAAAGAAATGATACGATAACAATGAAGAACCAAGGAATACAGAAAGGAAAAGAATTAGAGCTAAAAAGAAAGTAGAAAGAAAGAAAGAAACAAACAAACATAAGAAAGAACAATAAGTGATAATTGAAACAATGAATGATTAAGGGAAAAGAAGAAAAAAGAAATACAATCGAAGAGAAAGACAGAGAAACGTATAATCAAAATAATTAACCACGAAAAGAATGAAAATAAAACAAAAAGAAAGAAAGAAAGAAAGAAATATATGGTTGCTTAGAAATTGAAATAATTTCCAGTGTAGTGGAAAGGAAATTGAAACATGGAACTAAATCAAAGGCAAAAAGATGATCAGCAATAAAAAATAAAAATAAATAAAAAAAAGGAAAAAGAAAAAGAAAAGAGAAAGAGAAAGAAAAGAAACAGGAAACAGTAAAATTGCGTAAATCCGGAAGAAGAGAATTTCTTCTGACCTAGAAATATAATTACACTTACCCGAAAACCGGTTGTTGAGATTTTGCTTCAAATTTTCATTGAATCATTTAAATATATATATATTTTTTTTTACCTTCGCGTTTCCGCTTTCATTTTACTGCATCCCCCCACCCACCTTTTTTTTTTCCTTTCAAAAAATCGTTCAATCTCAACTGAGATCGCGTAGGAAGGGAAGAAAAAAACATATGAAAATATAACCGATGGTTCAGTTTTGTTTTACTCGAGTTATTTTTCCTGCTGCACGAATATTCATCATCATCATCATCATCGTCATCATCATCATCATCATCATTATTATTATTATTATTATTATTATTATTATTATTATTATTATTATTATTATTATTATTATTATTATTATGTTGTGCAAAAATAATATCGTTTTCTCACATATGTTACTATGTGAGAAAACGACATTATTTTTGCACCAACCTAATATTATATCCTTTGATTTCTGGTGTGTACTCATTTCTTTCTGGGACATGACCAGAGACCTAGGGTTAGAAATGATATCATGACTGAGCAGTTTTTAAAGAAAAATCACATATAATTTACACAGATAAAGCCCTTTGCAAGGTGTGTGCTGTAGTTGTGAGAACAGTTGTTGGTTCTTTTTTTTTTTCTTCTTCTTTAAGGCATCAGCTCCCAGAAATCACTTCAATAAATCTGTTGGAATATTCTCCAGTCAATCCGAGGGCTCCAGTTACAACTAGAATTGCTGATGTCTTCATGTGCTATATTTTTGAGATTTCGATTTCAAGGTCATTTTATTTTGGTACATCATCATCATCATTGTTATTATTATTATTATTAGTAGTAGTAGTAGTAGTAGTAGTAGTAGTAGTAGTAGTAGTTCCTTTGATTTCTGTTGTACAACAATTTCCTTCCGTATCCCAACCAGAGATCTAAGGTCAGAAATGACATCATGACATTTTCCGCTGACTAATTAAAAAAATCATAATTTACATCGATAAAATTCTTCGTAAGATGTGGGCTGTACTCGTGACAAGAATTTATTGAATTTATTTAAGGCATGGGCTACCAGAAATGCCTACAATGAGTCTGTTAAAGTCTTTTCCAATCAATCCGAGGGCTCCAACTACAACATTTCTTTCCGTGTGCCAACCAGAGACCTATGGTCAGAAATAGCAACATGACATTTCCCCTAAACATTTGTGTATAAAAAATAAAACGTAAAAGTAAAATATAAGAACACATAGGTTGTGAGCTGTGCTTGTGAGGACCATTTCTTTGTATTTAATTAAGGTTTGGGATGCAAGGGATTCCTTCAGTGAGTCTATCAGAAACTTCCCCCACTCAAACCCAGGGTCCTTTTGCATTTTAAGACACTTTTAATATTTTTGTATAAGATCTTCAAATATGCATTACAGTCTACAGAGACTGTTATGTCAATGAGAAAGCACATTTTGTTTTGATTATGATGCCTTGGGCTATTGTTTTTGATTGTTTTTTCTGTGTGTAAACCCCTTAAAATCCTTACAGGTTCTATGTCTGTAAAAAGGTCTGTGTTATTTTCATACCAATTACTTACATTTTCCATAAAATAGTTACAGGTTCCATGTTTCTAGCCAGTAGTGTACATACCAATTTATAATAATAATAATAATAATAATAATAATAATAATAATAATAATTAATCGCCCAGACCTGATGATCAGAGACTGCAAAAACAAAATTTGCACTCTTATTCATATGGCAGGCCCTGCAGACTGCAATGTATCTTCGAAGATCTTCAAAAACTATCAAAATACAAGGACCTTAAAATTGAAATCTGAAAAATCTGGTACATGAGGGCATCAACTGCAGTTACATTCCAAGCACTCGGATTGATTGGAAATAAAATTCCCATAAACTCACTGAAGGGATTCTTGGTAGCCCATAACTTAAAGAAATACAAAAAATTGTATTGACAACTACAGCCCACACTTTATGAAGTGATTTATCTCTGTAAAATGTGCGTGATCTGAGGTAATTTTTTTTTTTTTTTTTTTGTGTTTTTACCTCACAAAATGCTTAGTGGAAAATGTCATCATGTTATTTCTGAACTTAGGTCACTGGTTGGGAGCCGGAAAGAAATTGAGTACACATCAGAAATCAAAGATAATAATAATAATAATAATAATAATAATAATAATAATAATAATAATAATAATAATAATAATAATTATTATTATTATTATTATTATTATTATTATTATTATTATAATTATAATAATTATAATTATTATAATTATAATTATTATAATTATAATAATAATAATAATTATAATAATAATAATAATTATTATTATTATTATTATTATTCCTTTGATTTCCGGGCCCCTCCCAGAGACCTAAGTTTAGGAATGGCATCATGACATTTTCCACTAACGAATTAAACACACACACACACATATATTTTACATAGATAAAGCCCTTCGAAAGCTGTGGGCTGTTCTCTATGAGAACATTTTTTTGTATTTCTTTGAGGCATGGGCTTCCAGGAATCCTTTCTATTAGTCTACTAGAATCTTTTCTAACCAATTCTAGGGCTCCAACTACAACAGGGATTGTTGATGTTCCCATGTGCCACATTTTTGAGATTTCTATTTCAAAGTCCTTGTATTATTATTATTATTATTTGATAGGACCATTTACTACGTCTTTCACTTTCTAGAAAGTTATTGGGGCTACGGGGTTGAAATAAATAAGTATTGAGAAGTGCTTATTATGGCAATCTTTTGTATTTCAAATAAACATGCATTTCCTGCAATTTTCGAAATGTGTTCATCAGAATTCTTCTTTATCATTCATAGCTGCGTTCCTACTCTTATTGGAATAAATATTGCGTTAAAATGCTGCATTCTTTTAATTTCTGTTTTCATATCTTTTTATTTGAAGTTTATTATTATAATTATTATTATTATTATTATTATAGCTACTGCTGTTGATGCTGTGCATCTCGCCATTGTTTCTTTTATTGAACTTCCTCGTATCTTCCTTCGCATGCCAAGAATTGTTATTGATATTATTCAGAACGTTTCTAGTGTCGTATTGCTTGATGAAATAGAAACATTATTTGTATAGAAGTAAGCGTTCGTACGTATATGCGATTGTACACACTCAATAGACACACTTTAAAATATAATGTCAGTGTATGACTGGATTTATCTATTTTCCTTAGTCTGTCGATTTTAATATACGTCTTTTCTTTTAAATCTATTTCTTCGTCTATTGATAAATACATATACAAACCAGATTATCTTTTTTTTCATTTTTTCTTTTTATTATCGGTATATCTCACTATCTGTCGGCACTATTTCGTATCTATTAAGATATCGACCGATTGAACGATACTAAGCATCCAACTAGACTTATTTCGATCTATCTCTTTTACTTTGTTCATCTTTACGCAACATCTATATCTAAAGCTCCTTTTCTTAAAGTCCGCCTTGACACATTGCTTGTGATAGGTTCTAAAACTAAAATAAAACTTTTACTTTTAAAAATAGCTGCGTCGACTCTATCCGACAGCTTGAAATAAAAGTGAAACATTCTTAATAGGTTTTATTTTATTCGTTTTGAGTATAAATTATAAGCTTGATTTATTATTATTATTATTATTATTATTATTATTATTATTATTATTATTATTATTATACATTATTTGGACTAGTGTCCTCCTCTTTGTCGCCATATTTATTACAACGTTTCGGCCGTTGTACGCCCCGGCCTTTCTTCAGGTTGTTGGAATGTCGAACTCAACTTTATTTCATTCACTGGGGTAGACTGTTCTAGTTCCACGTACCATGTTTAATGGGTGTCAGTTATCAGTTATCTCCTGTTAATTTCCCTCTGAAAGTTCTCCACTGCCTTAACCGGGTATTGAACTCACAATCTTTGGGTCCTGTCACTGGATCTAACTAACTGTTTCATGTGTCCTTGAGGACATCTATGTATGAATTTCTGGGTATTATAAACCTAATGTCTTCAGCAACCATTTTTACCAGTGCTCATATTGTCATTTTTTTTTCTTTTGCTGTTATCCTTTCATGTTTTTAGTTTTTTTTTTTGTTGTTATTGCTTTTCTCTGGCACTCCTTATTACTGGTTCCCATATTGTATACATTTCTATGCTTGGTCGGCTCAGGTGATTTTTGTGGCCTAGCATATGTGCTGATTCCTTAAGAGTTAAGTTCGACATTCCAACTACCAGAAGAAGGCCGGGGCGTACAACGGCCAAAACATTATAATAAATATGACAACAAAGATGAGAACAATCGTCCGAATAATGTATATAATGTATATAATACATCATCTCAGAAATATAGACAGTTACTATTATTATTATTTATAGAATTTTTTTGTAATGCTTTCAACGTTGTCTTATTTTCGCTGATGTGTGTAGGACAAAAGATAGAATAATAACTGCTTTGTTTCTTTTCACATACACTGACATCTGTCCAAAGAAAATTACTTATCTTGAAAATGGATAAAATTTGGCCTTGAATTATTATCAAGTACCTGCATAAAAAGCGTTTAGCCCCTAAAGACATTCGTGCTGACATGTTTGCTACATTAGAAAATGATAGTTTTATCAACAGTGCAAAATATGGCCGCTGAATTTAGGAGGAAAAAGGAGAGTCTTAAAGATGACCCAAGGTCTGGAATAGCACTCCATGATATCATTTTAGATATTATTACTATGAAAGGGAAAACAGAAAATTGCACTGAGGATCAGATAAAGATAGTTGAAATTTCTAAGTCACATAATGAGGAAAGAGGGCATAACAAATTTGATACTCACAGAACATATTGAAAGCAAGCAGCAAGTAACGTACACAAGTAGTTTATATAAAATTTCGACAGAATCGAGATGCATGGCAAAAAGGCAAAATTTACATCCTGAAGGAACACGAGTCATAGAAGAATAAAAGCGAGCCTGTGTAAATAGTTGGCAGAACAGAGATAGATAGCAAAAAGACACATTTTACTGAGCTACAATGTACAGGAAATTGTGGAGAGTCATGACCGACCATTTTAGCCAGCTCTAGTGTAAACTGATGAGATCTCGACGCCAGTTTAGTACTGCGCTTAAATTCATAAAGTCTAGGTACCTTTGCGAAGAGCTCATCGAAATAATTACCATGAAAGATACAGGGAGGCAACCTTACAGCGGTGGGAAAAATGACTGAATCCGAGATGCCAGATCAGGGCTGATAATATTGATGATTCTTTGGATTTTTTCAAAGAAATAAAGGTGAATGACAAGGATACTAGTCTATATGTGACAGCAATATTCTAATCATGGACGAATAGTAGACTTATAGATATGTAAGATAGATTCTGAAGAGAAAATGGTCTTTGATGATGAGAGAAAATGGTCTCTGATGGCACAGTTCTGTGTTGTCCGAGAATTTATTCTCCCCAGAACAAAAAACAAATGAACCTAAATATTTCAGATTAAAGTTGGCTGAAAAGCAAGGAGCCGAAAGGGAGCTTCACAAGTGAGAAGTGTGAGAAAAGAAACGATTAACATAGAATCTACGGTTACATCTATCCAAATCAACTCTACATTTGGTGAAACCTCATCACGATTATAGTACTGGGCTTAAATTAATAAAGTATAGATACCTTAGCGAAGAGCGATATTTATTTCCGCTTCAAATACAGAAAGTGTGGCACCAGGTCACAAGTGGGCAATGGGGAAAAGGACGGTTTTGTTCTGTCTTAACTTTAAACTTAGTTAGCCATAAACAGTGACCCAATCATACCACAATATTTCTGAAACCAAAACAACGCATTCTTACTGACCTTTCTTACTACTTCCACCATAATATCTCATTGTCTATATGAAAATCCTAACTAGTCCCCATATGTACAATTCAGTGTCTGGGGGGGGGGATAAAACAATCATTTTAAAAACTAGCCCCACTGAGTATTTACAATATGAAAACAAAACTATTTACAATGCCATGACCTTGATCATTGTCCTTCTCTTTATCCTTTTCCCAAACACCCCTCTTTACTCTCACTCTCACTCTCAGTAACCCTTTGCATGCTAGTGGCACTCCTGACTTGCTTGGGGTGATTTGCTTAAAAAAAACTCGAAACAACAAGAATAAAACACGTTTGTTGATGGATTTACACTAACATGGTTACATTTGGATACAACGAGAATAAAACTATTTTTGTTAAAATGGAATATTCAAATTATTCAATGAATTAATCTAAGTCGTATTCTTATATTTGTTGTCTTAGTTAATTAAAACATAGAATAAAGTTTTTTATTTTGAATATTATTTATTTTTTATGCCGTCACCCGCAGCCGCAGTAGAAGTGGCATTGGCATTGCTTTTTGTCTCCTTTTCATAATGTCAAGAATTTAAACTGTTATCCATTCTTTTTTTCTTTGTCTGTTTTTCTTTGGGAAGATCTCGATTGCTGAAGTTGCTAAAGCTTCTCTTAATCCGTCCCGTTTCACTTTGTCCATTGTATCTGGTTTTAACTTTGTAAATATATTTCTCCTTCACATTCGGCTCATTTCGGTGTCTGTTGTATTGCAATTTGGCCGAAGCCTTGACCCTTTTCAATTTCTGTAGTTACATTCTAGGTACCATAGCAAAGAGCGATATTTATTCTGCTATGTACAAAAATGTGACACAAGACAAAAATGGGGAATGAGGAAAAGAACGGTCTTGTTCTGTCTTAACATTAAACTTAACTAGCCACAAACACTGACCCAAACATTCCACAATATTCCTAACACCAAAAACAACGCATTCTTATTTACTTTTCTTACTTCAACCACCATAATACCTCAACCTCTTCATGAAAGTTCTAACTAGTTCCTATATTTACAATCCATTCTCTGTGGAAGGCGGGGAATAAAATAACAATTTAAAAACTAGCCCCAATGAGTATTTACAATAAGAGCAGAAATCTATTTGCAAAAAAACACATCAAAATAATGTTAGTAATAACTCCACACACATACACAATCCTTAAATGTGGCAGAAACGTAAGTTAACTGGACTAAATCAGTGCGAGACTATAATAATATAAAACATTTATTCATCCCAGGCATTCACACAGACACACACTCACAACAACTAATACGAAAAACACACCATGAAAGTCGCCGGGCATCCACCAGAGAACTGACATCACTGACCACCTAACGAGGGAGGGGATGGGGAATTAAACCAACGAAAAAGCCAAGAACTCATCCAAACAATTATCGTGAAAGTATTTATAGGAAAGACATAGAGAAGAAACCTTACAATGTTGGAAAAGGGACTGGAGCTGAGCTGCCAGATCAGGACCAATAACATTGCTGATTCTTTGGATTTTATCAAGGAGCTCAAGGTAAATAGCAGGGTCACCGGACCACATGTGGTAGCAATATTCGAAGCATTGGCGAATTGTCTAGGACAATACAGTGAACCAAATTTCTTAGAAGCAAACCTAGCAATGAATTCAATACAATTTTTCCACATCGTGCCAAGTAAAAATGTTAGCCCAAGAAGGCGTAACTAGTTAGTTTCCTGGAGGTTAGCATCAGCCATGCTGAGGGAAGGCAGATAGGATTCTCTCAGATGATTAATGGAGAGAGATTTAGTTTTGAAGACAATAAAATTAGCAATCTATCACCATAGTTAACAAGTCGTTGGGGCATCGGTTGCCATTTTGACCATATCGAACTGATCAGATGCACCAGTATGCTTCTTAAGAATTCCTAGTGTTCCTATAATTACTGGAATAAGAGTTGTATTTAAATGCAACATGCTCTGTGCTAGATCCTTTAATTTAGAGACGTAATTCATTATACTTTCTTTACATATATAGAAAGTTTAAATAATACATTTATAACGAGCTCCTAAACACCAGTAAACTACGTCAAACCGTTGCGATAGAAAGAATTCGGCAAATAACAGCAAAACAGTAATAACTGCAAATAACAAAAACAAAACGTATTGAGGCTTAGAAAATAGCATTATTTTTTTTTTAAATGGCACCCGGCTACAATTACACCTGAAAACAATATAATATTTCCTAAAGAGGAAAATAGCAATAATAGCTCTTCCACAAGTCGATAAATTCTTACATTAGATGAGGATCAATTTCCAAATGCAGACACGAAAACAAATTCGCATACGCTACCTAGAATCCTTTTTTTTTACACAGAAGAGAAAATAAAACCATAAACTTAATACCAAAAACTTGAACGAAAGAAAAATATCAAACACAAATAATTAAATGAAATATGTAAATAATTTTAAATTAATAAAATAAATAAAAACACAAGTTAGTGTCCATGTCTATAATAACCTAAAACATTCGCTTTAAGTAAAATAAAAATTGATAGTAGCCTTGCAGTGCTGCTTTCTATGTCCACTATAGACGCCCTGTTTACTATATTGAATACTCTTCCTGGACAAATGATAGAAATTTTCAGCAACAGATACATAGATAAAATGCTTCTTTCCTAAGAAATTAAAATATAAGATTGATAAAATTGTTTTTTTTTCCTTTCATTATCTCTCTAAATGTATATATAAGTATGGAAATTATTAGGAGGATTTGAAATGATCATAATTAATTAATTCATCGAGTCTAAAAGAATCCTTAACAGAATGCAGAAAGCACTGGACATGCGTTTCCTCTTATATATGGGATTCGTCAGCAGTGCGCATCCACTATCGAGAATTGAACCCGGACCATTACGGATCGACGCAAGCGTCATATCAACTCTAGTTACAGGCCTCGGTGACGGAGAGGTAACTAATTAGGCTCGATATAGCGCAACTCATCACAAATTCTATGGTGTATCTCATCCGAATTTTCGTAACTCAACGGACTATGCCCCCATGAGTCACGTCTTCTATCCCCAAGACGATACTATCCTTGTTTGAACCGGCTCTTCTTATACTAGGAATTCTGTTGAGGATTCTTCTAGTCTCGATGAATGACTTTATTTTATATATATATATATATATATATATATATATATATATATATATATTGTTACGAATTCGCAACGTATATATGTATGAACCCCAGCTTCAAAAAAGGAAAGGTGGGTTTCGCTCAGATTGAAAACAACAGGTAAAACAACAGGTATCGACGAACAACAAACACAAGATTAATATTTTTAAATAAATTTTATATAACAAAATACAAGATACAAAACATAGGAAAAAGTATGGAATGACAGACGTGCTATTAATAAAAGGATACTTAATTGATATTGAATGTCGGTTAAAACTTTTGTGTTTCAGGAATGCGGTGTTTGGAGATTTGTAATTGTTGTGAACAATTAAATCGTTAAGTAATAGCAAAAACCAGGTTTGCAGATATATCGTATATTAAACAGTAAGTACAGCAGAAGGGTATTACACGACTTGTGAGAGTGTATCGAATGAACTAGTGCTCAATTTGTTCACTTTTCACTGTCCCTCGAACCTTCTCTCCTACTAAATTTATAGTAGGCGGAAGAGTCTAACATAGACTCTTTAGAGAAAGGACACTGCAACAGTTATGACAAAGTTGCTGTAGAATGTTCACAAAAGTTGGTTTTTCTTCCTTCCGTAAACTGAAATATAAGATTCTGGGATAATGTCTGTGTTCCGTTTTCCCTTGGTTAATTGGACTACATCTAAGATGAAAGTAAGATTATTCCTTTGCATCTATTTGGGTCCAAATATTCCTTTATTCTTTACGTATTAAATAGTCAAATAGACCCAAGATCTCCGGGACGAAATTTTCTTATTCCTTACACGGCAAGGAACGGAATAGGCTTTGTGAATTTCTTTTTCATCTCTTAGGATCGCATGATGAGAATCTATTTTCTCTAGAGTTGTTGTTGTCGGAGATCACTGGGAAACTAAAATTACAACACAACCAAAATCTCACTTGGTGATGTATGTCACTTGAGCGTCATTGACCGATTCTTAAGAGGTCAATCTGTTTGCTATGAAGCCATAAACTCTTTTCCTACAATTTCTTACGACATTTTGTTTACTATCAAATGACCCTAAATTCCTTTCTTGACCTTTCTTCGCCGAAACAAGACTAAGTACAGATAGGTAGTAATCCCAGCCACCACCCAAAAAATCATAAACATTTATTGTACTTCTGATTTAATGGTTAACATTGAGGGCCATGCCACAATATATATATATATATATATATATATATATATATATATATATATATATATATTAAGATATTTTTATGTTTATACATTCTTTTTTATAGATACAAATATTTAAGTAAATGCTTTGTTTTATAATAAACAGTATTAACAACATTTACCGACCTGAATGTCCGAGAAATTTTCATAGAAAATATTCGCCCTTCGACGAATATTTTCGTGCCTTAATCGATTTGTACCTATTAAAATGTATAAATATAAAAATGTTTTTAAAAAATTGTCGAACTTACATTTCATAATACATATATATATATATATATATATATATATATATATATATATATATATATATATATATATATATTGCGTTTAAGCATTAAACAGACAGGGGTGTCCACTTTTATATTTATGTCTTTTTATCATTTCACCCCAAGCAAGGGAATAAAGCCACTAGGACGCAAGGGCTTCCTGAGTGTTAGAGAATATGCGAAAAACTACTAGTAATGTGTGATAACAATAAAACAATAATTTAAATCTTTAAAGATCAAAGGTGACTGGGAAGAGAGTTCCACAAGTGAGAAGTGCGCTAGAAGAAACTGTTAGCATAGAACTTACGGTTACATCTAGCCAGGTCAGGACCAATAACTTCGCATATTCTTCTTTGGATATATCAAAAATCATTAAATATCCAGAACCTCTAAATATATAGAAAAATTACCAAATCATATCCGGCAGTAATATTCAAAGCAAGAACGAATGGTAACTTAAAAATATGTATGATAGATTCTGACCAGAAAATTGTCTAGCACAACATCATGATCCAATATCTGTTTTATCCCTAATATTGAACAGTTTAGCCCACAAATATAGCATATCTGTTTTTTTCATATTTATAAGCTTTTCCTTGATCTCTCTCTCACTCCCTCTCTCTCTCTCTCTCTCTCTCTCTCTCTCTCTATATATATATATATATATATATATATATATATATATATATATATATATATATATATGTGCATGCTATTTATCCCGATATTCTGTGTGGTGTGTTATAATAAGATATAATATGATACTTGTGAATCATTATTTTAAACTTGTCCTGAAAATTCATAAAAGTGGAAAATTCCTGAAACTGAAAACAATGTCTACTTGCACTGTTTCAAAGCAATTTAAGAGAAATGGCACCTTGTTTTAAAATTCTAAAAGTTAAAATATTCTTCAATGCATTGCATCGTTGTGTTATGGCCCGAGATTTACCTTAATTACCCTTTAATCCACTGAGTCAGGTTGTGACACAAGCCCCGTTTTCAACGTGGGGAGCCGAGTGTTTCTACTCGGGCTGCTGGTCTAATCTGGTTTTAGCTTGTCTAAGCTGATCAGAGCTTATCTAAGCTAATCATAGCCGGTCATATCATCGTTTTGTAACAGAGATCACGCAACAGCTGTGGGGGGGGACGAAAGGGAAGCCCCTCTTTGGTTTATGGCCGTAGATTGAGTAATACGTGTCCATGCTTTGTTTTTTTTTGTTTTTTTTTGGGAGGGGGGTAGTATTTGTTACCGTCTGTCTGTATTTGCATGTAAGTTGATTGTGACGTCGTCCCCTGGTCGCAGCGCCAACCGTGACGTTCTATCCTAGTCTACCACGGCACCAACTGTGACGTCCCTAAACAGCACCAATTGTGACGTCCTCGCCGCGGCGCCAGCCGTTCGCTCCTCGCTGCTCCGTTCGGGTGTCGCCGCTCCAAATGTGACTTTCTAACCTTTTGGTGATTCGGGTGGGAATCTGGTTAGATTTGATATCAGCCTCGTCGTTCCCAACTCGCTTCCAACGCCTGGTTACCAAGGTAACTGCACTGATCCCCCAGTCCGCCTACCCACGTTGTGAATTGATCTAGGCAGACGAGATCAAACAGTGGTTGGGGCCGTACTGCAAACCGAGTTCAACGGGGGTGATACCACACAAATATGCATAAAAGACAATAAAATGAAAACTCAAAAGTTCAAGGTATCAAAGAAAAAGGTAACAAACTTTATGTCTAGTTGTTCGTTACATAGGACTGCATCTATCTCCCGACCCGTTCTATGGATTGTGACACGTCGTTTTCCGCTAGGCAAGTTTTAACACTTCAAGTCGTCTGCTCTCTAAGAAATTGGTGTTTCGGTGGGTCTTTGGACGAAAGTCAAAAAAAAAAAAAACTTATTTCGGTGATCTGGATCTAAGTCGCTCTTCAAAATAATTGTTCTTGTGTTGAAGAGAGGTCCGGAATGTGCATGAATCTTGGTCAGCTATCTTCGAGGCTTGCTTCAACTGGAGACTGACTCTGGGAACTGCTGGGACTCAACTCAACTCTTTCTGCTCGTTGTGGCTTCGTTTATATGGGCGCCGACCAAAACCGGGGTGAGTTTGTCGGCGCCGGGGGGTTCCTCGATAATTCTAAATACATATCCACCTCTCTGGTTAGGAATTTCCACCTTTTTCCATTTTTGGAAACCTTTCTTCACTCCCACCTTCTCATCATACTTCAGAGGGGCGTGAACTGCTCTCCCCACATCTTCGTAGCAACCTCTCTTACTCATCCTCCAGATAGGCTGCAACAGCCTCCCTCCTGCGTCACGTGATTACCACTTGACCAATGATGTCTTAGTCGGGCGTGGACGAATCCGCGGCTTTGTTTCAGGAAGAAAAAAATATATCTTGCTTAACTAAAAAAAAATTATCTTTTCTCTTTCCCTTTTCTTCCTCTTAATGGTATTATCATTTTCTCTGAACGGGACAATATGACAATGGCGGTCATAACTCTTGTTCTACACGTGGTATACGTCAGGTATTTTATCGCTAATTATCAGAATGGGTGGTCTTCCTAACACGGTCTCAAAAAGAAACGTCTCCAAAGTTTCAGTCAGTCTGTCGCCTCGAAGAAAGAAAAAAAACACTTCTAGGTTCCCATTCATTTTCCTTCGGTACATATTTCTGATAACATAATTTTATTATCGCAGGCCAAGGATGTTCCGTCGAAGGAAAATCGGTCAACGGACATTCGTAGGTGGTTTTTAATTTTTCATATCTGTCCAAAGTCCTTTTAGTTGCCTGTTTTTCGTCACTTATCGAAATAACATTTTCATTTGATTTTTTTTTCTTTGGCCAGCCGGTCTGTAGTTGATAATAAGATGTCTTCCCGTACCAATAGTTTGTTTTCATATCCTTAGATAACACAGCCGATGCCAAAACATATCTGATTCTTTCTTTCTTTACTCAGAATTTCCCTGTCATTGTAATGACACTCTTTCGTCATTTATTACTTATCAAAATATCCTTTTATCCATTGTCTCTTAGCCGTGTGTGTGTTCTTGCTTATCACCCACGATTCGGTCCTTAGCCTCTCCTTTTCCTGTTTTCTTTCTTTTCCCTTTCTGCCTCGTTAAATGGTGCCACATGATAATGAACGAATACTGTCCACTTCTTTCTGTACTGCATTCATTTTTTTTTAATAAACCCATTATTTTCTTAAGCCTTATGGACCTAAAGAAGGCTGTAGAATATATCGGCTGAAATGTAATGTTAACAAAAAAAAAAGGAAAAGTGTTCAGAAGTTCCTGTTCTTGGCATTATACTTTGGTTCTCTGCAAAACATACAGATTAAAATGTTCTTCAATATTTTCTATAGTTGATTAATCGTCCAAGATTGAAAATAAAAGTGTTTGTGATTTTTCGTAGTATTTTTTACCGTCTGCTTGTATTTGCATGTACGTTGATAGTAAAGGAAAATTATTCACTATCTCCTGTTTGTCATCCGGTTTTTAATATACTCCTGCCTTTTCTTACGGCTTGTACGGGATGTAACAGCAAAATTGTCCAACTCCTGTAACAGCAAAATTGTCTATTTGTTAGATTAAGCTTTGAACCGTTATATCTTAGAAATGATTAAAGATATCTTACTGGAATTTTCCGAGAATTTTATAACACTATTGGACTCTACTTTGAGCAATAAGAATGTATAATTACTCTCCAGGCTTAAGAGAACAATAATTCGGGCTTAAACGTAAATGACGTTCATCATTAATTAATCATAGTTAAAGATCGGAAGCTCATGAAAGATTGAAATAAAGTTAAAATATACATATACTATTCCAGGATCATTTTCTAATTTATTCAAGATGATCTTCGCCCTCTCTAACCTTCTAACTTTCTGTTCTGGAGTAATAAGTTGCCTTACACGTTTCACGTAAGATTTCATTTTCATGTCTTTTTTCACTGCTCTTTGGACTGCCATAGCTGAAACTTCTCTCTCACGTACCAAACGTTTTATGGATTGAATTGGATTTTTTCTAACCGAGCTCTTTAGATCTAAATTGAAATGATGATTGCTGTGACCTCCTGATCCAGTTCGCCTCTTTAATGTTTCCTCTTTTTTAATCGTATTCAACGTCCTTTTGATGGTTCCTGAATTGATTTTGAAAGTCAGGGTGAAAGTTGATACCATTACTGAAGGCCTGAATGATCTTTTTCCTCTCACCATTGCTCAGTTGGGAAGACATTAGGTCTAACACAGAACGATTTTAACCTGTTCGCTTTCTAGCTGAATAACTCAAAGGGTTTTTGAATGATTCTTAGGATAAATGGTTTGAAGATGACTAAACGTCTTATCTGAAAACCTGGAAAAAAGAAACTCAGTTTAATTGTTTTTTTTTTTAGATATTAAACATTTTATTGGGTGGACAATTATGCTGTTATACGATTTGAAAAAATTTGTTGTTACAGCCGGCACACCTGAAGGATGCTGTAGAATAAATCAGGCGAAAACTAATTGTAACAAGACGCGGAACACAATGAATGATTTCAATAGTCCAAAGTACCTTTGAAACAATAACGAAAATGTTCTTGAACTCTTTTCTTGTTGGCTTTGGGTTTTTGTGCTTTTCTTAAAACGGAAGTGGTTATTTGGTATTTTTACGGATTGGTCTTGTTTGTGAGTCATGTGATATTAGCTGAGAATTGTTTAACCCTTCCCAAGACCGACCCAGTTGATAATGGCTCTAATATGTTATGTATTTATTTCAGATTTTGTAAATCTTTGAATTAGTTTTATCTCTGGTTGAGTTATGTATTGAGGAAAAATATTTTTGTAATTTCTGAAATGATGGGGGAATAAACAGGAGATATTTTCATGGATGGGGAGGACAATCGATAAATAAAATCTGGATTGAAAAAAGAAAAAAAGAAGCTAAAATTAAGACAAACATTCGAACGAATCGAATTATCAATACACTTATTCATTGTGACGCGAATTCTATCGATCTCTGTCGTTATCCAAAGAATTGATTCATCCTTAATCGATAAGCTTATTACAGATAAAATAAACGTAATCCTTTGCTTAAAACATCTTCAAATAAATTCTGTCCTAAGGCCCTATGTATATATAGATGTATATATAGTTTTAGAATGTTGATTTGATTTCTTTCTATTTTTTTATGTTTATTCTGGGCTTTTGCCTTCCATTTGTTATATCATTAATAGAATTGCGACAGTTTGAGCATATGTTTATAAATGGAATAAAACAGACGATTCCGCCATTATCTAAAGGACGGAATTGTTCACACGCTTCAAGTTATGTTTGACTTTCATGATCTTAAAATAATAATAATTCCCCTCCACATTACACTATTTGTAATTCTGCCTGTAAGGTTCACATTGATTTGGTGGTGACTTAAAAATTCTTTCCTGGTGTTTTGAAAGCATATTTAACGTAAAATTATTTGAATGTATTTTATAGAAAAATTAGGAACACTTCATTTCTATATTCTATTCACTCACAATGTGTATCTACTGTAAAATAATTATGAATTTTGTTATATACATGTACCTGTGAACAATAATAAGTATGTCCTAAATAGGTTGGGCACTATTGTAAGTCGGGGTAATATGATGTCTAAGTAGTCCACCACGAGCAGTGGTTTACCTACTTCACGCCGCTGGCGAGTATTGTATTTTGTTGATGTTATAAAGTTTGCCATTTCATCCCCAACCTCCGTTTTGGTTATTCCTCCTTCAGTAACCCTTTCACTTTATTATAGTGAAAACATTAATAATACATGAATATTGTTGCCTTATATATATATATATATATATATATATATGGTCGATTTGTCAGGAAGTAGAGTTCTGGCCTTGTTCAAATTGTTGATCAAGCTAGATAACGCACTCTCTCTCAGAAAATGTAACTAAGCTCTGCTCAGCATAGTTTCTGTACAAACCACGGGTGGGCTGCGCTCTGTGGGTGGTGAATAAACACAAATGCGCCTAAGCAAGCGTCTGCAAACCGGTATTGGCTAGCCGCTCTAGTATCCTTTGATATGAGTGGGCATCTACACACACACACACACACACACACACACACACACGCGCACACACACATATATACATATATATATATATATATATATATATATATATATATATGTATGTATGTATGTATGCAGGCAATAATCTGTTGGTATATAATCCAAGTTTTAAGTGAATCCTAATAATATGAAATGTTAAAACTGAAAGAAAGCTCAATATATTTATTATAACAGAGCATATATAAATAAATAAATTACATAGAATAAAAATTCAAAATTAATCCATTTGAATAGCTATTACGCCCTACAAGACCTTTTTTCAGTACATAAATTATATAAAAATTGTGCGAATGTTTTACAAACGCTTTCGGCTATATTTTTAACCGTTATCAAGGATAAGTTTATTTTAGTTTTAACTGAATATATGGATAGGTTTTATGTAAGTGTCTGGAATTATAGGAATGTTTTATTTTCCAAACATGGTCATCACATTATAAATATACACATACACATATATATACACATACACACACACACACACATATATACGCATACACACACACATATGTATATATATATGTGTATATATATATATGTATATATATATATATATATATATATATATATATATGTATATATATATATATATATATGTATATATATATATTTATTTATATATATATATATATATATATATATATATACATATATTAAGACAAGGTCGATTTTACTGCTTTTAAACTACAATCTTTCATGGATCGAACGTTCCTCTGAGGCTTAATCGGTAAAAGCACATCAGGCTATATGACGGTTCTGTATAGGATATAGGTTCAATTCCTGTCGGAGGGCACATATTTTCTATCAAAATTTCTCGGAAATTAAGGCCGGTAAATGTTATTAATACTTTATATTATAAACAGAACATTTACTTAAATATTTGTATCTATAAAAAAAATGTTTTAAAATAATTGTCGTACTTTGTCCATTTCATAATATATATATATATATATATATATATATATATATATATATATATATATATACATACACAATATAAAAATTTACTATCTGCAGAATAGTCCAGAAATAATTTTCCCCCAGAAATGATATTTGTTCATAAATAAAGGATCTCAAGTTCGGGGGGTGGGGGATTAAAAAATACCTGAAAAATAACCCAAAAAAAAAATAGCATACATTTGTTTGAAAAAATGTGTGCAAATATTTAAATATTGTTTGTGAAATGCACTTAAAAATGCTGCGAATGTTTGTTCCGGCGTAATATTTTAACTCAAAATTAATCTTCTTCTTCTTCTTCTTCTTCTTCTTCTTCTTCTTCTTCTTCCACGTTTTCTTCTTTTTATTGCTTCCTCTGCATCCTCTTCTTTTCATTCCTTCTCTTCTTCTCCTTCTTCTTTCTCTTCCTCTTCTTCTTCCTATTTTTTTCTTTTTTTACCCCTTCCTCTTCTTCTTTCATTTCTTCTTCCTCTTCTTCTTCTTCTTCTTCTTCTTTTTTCTTTTCTTCTTCCCCTTCTTCTTTTTCTTCTTCTTCCTCTTCTTCTTCCTTTCTTCCTCTTTTTCTTCTTTTTCCCTTCTTCTTCTTCTTCTTCTTCTTCTTCTTCTTTCCTTCTTCCTCTTCTTGTTCTTCTTCTCTTCTTCTTCCTCCACTTCTTCTTCCTCTTCTTCTTCCACTTCTTCTTCTTCTTCCTCCTCTTCTTCTTCTTCCTTTCTTCTTCCACTTCTTCTTCCTCTGTAGTTCTTAATAACTTTTATCTATTTATCTCTCCCAAATATTTCTCCATTTACTCAAGCTCTCTAGGTAGGTTACAATATGAGCACTGGTAAAAATGGTTGCTGAAGGTATTAGGTTTATAATACCCAGAAATTCATACACAGATGTACTCAAGGACACATGGCATAGTTAATAAAGGTTAGATCCAGTGACAGGACCCAAAGAATGTGAGTTCAGTACCCAGTTAAGGGAGTGGAGAACTTGCAGAGGGGAATTAATATGAGATAACTGATATCCATTAAAACATGGCACGTGAAACTAGAACAGACTACCCTAGTAAGCAAAATAAAGGGTTCAGTTCGACATTCTAACCACCTGAGGAAGGTCGGAGCGTACAACTGCCGAAACGTTGTCATAAATATGGCGACAAAGATGAGGACAATAGTACGAACAATGTAAATACGGTACGAGCAATACATTCTTTATTTTTGATAATACTTCACAGAATAATAACCAAAGATAATATGACTATTAATAACAATACTTGAATTCACAAACGTGCACTAACATCTGGTAGCAGGCAATCAGAGAGAAATAAAGAAAAATGTTAAATATTTGATTTTGTTGTTCTGTAAACCGTCAAAAGAATAGCTTAAGCGATATAAGAGCTATTATCAATAAACGTAATATCCGAGAGAAAAAGGACACAAATTCGAGTATCTGTTCTGCTTTGTTTCATGTTAACTGTTGAATGGGGTTTTGAGTTGTTGAAATAAAAAGAAAAATAAGTTGAAATAAATCCTACCCAAACATTAATAAGAATTAAAAGGAATCATGATGTACATTATTCGGACTATTGTCCTCATCTTTGTCACTATATTTATTACAACGTTTCGGTCGTTGTACGCTCCAGCCTTGTTCAGGTGGTCGGAATGTCGAAAAAGATGAGTACAATAGTCCGAATAATGTAAATAATGTACATAATACCTCATCTCAGAAATATAGACAGATATTGAAGGATGGGTACGGACCCGATATACCAAAAATATGGAGACAAATTGAAATATCTTACCAGAAACTGGCACGAATACCGAACCATCTGACATTCCTACACCGATGCAGAGACCTACAACTCATCCCTTCAGGCTTGGCACCAAGACTTCCCGTCAATTCAAGGAGAGCTCGTCGCGTCTCAGAGAAAGCAGGACACGTCCTTGTCCGAGAGAGAATCCAGTACAATCGTTGGATAAAACAGAGACTACAAGTCCATATCTTCCAGAGGCTCCAGGATTTCTTCAATAGAATTGCTAATGAAGAAGACCAGATAAGAATCCAAAATAACCTGGATAAATCCTTCAGACATGAATTCGATGTAGTCAAGGCCCGCCAAGTACAAAAATTATATAGATTGAAAGATTAGGTGACGCACAAGGTCCATCACCCACCAGTGAAAGCAGTAGTCAACATCAGCCAATATCAGTTAAGTGCCTCTGAGGAGTCAGTATTGAATAAGGGTCTCAACTTCGCCACAACCATCAGGCGAGTGCCATATTGGACATCATCGCCAGAGTCGAGGAGGTGGCCTTGAACATCCCTCAAACTCAGGCAGATGAACTGAGATGGAAGGTGAGACAGACTTTGGAGAAGGCCAAGTCGCCCAGGTCTAACGTAACAAAACTGGAGAGACTGGCGATCGGATCCCTACAGAGGAACGAAAACATCATCATACTACCGGCTGACAAAGGTAATACGACTGTATTGATGGACAAATCAGATTATACAAGAAAGCTGGAAGACGTCATTAGCAATGGTAGCTACAGCAAAGTAAAAAAGGATAAACATGACACGTGGAACTAGAACAGTCTGCGCCAGTGAGCGAAATAAAGGGTTCAGTTCAACAATCCAACCACCTGAAGAAGGCCGGAGCGTACAACGGCCGAAACATTGTAATAAATATGGGGACAAAGATGAGGCCAATAGTCCGAATAATGTAAACTCTGTACATAATACCTCATCTCAGAAATATAGACAGATACCGAAGGGCCGAAACGTAATAAATATGGCGACAAAATTAAGAACAATAGTCCGAATAATTAAAATAATGTGTATAATACCTCATCTCAGAAATATAGACAGATACTGAAGGGCCGAAATGTTGTAATCAATATGGCGACAAAAATGAGGACAATACTCCGAATAATTTAAATAATGTACATAATACCTCATCTCAGAAATATAGACAGATACTGAAGGGCCGAAACGTTGTGATAAATATGGCGACAAAGATGAGGAGAATAGTCCGAATAATGTAAATAGTGTACATAATACCTCATCTCAGAAATATAGACAGATACTGAAGGGCCGAAATGTTGTAATCAATATGGCGACAAAAATGAGGACAATAGTCCGAATAATTTAAATAATGTATATAATACCTCATCTCAGAAATATAGACAGATATTCATGTGTGTGAAAGATGGCAAAGGGTGACGGATCATAGTTGCAAATATTTGTTTGAATAAATCTAGAAACAAATATCTAACTAGTATTTTTTAAATTACCTTAAAATTACGCGAAAGGGATATCTAAATTTATATATTTTTTCAGACAAAAAAATTAATAGACTTACAGAAAAAAAAAGATGTTTGTTATCATCGATTGTTGAAAATGTTTATTGATCAAATATTCCAAATCGTCTGAAATTTTGATCCTGTTCTTTACGCCTCATAACAACAGGAAGTTATCCAAATTGATTAAATACGGAATTCTTGAATGATATTCAATTGGGATCAGTCCACTTGTTGGAGAAATTTCGAAATTCACAGGAATAAAGACAAAACAAAAAGTGAATATGAACTTATTTGGGAATGGTTTATTTTCACTTTTATTTTTAATCTTATTTACCTATGTTAAAGACGGGATTGGAAGTAATTTTAGGGTGAGACTATAATGTCCACGAATAGAACATAATACTGTAGCAGAATCAGCGCAGAGATAAGACAAGAACAGTGCGGGTTCGTTAAAGACACTAGAAGGTCATATTCATGCTCAGAATACTATCAGAAAGAGCAATACAAATGCAGAAGGCTGTGTACCTGTGTTTTATAGACTACGCAAAGACCATCGACAACGTAATCTACAAGGATCTCATGGAACTGCTCAGCAACCTTGATATATTCGGGAAAGATATCAGAACAATCAAGAACCTATACTGGCAGCAAAAAGCATGCATGCGGATAGAGAACAAGTTCAGTGAATATACAAAAATAGAAAGGGGCGTAAGACAAGGATGCGTTTTCTTACCCAACCTGTTCAAACTATACAGCGAGGCAATCCTGAGAGAATTGAAAACCCTACCGGGATTCAACATTGGCGGCCATAATGTTCACGATGACAGATGACACGGTACTGATAGCAGACACAGAAATGAAATTACTAAATCTCCTACAGAAGGTAAGCGACAAAGAGTGAGAAGAAGGGACTAAGTATAAACTACAAGAAAACGTTGTGCATGGTTGTCAGTAAGAGGATGAGACCGGAATACGATCTGAAGGTCGGGAACATTAGAATCAACCAGACGTGGAAGTTTAAATACCTGGGAAACGTCTTGACAAAGGACGATAAGTGCGACACTGAGATCTGCAGGCGTATCGGGATGGCCAACGGTACATTCTAAAAGTTGGGCAGAGTACTGCGAGACAGGAGGATATCTTTGGAAACAAAGAAAAGAATACTGAACTGTTACGTGACATCTGCCCTTCTTTACGGCAGCGAATGTTGGACGATTTCTTCAAAAATGAAGAAGAAACTCGATGCTACAGAGATGTGGTTCTACAGAAGGATGATGGGGATATCATGGACCGAGTGTGTGAGCAACGATGGGATCTTAGAGAGGTTTCAGACAAGGATGAGGCTTATACTTAATATCACAAAGAGGCAGCTGAAGTTTCTGGGACACATAATGAGGAAGGAGGACCAGGAAAATCTGATACTCACGCGCCGAATAGAGCGAAAGAGAGACAAGGGAAAGCAAAGCGTGATATTCCTGGCGGACTTAAGCAAGTAGATGATAGAACGTCGTCTGGGAGAGGAAACAAAGGGAAGGAACTTGTTGAGAGTTGCAAAGGATAGAGGGAGGTGGAGAGCCATGATCGCCTACGTCGTGAAAGGACATGGTACATAAAAAAAAATGCTGCATTTACGCCCTGAAAAGGAAATGCCACCTAAAGATCTATCATTAGTCTATGTGGCTCTAAGTCAGTCCATACTGATTTGAACTTTAAAAAATCCATGGCGAAATAGGGTGAAAAAAATCGCTTAATTTTATAATACCAATAAGATAAAAAAATTATATGTTAGTAGTTTTCTATTATAAAATAATATACATATAATTATAGTTAACTGCATATAATTCATAGTTAACTTTATATAATTTCCCAAATAAAAAAAAATTAATAATAATTTCTCTCCTATTGGCATCATAAAAATAAATGATCTTTTTCTCCCTAATGCACCATGGAATTTCTAAACAAATTTTAAAAAAGTATGGACTGATACACACGTACTAACAATAGTTAAATATTTAGGCGTAGATGATAATGGTCCTTTACAACTTCTTTTTCTTACCTCCTCACTGCACCTACTTACTCTCCTTAGTGAAATTAGTCATCTGTAAAGAAAATGGCCACAGCCTCACTACGCTATGACCACAACTTCACTACACTAAGGCTAGTCTTACCACACTACGTGTTACTGCTGTGGATTTTATGGGATGGACTTACTAGCCTCACGCTAAGCCGGTTTTGAATTCAAAGTTGTCTTCTCTTAGACTAGATACCAACAAACGCTAGAGAATCCAGTCTGCCATACTATTTAACCCGAAGCGGGAGAGAAAAATGATGAGTCAATTTTCGAGCCAATAACCGCTACACTACGTTTTTTTATATCAGGAATATGATTGATCTCTCAAAATGTTTTGAATTTAGAGCTGTTTCTCTCCTAGACTAGTTGCCAAACAAGGCTAGAAAGCGTAGTTTATGGTGAGAAGAAATTGGTTCATGCCTTTCCGAAAGAAATTAATGCGAAGTGAATCCAAAATATTTCAGTCGGAAATTGAACACGGTTCGCTGGGCTCATTTTTCGTACTGACAACTGCAGAGTAAGCTACACCTTCAGGTAAAAAACACTGTTCGACTTTATGTTTTGGTGCAAGCCAGCTGGTCATTTTTTTTTAGCGAATGACAAGATGCCGAAACCAAAACTCAAGTCATTCTTTACTGATTAGCTCCACATTTTGCACAACAGATCTTTCAAAAAAATAAAAATCACTGTTTAGAGCCAAATTTCCCGCTATGTTCAAATTAATTCTGAATGCTTCCCGCGAAAATCTGTGCATGTTACTTAATTCCCACTCGTTTGAACTCCTGTGTTTCATATTATGATAATGCCTCGTGATAATGAGAGTGTAATTATATTGTTCTAAGTTATGAATGGAAATATTATAATGTCCTTGGATAGAATCACATTAAAAACGTCCGCATCAAACATTTGTGATAAAAAAAATTTTCCGTGATATTTTTTATAATCGACTTCACCCCATGCAAGGCAGTAAATCGAAGCAGAAACGTTGCTAAGGAACGGGAACAAAAGAAGAGTAAATCAGGAGAACAGTAATAGTAATTGACATTGCATTCAATTTTCTGAAGATTCAAGTTGGCTGGAAAGTATGGAGCTGGAAGGGATTTCCACAAGCGAGAAGTGCGAGAAAAGAAAGCGTTAGCATGGAATTCATGATTAGATCTATCCAATTTGTAATCTATTTCTGAAATATTTGGTGCTTTATTAGATGTTTCAAAGTTGTCTCTCTTAGTTTTTTCTATACAGTGTAACCCGGATATAAGAGAGTTGCGGGACCGGAGACAAAGTCTCTTATATCCGGGTTTATCTTATATCCGGGTTTGGTCTATTTTATATACATTAACACAGGCTCTAATTTGGGACCAGAGAAAATCTCTCTTATATCCGGGTTTCTCTTATATCCGAGTTACACTGTATTGACTTTTAGTTGAATAACATTTTAAATGTCAAAGATTTTGTTATGTTTTGCAAATTTTGATTTGATATCAGGTATCTTTTTGACGTAGGGTCTTATATAACATCTTTAAATGTCAAGGGTTTTGTCATGTCTTGCAAAGATCCATTTGATATCAGGAACGTTTTCCACGTAGGGTCTGATATAACATCTTTAAATGTCAAAGAATTTGTCTTGTTTTGCAAAGATCGATTTGATATCAGGTATGTTTTTGACGTAGAGTCTGATATAACATCTTTAAGTTTCAAACGTTTTGTCGTGATTTGCAAAGATCCATTTGATATCAGGAACATCTTACGTCCAGGAGCAGGAAAACGAAAGAAAAAATAAAACGAATGGCAGAAAAAGGACGTTCTTTCTGGATTCAGCATCCCACAATTTTCTTTTTTTACAGCAAGGTCCACACTGTACAAGGCCCGGGGGCCATTCAAGGTAGAGGGTTACGTTAGAAGGCAGTTTGTACGGATAGGTGAAATAAGGCGTAACTCTAGACAAACAGGTTAAGATTGCAGTGATCGGGGAAACGTCCTTGTGAGTCGATTCCCCCAGAGCAGTGGTACGCGGGAAGAGGCTGTTCAAGTGGAACATACTTCTCATCGATGGAATAAGAACGAAAAGTGGGTGGAGGTTGCTACAATGTAAGTGACAAGGTGGGTCCTTGCCGTGAATGTAAGAACGGACGGAGACTTGAAATGTAGTTCGTCCGATCACTTTCCGTTGAAGTAGCGCCAGAGAAGCTATATAGTCTTGCCTTATCCAGCATGTAAAAGAGAGGTTGGAGAGCGGAAAATAGTTCGTCACCCACAAGGAGGCAGAAACGCTTTTGGAGTTGAGGTCTGCGCGTCTGCCGTCCAAATATGACAACTGTACTCCATTTGGGGCCTGATCTGGTTCCTGTAGAAGATGACATGAGGAGCCAGGTACTTTCTGGAGCCTACAGGGAGCCGATCGTTTTAGCTGAATGATAAGCGATGGCTCGCATGTACGCGTTCCACTTGAGGTTAGGTTTGAGTTTAAGACCAAATAGTCTCTCTACGAACGGAGCCTCACCGAGGCCTGTGTACTTTCTTAAATTAAAATCATGAATCGATTTGCACATTACAATGTTTCATATTGTAAACGCATATTTTTCAAAAGAAAATTTTTATTTTCTATTTACAGACCCGTCCGATGCTCCAAAATGCGATCTTCGCAGGCAATCATGGCAATACGGCCCGGTAACACAAAATTGGGTCCTCGACTTCACCGTCATTACTTGACAAACCTTGTCTTCTGCCTATATTTTCTTGTTAATTCGCCTGCAACAGTTGATTCGTTATCGCCGCCAATAGCCTCGCTGAACATCCTCCCCAAAAATTCAAATTCGAGTCCATCTACTCCACTGGTCTCTCTTCTGGTGTCGGCTACATCATCCTCGTCAGCGTCAGTGCCGACGTCCCTGGCCGCTTCCAGTAGCACTCTAGGTCTTTTGGCTAGTTCTACAGACCAAGAACTAGAAAATGAAACCAGCAATAAGCACTCGGTAACGAAACTTCAGCCGCCAGAGACTACAATTGTTGCAAGTGGTGTTCAAGACAAAGGCGAGGTTTTGCCCGGCAGTGTTCCGAAATCTGGCTCCGAGCGTATCGCAGTGGATAAAAGGCAACCCAAATGTTTAAATGGTACCGGAGAATGTGAGAATTCAGCGAGTAGGTCATCCCTCAACGAGAACCCTAAAAAGAATAAAGCAATCACTTCTGCAATAGCGAAAGAGGCGACAGAAGAAGGGACTACGACGTCTGATTCCAACCCTGATAAATCTACGCTTCAGCCGCCCACATCAATAAAAGAGAAGTTTCTGTCTACTTCAATGGCACCGTCGACGACCACCACCATTGGTACACCGACAACCATAGAAATCACAACTACAACTACACAACCAACAAAGGCTATATTCTTAACTACAACGACAGGAGCGGTACCAAAAACAACAGTAAAAAAAGGTAAAAAAAAAAACATTTTTTTATTTTCCTAAGATTCACAAGGCCCAAGAGCCCCTCAAGGTAGAGGGTTAACAGCAGACTTGAAGATGTTAAGATTGTAGTGGTTGGGGAAAATCTTTCTGTTCAAGGAAGAAGCAGTTACGTGGAAGAAGTTCGAATTCCTCCTTTCTGAAGGAATACCAAGGAAACTGAGGTGGTTCGCATCAATTTACAAGACATGGCGGACCTTATCTAGTCAGGGTAGAGATGGGGGAACCAGGGAATAATAGCTCGTCTGAAATTTTTCCATGGAAATAAAGATGGAGTAACGAGATGCTTGCAACGATATATTTCTGGGAAAGGGTTTGTAAGGTGAAAAATAGTTCATTACCCAAAAGGACGCGTAGATGCTTTTTGACTCCATCAAGACTGGAAAGTGAAGACTTGTTCAGCTCCAGCCCAAATTCATGTCTTGAGATTAATTTCTAAATCAATACCTTTCAAAAATCGATATAACGATTGATTGATTTCTCTGTTTAACGTCGATTTCCTCTGCTTAACACCTTATGGGTCATCTCATGCCGAAATTTAATTTTCTTGGGAGCTTTGACGCTATAAAAATATGATATATGTTATTCTGCTTTCACAATTGAATACATGGTAGATGATACTCCGCTTTTGTTTATACACATGTTTGTGTGGACATGATTACAATAGGAGGTGATATGTATGTGTTTTATGCCGGAGTTTATGTTGTAGATATATTTCGGAATAGAGTTTGATTTCAAAAGAAATTGTAGGATATTATATGGATTCTTTAAGTTCTTTAGTGGTGATTTTTTGGAAGGATTTTAAATAGATTTCGGTGAAGTCGCTACAATTTGTTAGTATGTGTGTATTGTTGATAATTTGACTAAAAATAGTTTTATATATATATATATATATATATATATATATATATATATATAAATTTATTGCTGATATTTTTAGTATAAAAATGTATTTTTATATTTTCGTAGTATTTTCTTTTGGATCCTCAAAACATCCAACCTCCGATCAGAGACGTTGCTGCCGGATGTAGTTCATCGGCATGCCCAGGACGGCTATGATAATTAAACTCATTTTGGTGATGCCTTTATTGCTACTACAAAAATAAGGTCAATTCATTCTTATGAAATCCTGTAGATGTGGTACGAGTGTCCGAGATATCATTACTACCGTCCGTTATATATATATCGTTACCCCAAAAATAATATATATATATATATATATATATAAAGATATTTTTAAAAAATAATTGTAGTACTTTGCCCATTTCATAATGTGTGACGTCATTTGTTTACATTTGGATACGCATCGTGCAGATATGAATGTACGAGAGAAAATCATGGAGAATTGTAGTTTAAAAACAGTAAAATCGACCTTACTAACTGAAACGTTCCTCTGTGGCTCAATCGGTAAAAGCACGTTAGGCTATATGACGGTTCCGTATAGGATACACGGTTATTCAAAAAGAATTAACCACTTTGATTACGCAATATTTTAATAAGGAAAAGCAATAGAAAACTCCAGCCAAGTCACAAGTATTCTACTCGTAATCAACATTTATTTTCTGTCTTACAAATGATCAATGTGTCCACTACCTGCAGCTCGGCAATACCAATGCGATAAGCGAATTCCTCCCAGATGCGTATCACATATTAAGAGCCACTGAGTTGATCGCTGTTGTTATTCGATGCTTAATGTCATCGAGGTTAGTGGGTAGCAGTGGAAGATAAACGCGGTCTTTTACTTATCCCTACAAGAAAAAATCAAACACGGTGAGGTCTGCGGATCTCGCAGGCGAAGCACAAAGACTAAAGTCTTGGTAAGTACCTGAACGAGGCTTAGTTCTATAAAGGGCCTAAATGTAGACATTTTCTTAGCACACGACAGACAGAGGATTGAGAGATCGCAAACTCACGGCTAGCTCGATTTGTGGACATCCGTGGCCCTCCCCTCAAACGCAGTACGGATTTTAGCCACTTGTTTCTCCGAAACTCCTGGTCATCCTGTACGTTTTTCTTTATAAAGACACCCACTCTCTTTAAACCACCGCCGAATGTTCTTAGAAGGGGACCGATAAGTGTCGAATTGGCTTCAAAAAGGACGCTGCACCGTAACAACCGTATTTGTTTTCGCAAACTCGAAACACATTTTGACTCGCCATTCCGGGGCTTAACAAACAACAGGATATTGCCGGAAATACGACGCGACTCCAGCGTTCCTGTGGCAGTCATTCTAAACTCATCTTTCAAATTGTCACTGACTTATTCCATGACGATGCTTGATGACTGAAGCAAGGCGTCCTGAAATCGGTTTATCCTCTTTAAATAACCATGTAATATACGGGAACAAAATTATGTGACAGATTGAAGCTTTGTTTTAATCAGTTTTTCGCAGACTCAGCATTTTCGTTTTTTATTATGCCGAAAACTTTTACCTGTTACAGCCTTGTGCAAATTAATTAAAACAACTGCTTTAGTTTCCTTTCTTTCACCATACGGTCAGTTTTAGACCCACTGGAGTGACAGGGTGTAATCGATTTCTATTTTGCCTCAGATTAGGTCATTTGCAATGGTGTACAGCAATATAATCTATTTTCGAGTTGTATGATGAAATTTTTGGGGCTTGAAAGCTATTGTGTCAAATGTGATTGCATCAGATTTTCATCACGCCTAGACACTATTGTTCCGACTGTCGATTAGTTGTCCTGGGACCATTTTCTGCAATATATGTTACTCCAAGGAAGCGTACGAAAATTGTAACGCTGCACGAATACACTGGCAAGAATTACCAGTGGGAAAATCAAAGTACTATAGACTAGCCTGGAAACGTTCCTGATTTAAATCTAATCGAGAATCTGTAGTCAATCTGCAAGGAACGACTTCGTGGAATGGATATACGATGTAATATGTGCATCGGTTCATGTTTCATTTGAAAAAATACGAAAAAAATGTAAATAATAACGGAATTCTTCGTTTTGTTTCAATTAATTTTCCCAAGGGTTCAGGTGATCATGGCCCTCCACATCTTCCTGTATAATTAATTTGCACAAGGTGTAAATTAAAAGAGAGCATTTTATGGTACCCAATGACATATCGAAATTACCAGCATCTCTTAGGGACACATACTGAGTAAACTTTATGAATTGTTTCATTCTGTGTTTGTTCATGAGTAAAAAAAATACAGTGTAAATAAAGTTATAACATAGCGACGGGGAATTATTCCTGCTTCTCTATATTTTTTACCATTCTACTTGATTAAAGAATCATTTCTCAAAGACAATTTCTCTCGACGTTTGATAAAGTCTCGAATCTCTTTCTTCATTAATTCCTTATTTGCATTAACGAACAAAGAAATGCTTTACTTTAAAGTCCAATCAATGAAATCATTAAATAACTTTTCTCTCTCTCTCTCTCTCTCTCTCTCTCTCTCTCTCTCTCTCTCACCAATAACTTATATTTTTGCAGGAACGAAGGCAGTCCAAACGACTCCGATTCCAAGTTCAAGTCCCACCCCGCGGGATTATATTTACGGCAACCAAGCAGATTTATCCGATTATTCCGAATATAGCGATGCCCGGTTCGCTGAGGAGAGGAGACGAGATCAAAACGCTTCCAGCGTGTTCCGTGACCATTCTCGTGACATTGGAGACGATCTCGACCTCTACGACATGGAAAGGGACATTAACCCGACAGAGGGCGCCGCCTTCGAGAGAACCAGGCTAAACCGGAACATGTCAGCCGGAACGGGACTCTTGGGTAATCCTAGCAGGGAAAACCTGCAGACGAACCTCACTGGAAAAAACAATCAGACAAATAAACAAATATTTTTTCCAGAACATTATCCGCTTCGAAAGATGAAACACAGAACTTGGTTCGCTCAACAGCATCGACTTGGAAGGCATGAACTCGGTGAGTAATATTGCATGACTTCTTTTATTTTATGGATACGTTAGAAGAGATCTTTCCACGTGTTGGTCTTTTCTATGACATATACAGAAATTGGTGTCACCGTTGCTCATGCTTGACCATGTAAAATTGTCTGCAAAACATCAAATGTCCTCAGTCATCATCATTTATTCAGTTATCGCATTTTGCATTGCCGTGGTCACGACCCTCCTCTATATCTTTCTGTCTGATTCTGCCCGTACAGCCTCAGACACCGTCATTATGTCCACTTCTTACTATCATCAAATCAAGACATGGTCCTTCCAAAGAAACGAAGCTTTCTTAGTGTGACCTTCACTCTCAATACGCACCTTGTTCTGATGATACATGGTGAACTCGTCCGTCGTATTCGACGTATGAGGGTCAAGCAACTCAGTTCCTAGGAGCCGACAGCGAGACATCAGCACATAGGATTTGATTATAGTGGTGAAGGCTTTGTGCAGAACCATCCACGCTTTTTGAAGGGCCGAATACAGAGATTTCGTGCACTATGTTCCACAAGGTCCCCAAACAACACCCCGCAGTTTTTGAATCCAGAGTTGTCCTTCTCCTAGACCAGTTGCCATCCATGGCTATAGAACCTATTCTGCCCTGCTATTTACCCATAGATGGGGGAGAAGAGGAGGAAACACACTTTTAAAAGGGCCGAATTCAGAGACCTGGTTCACCACGTGTCACAAGATTCCCAAAAGACCCTCTGCAGGTATTGAATTCAGAGTTGTCCTTCAAGACTAGTTGCCATCCAAGGCTATAGAATCCAGTCTGTCCTGCTATTTCCTTTCCTCCTCTTCTCCCCCCTAGGGGATGCGAAGAAGAGGATTCATCCCTTTCCCAAGGGTATTAGCACCTAAGTGGATGTAATGGATTCGAATGAAATTCAAACTCGGCTCTCCGATTCCTCAATCTGAACCGCTATCCACTACCCCACCGTGGCTCCAGAATGGTACATACCACCCCCTTATTAGTGTTTCTTGCGGCATGCCCACATCTCGAAAGTATCACGTCTATGTCTTTCCATTTTAGTCAGTGGTCATGACTCACATCCGTAGCTAACGTTGTTCTAATACGTTTGCAAAAACTGAATAGCACCACCCGAAATCATAGATTTTATAAAATGGATGGTCGTCGCTGGAGCATAATATGCCCAAAGTGCTATGTGCTCTCTCAATGCGTACTTTGTTCTGATGGTACGTACCACCCACTTATTAATGTGTCTCGCTGTCCATGTCACTGTAAGGACTCTGCGATATGCTCACATCTCGAAAGCATCAATATATTTACCGGTCTAGAAAATGCAGAACTTATATGTATATCTTGGACTTATTTTCTGCAATTCATCATAATTCAGTCTGTTCGGCCGTCTGTCTATAAAACTAGTTCATAAAATATAATATAGTTTTGTACAATAAGTAATATCAAACATTGGTCCATGTCACCGTAAGGACTCTACGATATGTCTATATCTTGAAAACATCACTCCGATGTCTTTCCTTTTTGGTCAGTGGCCATGATTCACATCTGTAGCTGACGTTGTCCTAATATGTTTGCAAAAACTGAATAGCACAACCCGAAATCATAAATTTTATAAAATGGATGGTCGTCTCTGGAGCTGTTTTCTCTCTACTGGGCCCAGTATGTCCTTAGTGCTATCTGCTCTCTTAATACGTACTTTGTTCTGATGGTACGTACCAACCACTTATTAGTGCATCTTGCTGTCCATATCACTGTAAGGACTCTGCGATTTGCCCACATCTCGAAAGCATCACTCCGATGTCTTTCCTTTTCGGTCAGTGGCCATGATTCACATCTGTAGCTGACGTTGTTCTAATACGTTTGCAAAAACTGAATAGCACCACCCGAAATCATAGCTCCTCGGTCAATGAATTTTCGAATATTTCCTTATAAAGAAACGACTTATATTAACATTATCATTATTGTTGAATTTTACCACAATATGCTGTGTCGATAAACAGTTCATTGTTCATTAATTTCATTGAGTTAGCGCATTTGGTAGCACTCTCCTCCATCTCACAATCATCTTCGTCCTGATTTCAATCAGCCAGTGGAAGTCCTTTGTTGGGCGTAGACCTTCTTTAAATGTTTCATTTTGTCGATCAAGAGGGAAGAATGGGCCATTATTTAACGGTTCTGGCCCAATACGTGTTGCCTCTAGGCTTACAGAAGCTAGTATTCCTAAGACGTCACCAATCTAGGTGCTGGTCAGGCTCAAAGTCGTTCAACTTCGTTGACCGAGCGAGAACCGATGTTTCAGTTAGATATACCTTTCAGAACAGGTTAATAATCCTTTGTATGTTTTCCCATAATTTTGAAATTATTTTGATATTGGAAACATTTCCATAACTGTCAGCCATCCACCAATATTTAAGGAACCGACAACAAATATCGTAATTTCCAAAGTTAATCAAATGTAGTTATTATTAAATCAAATTGATATGATTCAGATGTTTTTGCCTTTTTTTTTCTTCATACCGGGCGCGGATTAAATATTTAGCAATTATTTCAACATAAATTGAAACATGTCGATGCGTAAGAATAGTTTCAAATTTTGCATAAGACTTCTTCACATTTTTCTGTTTTATTGTATATATATTTTAATTAAATATGGCGGCTCAAACAAAACGCGATCAATTTGTAAGACTGAAAGTGGCTGGTATACAGATTTGTGAATAATATAACAGTTGAATGTTTGCAGAAAAACTGTTTTTCGTGTGTTGAACTAGATAGATAGATAGATAGATAGATAGATAGGTAATGAACAGGATACGATAGATATATATATATATATATATATATATATATATATATATATATATATATATAGAGAGAGAGAGAGAGAGAAAGATAGATCATAGCACTAATAATCCTTTGTATATTTTCCCACAATTTGAAAGTATTTTGATAAAAATTGATATCAGAAATATTTCCGTAATTGTCAACCAATATTTAAGGATGCCACCAACGTGTGGTAAAGTTCATCTCATACAGTTATTATTAAATCAAATTTATATGCTTCAAATGTTTTAAATATTTACCTATTATTTTAACATAAATTAAAATATACCGCTCCATAAAAATATTTTCAAATTTTGCATAAGGCTTCTTCACATTCTTCTGTTTTATTGTATAAAATATTTTAATTAAATATGGCGACTCAAACAAAACGCGATAATTTGTAAGACTGAAAATGGCTGGTATACAGATTTGTGAATAAGAAAACAGTTGAATGTTTGCAGAAAAACTGTTTTTCGTGTGTTGAACTAGATAGATAGATAGATAGAAAGATACATAGATAGATATTAGGTTGGTGCAAAAATAATGACGCAATAATGTCGTTTTTTGACGTATTTTTTAACGTCAAAAACGACATTATTACATCATTATTTTTGCACCAACCTAATAGGTAATGAACAGGATACGATAGATTTATTTACTGGATTATATACAATGTGCAACGTTATGTTTTGGATGTGTTTATTCGTCAATGTCTCAGTAAGACACTTTCGGTAAAAACGTGTAT
>OZ010610.1:19245505-19268005 GCA_963932145.1 Acanthosepion lycidas
CATTTTGCACATCGGGGTGGCTTCCTGTGGAACCCTCCCCTTGGTTAGGTTAGACAAGCTTCAGTGTATCTAGTTAATGTGAGTAAGTGTTGTTCCCGGCCTGCATCCCGGCCGTTCTTTGGTTATGATCCAAGTCGAGATTCCCATCCTCCCCAGTTTGTTTTGACCCCGCCCCATTTTCATCTCGACTGGGTCAGTTTTATATTTTCCCATTCCAGCCTATTTTATACTTTTTCCCACTCCCTTAGCTAGAGCGTCTCTTGATTTTGTCCCCTGGGCAGAATACAGCGGCCTCTCAGTTTTATGGGTTGGACGGTCCCTACTAACATCAATTATGTTTAGTTTGTATTTGTGTTTATTTTAAGTTTATTATTGGGTTCATTTCCCTCCCCTCTCATTTTATCATTATTAGAATTGTATATATATATATATCATCATTAGAATTTTTATGGTATGGGGCGCGATTTTGGTAGGTCTCCCTTGAGAGCACTTGGTATTATGGTGGTTGAAGGATTGTTTGGTGATGGACGAGTTCTTTTGGTGAATGTGTAAAATGTAATGTACGAATGGGTCGCGAATCTGATTAGCTAGGTATAAGATAGTTAGTGTTAACCAGCCTCTACCCCTCCCCTTTATTGGCCTCGTGCCACAATTTGTACTTTTTGTTCAAATAAATACCAGTCTTGTTCTTATGTCCATCGTCTTTGTCATGTTGAATTAATAATGTTAATTATATTTTATGAATATGTCCTAAAGATGGTTTATTAGACCGAAACGTCCGACGTTGACATTATATTAACATTAAAACAGCATAATTGCATATAAGGATTCTTGTTTGTTTTTTTCCGTATATTTTTCTTCATATATATATATATATATATATATATATATATATATATATATATATATATATATATATATATATATAGTTTGAATTGATTGATCACGCTATTTGCGATCGTCAGACAACCATGAGTTTGTCTGACGATCGCAAATAGCGTGAAACCCAGGGTCACAAACTCACATAAATCTAACTAAATCTGTTAGCTCTATCACTGATATTGAGCGCTTTCCAATAAGTACCACGGACATATAATATACAATATATACAAAAATTTGCACATATATATATATATTTAATTACATACACATTTTGCATACATATATATATATATATATATATATATATATATATATATATATATATATATATATATATATATATGCGTGTGTCTGTGTTTATTGTTAAAATTTAATATATTTATTGAGGAAGAGTGCGAAATGACAGGGATATTCTTTTTCTAAATATCAACAGCGTCGAATTAATACTTCATACTTAAATGGGATCTTCAATATATATATATGTGTGTGTGTGTGTGTGTGTGTGTGTGTGTGTGTGTGTGTGTGTGTGTGTTTGTTTGTAAAATTTCTGCATGACATCACTTTTGTACTTGTTTTCGATCGCGGAAGAATAATTGCAATCAATTTTGCTCCAAGTGCCCTGAACTTCTTGGCAAAGCTGAGAAATTATTCAGACATTTTCTCCGTCCTTTCGACCGCATCGTGTTTAAATTTGAAATGCCTAAGTGTACATTAATAACAGACTCTCAAATATTTGATTATTGATCGGAATGTACTTGTTAATGGAAGAATTTTTTTTTCTTTTAATTATTCTAAGGCTTCGGAATAGAATATTCATACGGAAATTCTACGATTTCTCTTACTTTCAATCTTTCAAATATTCTTTCTTTCTTTTCCATTCGATTCTTGCTACATAATCTGTAGAACTTTTCATTAGGAAAATCTCAACAATCTTGAAAATATTTATTATGAGTGTAAACATTATTTTTGGGGTATTCACAACATTGAGTAGATATTCTGCAAACAATGAAATTAACGTCTACGAGTCTAGATCATCGAAAATTTTATTAAAGAAAATGTACCCCTTCCCAGTTACCTATGATCGTCAAAAAATAAATTTAACCTTTTCGACAGTATAAGGATGGGACCGAGATGCCAGCCTAGTAGCACGTTTGGGAACAAGTGAAAATAGTTCGTCAGAGCAGTTGCCATGAAAATACTTGTAGAAAGGACAGAGGGAAGCCACAGCACGGTCGTTAGGAAGTGTTTATAAACGATATATATATATATATATATATATATATATATATATATATATATGCAATATATATAGGGTGACCCAAATGAACGGGAATTTTTAAAGTGCGTATTGCCAGACATGAGCAAATGGCAACACTGCGAGGCAGTGACCGTGAGCAAGTAAACATTTCGCCATTTCGAATTCAAAATGAAATTCACAGGATACCAGCTCTGATGTTGCAGTAGTCAATGAGGAATCTCAACAGCAGATTTCAAGAATGCATTCGTAAATGAGGATGCCATTGACAGGACGTAATTTTTTAAAAATGGCATGTTTTAAGGTATCAATTACTATGAATAAAATATACTGATATATATATATATATATGCTGATATATATATATACTGATATATATATATGCTGATATATATATGCTGATATATATATATATATATATGTATGATGATATATATATATATGCTGATATATATATGTATATATATGATATATATATATATATATATATATGTGCTGATATATATATATATATGCTGATACATATATATATATATCTGCTGATATATATATATATATATATATATATATATATATATAAGCTGATATATATATATATATGCTGATATATATATATATGCTGATATATATATATATATGCTGTTATATATATATGTATGTGCTGATATATATATATATATATGTTAATATATATATATATATATATGCTGATATATATGTATCTATATATATGCTGATATATATATATATGCTGATATATATATATATGCATATGCATATATATATATATACATATATGCTGATATGTATATATATGCTGATATATATATATAGATATATATGCTGATATACATATATATGCTGATATATATATATATATATATATGCTGATATATATATATACTGATATATATATGCTGATATATATATGCTGATATATATATGCTGATATATATATATATATGCTGATATATATATATATGCTGCTATATATATATGCTGATATATATAAATATATATATATATGATATATATATATGCTGATATATAAATATGCTGATATATATATATATGCTGATATATATATATATCTATAAGCTGATATATATATATATGTATGTGATGATATATATATATATATGCTGATATATATATATATATATATATATATGCTGATATATATATATATATGCTGATATATATATATATATATAAGCTGATATATATATATATATATATATGCTGATATATATATGTATGCTGATATATATATATATATATATATATATATATGCTGATATATATATATGTATCTGCTGATAGATATATATATATATATATATGCTGATATATATATATATGCTGATATATATATGTGCTGATATATATATGCTGATATACATATATATATATACTGATATATATATATATGCTGATATATATATATATCTATGCTGATATATATATATATATGCTGATATATATATATATGTGCTGATATATATATATATATATATGCTGATATATATATATGCTGACATATATATATATGTGCTGATATAAATATATATATATATATGCTGATATATATATATGCTGATATATATATATGCTGATATATATATATATATATATATGATGATATATATATGCTGATATATATGTATATATTTATATGCTGATATATATATATATATGCTGATACATATATATATACATATATGCTGATATGTATGTATATGCTGATATATATATATATATATGCTGATATATATATATATGCTGATATATATATATATATATATATATATGCTGATATATATATATGCTGATATATATATGCTGATATATATATGCTGATATATATATATATATTCTGATATATATATATATGCTGATATATATATATACTTATATATATATATATGCTGATATATATATATATATATATGATATATATATATATATATGCTGATATTTATATATGCTGATATATATATATCTTTGCTGATATACATATATATATATATGCTGATATATATATATGCTGATATATATATATGCTGATATATATATATCTATGTTGATATATATATATATGCTGATATATATATATGCTGATATATATATATATGTATATATATATGTGCTGATATATATATATATATATATATATATGCAGATATATATATATATGCTGATATATATATATGTGCTGATATATATATATTTATATATATATGCTGATATATATATATATGCTGATATATATATATATGCTGATATATATATATATATATGCTGATATATATATATATATATATATATATGCTGATATATATATATCTTCTGATATATATATGTATATATATGCTGATATATATAATATATATTCTGATATATATATACATGCTGATATATATATATATGCTGATATATATATATATATATATATATATATAAGCTGATATATATATATGCTGATATATATACATATGCTGAGATATATATATATATATATATATATATATATGCTGTTATATATATATATGTATGTGCTGATATATATATATATATATATATATGTTGATATATATATATATCTATGCTGATATATATTTATATGCTGATATATATGCTGATATATGTATATATATATGCTGATATATATATGTGCTGATATATATATATATGCTGATATATATATATATATATATATATATATATATATATATGCTGATATATATCTATATGCTGAAATATATATATGCTGATATATATATATATATCTTTGCTGATATACATATATATATATATGCTGATATATCTATGTGCTGATATATATATATGCTGATATATATATATATATCTATGCTGATATATATATATATATGCTGTTATATTTATATGTATGTGCTGATATATATATATATATATGTTGATATATATATATCTATGCTGATATATATTTATATGCTGATATGCTGATATATATGCTGATATATATATATATATATGCTGATATATATATGTGCTGATATATATATATATATATATATATATGCTGATATATATCTATATGCTGATATATATATATGCTGATATATATATATATATATCTTTGCTGATATACATATATATATATGCTGATACATATATATATGCTGATATATATATATATGCTGATATATATATTTATATATCTATGTGCTGATATATATATATATGCTGATATATATATATGCTGATATATATATATATATATATATGCTGATATATATATATATAAGCTGATATATATATGTATATGCTGCTATATATAATATATATTCTGATATATATATACATGCGGATATATATATATATGCTGATATATATATATATATATATATATAAGCTGATATATATATATATGCTGATATATATATATACATATGCTGATATATATATATATATATATATATGCTGTTATATATATATATGTATGTGCTGATATATATATATATATATATATATATATATGTTGATATATATATACATCTATGCTGATATATATTTATATGCTGATATGCTGATATATATGCTGATATATGTATATATATATGCTGATATATATATGTTCTGATATATATATATATGCTGAAATGTATATATATATATATGCTGATATATATCTATATGCTGATATGTATATATGCTGATATATATATATATATATCTTTGCTGATATACATATATATATATATGCTGATATATATATATGCTGATATATATATATGCTGATATATATATATCTATGCTGATATATATATATATATGCTGATATGTATATATATGCTGAGATATATATATATATACATATATATATATGCTGATATATATATATATATATGCTGATATATATATGCTGATATATATATATATATGCTGATATATATATGCTGATATATATATGCTGATATATATATATATATATATATATATATTCTGATTTATATATATGCTGATATATATATATATATACTGATATATATATATATGCTCATATATATATATATATATATGATATATATATATATATGCTGATATATATATAGGCTGATATATATATCTGCTGATATATATATATCTTTGCTGATATACATATATATATGCTGATATATATATATATGCTGATATATATATATATATATGCTGATATATATATATATCTATGTTGATATATATATGCTGATATATATATATGCTGATATATATATGCTGATATATATATGCTGATATATATATATATGCTGATATATATATATATATGCTGATATATATATATATATATGATATATATATGCATATATATATATATATATATATGCTGATATATATATATGCTGATATATATATGTATATATGCTGATATATTGATAAGCTGATATATATATGTATATGCTGATATATATATATATTTTTATATATATATACATGCTGATATATATATATATATATATATCGTGATATATATATATATATATCAGCTGATATATATATATATATGCTGATATATATATACATATGCTGATATATATATATATATATGCTGTTATATTTATATGTATGTGCTGATATATATATATATATATATATATATATATATGTTGATATATATATATCTATGCTGATATATATTTATATGCTGATATGCTGATATATATGCTGATATATATATATATGCTGATATATATATGTGCTGATATATATATGTATATATATGCATATATATATATATGTGCTGATATATATATATGCTGATATATATATATATATATGCTGATATATATATATATGCTGATATATATATATATATATATATATATATATATATGATATATATATGGTGATATATATATATATATGCTGATATATATATATGCTGATATATATATATATATATATGCTGATATATATATATATATAAGCTGATATACATATGTATATGCTGATATATATAATATATATTCTGATATATATATACATGCTGATATATATATATATGCTGATATATATATATATATATATATATAAGCTGATATATATATATGCTGATATATATACATATGCTGAGATATATATATATATATATATATATATATATATATATATATATGCTGTTATATATATATATGTATGTGCTGATATATATATATATATATATATCTTGATATATATATATATCTATGCTGATATATATTTATATGCTGATATGCTGATATATATGCTGATATATGTATATATATATATGCTGATATATATATATGTGCTGATATATATATATATGCTGATATGTAAATATATATATATATATATATGCTGATATATATCTATATGCTGAAATATATATATGCTGATATATATATATATCTTTGCTGATATACATATATATATATATATGCTGATATATATATGTGCTGATATATATATATGCTGATATATATATATATCTATGCTGATATATATATATATATATATATATATATATGCTGTTATATTTATATGTATGTGCTGATATATATATATATATATGTTGATATATATATATCTATGCTGATATATATTTATATTCTGATATGCTGATATATATGCTGATATATATATATATATATGCTGATATATATATGTGCTGATATATATATATATATATATGCTGATATATATCTATATGCTCATATATATATATGCTGATATATATATATATACCTTTGCTGATATACATATATACATATGCTGATATATATATATGCTGATATATATATATATATATGCTGATATATATATTTATATATCTATGTGCTGATATATATATATATATATATGCTGATATATATATATGCTGATATATATATATATATATATATGCTGATATATATATATATAAGCTGATATATATATGTATATGCTGATATATATAATATATATTCTGATATACATGCTGATATATATATATGCTGATATATATATATATATATATATATATATAAGCTGATATATATATATGCTGATATATATACATATGCTGATATAAATATATATATATATATATATATTTATATATGCTGTTATATATATATATGTATGTGCTGATATATATATATATATATATATGTTGATATATGCTGATATATATTTATATGCTGATATGCTGATATATATGCTGATATATGTATATATATATGCTGATATATATATGTGCTGATATATATATATATGCTGAAATGTATATATATATATATATATATATATATATATATGCTGATATATCTATATGCTGATATATATATATGCTGATATATATATATATATCTTTGCTGATATACATATATATATATATATGCTGATATATATATATGCTGATATATATATATGCTGATATATATATATCTATGCTGATATATATATATATATATGCTGATATGTATATATATGCTGATATATATATATATATACATATATATATATGCTGATATATATATATATGCTGATATATATATATATGCTGATATATATATATATATGCTAATATATATGCTGATATATATATATCTTTGCTGATATACATATATATATATGCTGATATATATATATGCTGATATATATATTTATATGCTGATATATATTTATCTATGTTGATATATATATATATGCTGATATATATATATGCTGATATATATATGCTGATATATATATGCTGATATATATATATATCTTTGCAGATATACATATACATATATATATGCTGATATATTTATGCTGATATATATATATATATGCTGATATATATATTTATATATCTATGTGCTGATATATATATATATATGCTGATATATATATATGCTGATATATATATATATATATATGCTGATATATATACATATAAGCTGATATATATATGTATATGCTGATATATATAATATATATTCTAATATATATACATGCTGATATATATATATATGCTGATATATATATATATATATATATATATATATATATATATAAGCTGATATATATATATGCTGATATATATACATATGCTGATATATATATATATATATATATATATATATATCCTGTTATATATATATGTATGTGCTGATATATATATATATATATGTTGATATATATATATCTATGCTGATATATATTTATATGCTGATATGCTGATATATATGCTGATATATATATATATATAAGCTGATATATATATATAAGCTGATATATATATGTATATGCTGATATATATAATATATATGCTGATATATATATATATATGTTGATATATATATATCTATGCTGATATATATTTATATGCTGATATGCTGATATATATGCTGATATATGTATATATATATGCTGATATATATATGTGCTGATATATATATGTATATGCTGATATATATATATATATATATATGCTGATATATATCTATATGCTGATATATATATATATGATGATATATATATATATCTTTGCTGATATACATATATATATATATATGCTGATATATATATATGGTGATATATATATATATGCTGATATATATATATCTATGCTGATATATATATATATATATGCTGATATATATATATATGCTGATATATATATATATGCTGATATATATATGCTGATATATATATGTGCTGATATATATATATATATTCTGATATATATATATATGCTGATATATATATATATACTGATATATATATATATATATATGCTGATATATATATATATATATATGATATATATATATATATAAGCTGATATATATATATAGGCTGATATATATATATGCTGATATATATATATCTTTGTTGATATACATATATATATATGCTGATATATATATATGCTGATATATATATATATATATATATGCTGATATATATATATATCTATGTTGATATATATATATATGCTGATATATATATGCTGATATATATATGCTGGTATATATATATATATATATGCTGACATATATATATATGCTGATATATATATATATATATATGATATATATATGCTGATATATATATATGCTGATATATATATATGCTGATATATATATATATATATGCTGATATATATATATATATAAGCTGATATATATATGTATATGCTGATATATATATATTTTGATATATATATACATGCTGATATATATATATATATCGTGATATATATATATATATATATATATAAGCTGATATATATATATATGCTGATATATATATACATATTCTGATATATATATATATATATATATGCTGTTATATTTATATGTATGTGCTGATATATATATATATATATGTTGATATATATATATATCTATGCTGATGTATATTTATATGCTGATATGCTGATATATATGCTGATATATATATATATATATATGCTGATATATATGTGCTGATATATATTTGTATATATATGCTGATATATATCTATATGCTGATATATATATATGCTGATATATATATATATATATCTTTGCTGATATGCATATATATATATATGCTGATATATATATGCTGATATATATATATATGCTGATATATATATTTATATATCTATGTGCTGATATATATATATATATGCTGATATATATATATGCTGATATATATATATACATATATGCTGATATATATATATATAAGCTGATATATATATGTATATGCTGATATATATAATATATATTCTAATATATATATACATGCTGATATATATATATATGCTGATATATATATATATATATATAAGCTGATATATATATATATGCTGATATATATACATATGCTGATATATATATATATATATATATATGCTGTTATATATATATATGTATGTGCTGATATATATATATATATATATGTTGATATATATATATCTATGCTGATATATATTTATATGCTGATATGCTGATATATATGCTGATATATATATATATTCTGATATATATATATATAAGCTGATATATATATGTATATGCTGATATATATAATATATAAGCTGATATATATATATATATATATGTTGATATATATATATCTATGCTGATATATATATATATATGCTGATATATATATATATATATGCTGATATATATATATATATATATATATGTGCTGATATATATATGCATATATATATGTGCTGATATATATATATGCTGATATATATATATATATGCTGATATATACATATATGCTGATATATATATATATATATATGATGTATATATGGTGATATATATATATATATGCTGATATATATATATGCTGATATATATATATATATGCTGATATATATATATATAAGCTGATATATATATGTATATGCTGATATATATAATATATATTCTGATTATATATATACATGCTGATATATATATATATATGCTGATATATATATATATATATATATATATATATATATATATATATATATAAGCTGATATATATATATGCTGATATATATACATATGCTGATATATATATATATATATATATATATATTCTGTTATATATATATATGTATGTGCTGATATATATATATATATATGTTGATATATATATATCTATGCTGATATATATTTATATGTTGATATGCTGTTATATGTGCTGATATATGTATATATATATGCTGATATATATATGTGCTGATATATATATATATGCTGATATGTTATATATATATGTATATATATATATATATATATATATATATGCTGATATATATCTATATGCTGAAATATATATATGCTGATATATATATATATATATCTTTGCTGATATACATATATATATATATATATGCTGATATATATATGTGCTGATATATATATATGCTGATATATATATATCTATGCGGATATATATATATATATATATATATATATATATATATATATATATATATATGCTGTTATATTTATATGTATGTGCTGATATATATATATATATATATATATATATATATATATATATATGTTGATATATATATATATCTATGCTGATATATATTTATATGCTGATGTGCTGATATATATGCTGATATATATATATATATATGCTGATATATATATGTGCTGATATATATATATATATATGCTGATATATATCTATATGCTGATATATATATATGCTGATATATATATATATATGCTGATATATATATTTATATATCTATGTGCTGATATATATATATATACATGCTGATATATATATATGCTGATATATATATATATATATGCTGATATATATATATATAAGCTGATATATATATATGTATATGCTGATATATATAATATATATTCTGATATATATATACATGCTGATATATATATATATGCTGATATATATATATATATATATATATATATATATATATATAAGCTGATATATATATATATGCTGATATATATACATATGCTGATATATATATATATATATATATATATTTATATATGCTGTTATATATATATGTATGTGCTGATATATATATATATATATATATATATGTTGATATATATATATCTATGCTGATATATATTTATATGCTGATATGCTGATATATATGCTGATATATGTATATATATATGCTGATATATATATGTGCTGATATATATATATATGCTGAAATGTATATATATATATATATATATATATATATATATATATATATATATATATATATGCTGATATATATCTATATGCTGGTATATATATGCTGATATATATATATATATATCTTTGCTGATATACATATATATATATATGCTTATATATATATATGCTGATATATATATATGCTGATATATATATATCTATGCTGATATATATATATATATATATGCTGATATGTATATATATGCTGATATATATATATATACATATATATATATGCTGATATATATATATATATATGCTGATATATATATATGCTGATATATATATATATGCTGATATATATATGCTGATATATATATGCTGATATATACATATATATATTCTGATATATATATATGCTGATATATATATATATATACTGATATATATATATGGTGATATATATATATATATATATGATATATATATATATGCTGATATATATATATATAGGCTGATATATATATATGCTGATATATATATATCTTTGCTGATATACATATATATATATGCTGATATATATATATGCTGATATATATATATATGCTGATATATATATATCTATGTTGATATATATATATATGCTGATATATATATATGCTGATATATATATGCTGATATATATATGCTTATATATATATATATGCTGATATATATATATGCTGATATATATATATATATATGATATATATATGCATATATATATATATATGCTGATATATATACATGCTGATATATATATATATATATGCTGATATATATATATAAGCTGATATATATATGTATATGCTGATATATATATATATTTTGATATATATATATATGCTGATATATATATATCGTGATATATATATATATATATAAGCTGATATATATATATATATATATGCTGATATATATATACATATGCTGATATATATATATATATATGCTGTTATATTTATATGTATGTGCTGATATATATATATATATATGTGTTGATATATATATGTATATATATGCTGATATATATCTATATGCTGATATATATATATGCTGATATATATATATATATATATCTTTGCTGATATACATATATATATATATGCTGATATATATATGCTTATATATATATATATGCTGATATATATATTTATATATCTATGTGCTGATATATATATATATATATATATATGCTGATATATATATATGCTGATATATATATATATATATATATGCTGATATATATATATATATAAGCTGATATATATATGTATATGCTGATATATATAATATATATTCTAATATATATATACATGCTGATATGTATATAAATATGCTGATATATATATATATATATATATATATAAGCTGATATATATATATATATGCTGTTATATATACATATGCTGATATATATATATATATGCTGATATATATATATATATATATATATATATAAGCTGATATATATATATGCTGATATATATACATATGCTGATATATATATATATATATATATATATATATTCTGTTATATATATATATGTATGTGCTGATATATATATATATATATGTTGATATATATATATCTATGCTGATATATATTTATATGTTGATATGCTGTTATATGTGCTGATATATGTATATATATATGCTGATATATATATGTGCTGATATATATATATATGCTGATATGTATATATATATATGTATATATATATATATATATATATATATATGCTGATATATATCTATATGCTGAAATATATATATGCTGATATATATATATATATATCTTTCCTGATATACAATATATATATATATATATGCTGATATATATATGTGCTGATATATATATATGCTGATATATATATATCTATGCGGATATATATATATATATATATATATATATATATATATATATATATATATATATATATGCTGTTATATTTATATGTATGTGCTGATATATATATATATATATATATATATATATATATATGTTGATATATATATATATCTATGCTGATATATATTTATATGCTGATGTGCTGATATATATGCTGATATATATATATATATATATGCTGATATATATATGTGCTGATATATATATATATATATGCTGATATATATCTATATGCTGATATATATATATGCTGATATATATATATATATGCTGATATATATATTTATATATCTATGTGCTGATATATATATATATACATGCTGATATATATATATATATATGCTGATATATATATATATAAGCTGATATATATATATGTATATGCTGATATATATAATATATATTCTGATATATATATACATGCTGATATATATATATATGCTGATATATATATATATATATATATATATATATATATATATATAAGCTGATATATATATATATGCTGATATATATACATATGCTGATATATATATATATATATATATATTTATATATGCTGTTATATATATATGTATGTGCTGATATATATATATATATATATATATGTTGATATATATATATCTATGCTGATATATATTTATATGCTGATATGCTGATATATATGCTGATATATGTATATATATATGCTGATATATATATGTGCTGATATATATATATATGCTGAAATGTATATATATATATATATATATATATATATATATATATATGCTGATATATATCTATATGCTGGTATATATATGCTGATATATATATATATATATCTTTGCTGATATACATATATATATATATGCTTATATATATATATGCTGATATATATATATGCTGATATATATATATCTATGCTGATATATATATATATATATATGCTGATATGTATATATATGCTGATATATATATATATATACATATATATATATGCTGATATATATATATATATGCTGATATATATATATGCTGATATATATATATATGCTGATATATATATGCTGATATATATATGCTGATATATACATATATATATTCTGATATATATATATGCTGATATATATATATATATACTGATATATATATATGGTGATATATATATATATATATATGATATATATATATATGCTGATATATATATATATAGGCTGATATATATATATGCTGATATATATATATCTTTGCTGATATACATATATATATATGCTGATATATATATATGCTGATATATATATATATATGCTGATATATATATATATCTATGTTGATATATATATATATGCTGATATATATATATGCTGATATATATATGCTGATATATATATGCTTATATATATATATATGCTGATATATATATATATGCTGATATATATATATATATATGATATATATATGCATATATATATATATATGCTGATATATATACATGCTGATATATATATATATATGCTGATATATATATATAAGCTGATATATATATGTATATGCTGATATATATATATATTTTGATATATATATACATGCTGATATATATATATCGTGATATATATATATATATATAAGCTGATATATATATATATATATATGCTGATATATATATACATATGCTGATATATATATATATATATATGCTGTTATATTTATATGTATGTGCTGATATATATATATATATATATGTTGATATATATATATCTATGCTGATATATATTTATATGCTGATATGCTGATATATATCCTGATATATATATATATATATGCTGATATATATATGTGTTGATATATATATGTATATATATGCTGATATATATCTATATGCTGATATATATATATGCTGATATATATATATATATATCTTTGCTGATATACATATATATATATTATATATGCTGATATATATATATATATATCTTTGCTGATATACATATATATATATATGCTGATATATATATGCTGATATATATATATATGCTGATATATATATTTATATATCTATGTGCTGATATATATATATATATATATATATATGCTGATATATATATATGCTGATATATATATATATATATATGCTGATATATATATATATATAAGCTGATATATATATGTATATGCTGATATATATAATATATATTCTAATATATATATACATGCTGATATGTATATAAATATGCTGATATATATATATATATATATATATAAGCTGATATATATATATATATGCTGTTATATATACATATGCTGATATATATATATATATATATATATATATATATATGCTGTTATATATATATATATATGCTGATATATATATATATATTAGCTGATATATATATGTATATGCTGATATATATAATATATATGCTGATATATATATATATGTTGATATATATATATCTATGGTGATATATATTTATATGCTGATATGCTGATATATATGCTGATATATGTATATATATATATGCTGATATATATATGTGCTGATATATATATATATGCTGATATATATATATATATATATGCTGATATATATCTATATGCTGATATATATATGCTGATATATATATATATCTTTGCTGATATACATATATATATATATATGCTGATATATATATATGCTGATATATATATATGCTGATATATATATATCTATGCTGATATATACATATATATATATATATATATGCTGATATGTATATATATGCTGATATATATATATATATATATGCTGATATATATATATATATGCTGATATATATATATATGCTGATATATATATATAGGCTGATATATATATGCTGATATATATAAGCTGATATATATATATAGGCTGATATATATATATGCTGTTATATATATATCTTTGTTGATATACATATATATATATGCTGATATATATATATGCTGATATATATATATATATGCTGATATATATATATCTATGTTGATATATATATATACTGATATATCTATATATGCTGATGTATATATGCTCATATATATATGCTGATATATATATATATGTTGATATATATATATATGCTGATATATATATGATATATATATGCTGATATATATATATATGCTGATATATATATATATATATATGCTGATATATATATATATATATATAAGCTGATATATATGTATATGCTGATATATATATATTCTGATATATATATACATGCTGATATATATATATATATATCGTGATATATATATATATAAGCTGATATATATATGCTGATATATATACATATGCTGATATATATATATATATATATATATATATATATATATGCTGTTATATATATATGTATGTGCTGATATATATATATATATATATATGTTGATATATATATATCTATGCTGATATATATTTATATGCTGCTATGCTGATATATATGCTGATATATATATATATATATATATATGCTGATATATATATGTGCTGATATATATATATATGTGCTGATATATATATATATGCTGATATATATATGCTGATATATATATATATATATGTGCTGATATATATATATATAAATGCTGATATATATATATATGCTGATATATATATATATATGCTGATATATATATATATGCTGATATATATATATATGCTGATATATATATCTGCTGATATATATATATATATATATATATGCTGATATATATATATATATATATGATATATATCTATATGCTGATATATATATATGCTGATATATATATATATATATCTTTGCTTATATACATATATATATATATGCTGATATATATATATATACTGATATATATATATATGCTGATATATATATATATCTATGCTGATATATATATATATGCTGATATATATATATACTGATATATATATTGATATATATATGTGCTGATATATATATATATGCTGATATATATATGCTGATATATATATATATATGTGCTGATATATATATATATAAATGCTGATATACATATATGCTGATATATATATATATATATATATATATATATATATATATATGCTGATATATATATATATGCTGATATATATATATGCTGATATATATATATTTATATATATATGTGCTGATATATATATATATATATATATATGCTGATATATATATATGCTGATATATATATATATATGTGCTGATATATATATATATAAATGCTGATATACATATATGCTGATATATATATATATATATGCTGATATATATGTATATGCTGATATATATATATATATATGCTGATCTATATATATATATGCTGATACATATATATATATATGCTGATATATATATATATATGCTGATATATATATATATATATTTGTGCTGATATATATATATATATTTGCTGATATATATATGCTGATATATATATATATATATGCTGATATATATATATATATATGCTGTTATATATATATGTATGTTCTGATATATCTATATATGCTGATATATATATATATGCTGATATATATATATATTTATATATATATATATATATATCCACCAGGCAGGGTGTGAAGATAAGCTAACTAATTGTTCCTTTAAGTAAAATCTATCTGCAATGAAAGTTTCTTGAACGCGTTTGCTGTTATTGACCCGCTCGTAAAAGTCGTTATAGACGACCACGCATATATCTCACTTGCGCATGTTAGGTCGTGATGTTGCGCGCATTTTATTTGCTTGTTTTTCTCTCGACCTAATCCAACTTGACGCGTGTTGAACAGTTTTTTGAAGGCGATGCGTAACGCATTTCAACCAACGGCCAGTGATGCCAATTTTTGAAAGGAAGGAAATGACTGAATGTCCCAGAAACCCACGGCACCCAATCTCAATACGTATTACGTGACACGTCCAACCATTTTCCATACACTCGGCACGCAGTGACTCGTACCGGTTTTTCTTTAGTTCGTGCACCTCCACCCTGTTCTCTTCCCATGGGACTGTTAATTCTATTATGAAGACAGTTTTTTTAGAGTCGGACCACAACACCATGTCGGGACGCTTTTCTGTCTGTGAGATATGTATTGGAAATTTTAAGGATATCATTAGATCCACTGAAACCTTCCAATCACTGGCACCACTCAGGAGCTTTATATTGGGCGTTGTTTGTTTTTTCTTTGCAGGGCATTCCCCTTCCTTGTGGAATTCGATCTTAGTTTCCTTGGTTGCCACAAGCTGTTGATTTGCTGCCTCACATTGTGTTCTTATTAGATCCCTTATCACATCTAATACCTTGTTGTGTCGCCAGGTGTACATCTGGAGCGATTGTGGACAAGCAGAAAGCACATGACGCAAGGAACCTCGGTCTTTTTAACACGAAACCAGAGATCTGTATCTGTGTATCCCAACATTTTCAGGTTTGTTTCATTTGGGAGAAGATCGTATGTAGATCGAAGGAGGAAAGATATCGCCAATGGTTCCAACGCAATTAATGAATTCCACGAAAGCTTAATGGGTTCGATATCATTTCATGTTGTCCATTTACACTGTTTCGCTTGAGTAATAGCAGTAGCTATTCTATGCTACTCTTCGAACATTTTGATTTCTTCAACTACCATATGCCTTTTTCCCTTTGCATTCTCTTTGGAGAAGTATTTGTGTGTCGTGTTACCCAATCCAGCCCTATTATTCTGAATCACGCCCATGATATCTCTGACTCGCAGGGATGGTTTCTGCTTCTTGTGTGGCCTCTGCAGCTGACCACTTTGTACCAGATTTAATTTCTGGATGCACCTTCCGTATGCAATCATCAGCTGAATCTCTCATCATCATATGAAGGCGTACCTTCCCAACCTTGAATTCCTCCACCAATGAATGTATAGGGAGCTGCAGATGTCCGGAGTTGGTATATAGGCCCACTTTCGAAAAACAAGGAGGAACTTCCAAGCCACTTACGCAAGTACTTATTGATCACTTGCTCAATGCGCTCAATACGGGATAATGCAATTTCATACATTTGCAGAGGCCACAAAAGGCGGGGTAATAGACCATGTTGATAGCACCACGCCTTGATTTTGCCAGGCAGATAGGTTCTATCGATCGAAATTAGTCCCTTTAGAGCTGATTTATGAACCTCCGTACCCCGATGTCGATCAGTCAGTGGGATATATATATATGTAAGCAAATATATGGATATAGATCCGACAGTATGAAGAAAAATATACGGAAAAAACAAACAAAAATCCTTATATGCAATTATGCTGTTTTAATGTTAATATAATGTCAACGTCGGACGTTTCACAGCGTCGCCCACGTGACGACAACGTGACCATGTTTAAACGGAACACTGATCTTATAAAATTTTCAGTTAGATACCGGGTCGATCATCCCGAGGGAAAAATGTGGACGTGGGCTCTTAATTGGCCTTTTGACAAGGTGGTTAGCTACCTTGACAGAATGTTAGTGAAAAGAGCCGACATAGAACTACTAGATTGCCCTACTAGATTGCCCTACGTTCCACTGGGTAGGCTATTCGGATAACAAACTCGTTTATGCACAGGTAGCGTTAGTCATATGGGGCTTGGCGGATTTGCCAGACTGTGAACGGTGTGGCCTTGGCTTAGAAGAAACGGCTGCGCACGCCTTCTACCATTGCCCCCAGGTCAGCTCGCCGACATGGTCCCATAAGGGGCTTATGGGACCATGTCGGCGAGCTGACGGCTCGTCTCGCTCCCGAACAGCTTGTGTCCATTGATCGCGCATACGCGTGTGACAATGTGTCGCCCCCGTATTCTGGGGTAAAACGGATGGTGTTTCTGACGCTGCTAGCCACGGCTCGAATGGTGATTTGGACGACGCGAAAGGAGGAAGTCTTGCGAGGCAATCGTCTTTCTCATTCGGATCTAATTCGATTCTTTGAGCATCAGCTCAAGATGAAGATTAGATCGGAAAACGATTGCATTCGACAGTCTTTAGCGAAAGGTGGGTAAAAGAAGCGAGCTTGCTTCGTGTGAACGGGGCTAGCCTTGATTTTCTCTTCTAGGTCAACCTATTGCACATCGGGGTGGCTTCCTGTGGAACCCTCCACTTGGTTAGGTTAGACAAGCTTCAGTGTACCTAGTTAATGTGAGTAAGTGTTGTTCCCGGCCTGCATCTCGGCCGTTCTTTGGTTATGATCCAAGTCGAGATTCCCATCCTCCCCAGTTTGTTTTGACCCCCGCCCCCTTTTCATCTCGACTGGGTCAGTTTTATATTTTCCCATTCCAGCCTAATATTTTATACTTTTTCCCACTCCCTTAGCGAGAGCGTCTCTTGATTTTGTCACCTGGGCAGAATACAGCGGCCTCTCTGTTTTATTGGTTGGACGGTACCTACTAACATCAATTATGTTTAGTTTGTATTTGTGTTTATTTTAAGTTTATTATTGGGTTCATTTCCCTCCCCTCTCATTTTATCATTATTAGAATTGTATATATATATCATCATTAGAATTTTTATGGTATGGGGCGCTATTTTGGTAGGTCACCTTGAGAGCACGTGGTATTATGGTGGTTGAAGGATTGTTTGGTGATGGACGAGTTCTTTTGGTGAATGGGTAAAATGTAATGTACGAATCGGTCGCGAATCTGATTAGCTAGATATAAGATAGTTAGTGTTGACCAGCCTCTACCCCTCCCTTTTATTGGCCTCGTGCCACAATTTGTACTTTTTGAACGAATAAATACCAGTCTTGTTCTTATGTCCATCGTCTT
>OZ010610.1:19273005-19423005 GCA_963932145.1 Acanthosepion lycidas
ATTATTTTTTTAATTTAGAAAATTCTGTAATAATATTTTTTGGTATCTTTTTTGTTACCACACCTCACACTTAATTTTATTAAATTTGGTGCAATGAAATTCAAACCATTTCATATTTATATTAGTTAAAAGCAAAATTTAAATCGTATATTTGTTTTCGTCAGTAACACCATTTGCCGAAAATCTGCTCTGAATTGTAAAATAAAAATGGCAATGAAATTACGATATTAATTAATTAGAAAAGCTTTTAATTACTTTTATAAATATGATATAAGGATACTATTGTCTTAAAAAAATTCGAGGAATATAGAATTTTTACAAAAATTGTTATCATATTTTCATTTTAGAATAATTTAATAATTTAAGTTTTAAATATTTAATATTTTTTTATTAATTCTACCCATTTAGATGATATTATTATTAAGTAAAAACTATTTTTACTAATCATATATGGAAAAGTTTCATACAAATCATCAAACACCAATATTTTTAAAAGAATTTTGAATTTTTGTGTATAAACGTGCCTATTTTTGAAGATACGGTCGCTCATACATGTCATTATCAGAAAATCTGAGCGATAACTATAAAAGATTTAAAGCCAAAATTTTTAAAATTCAATAAATCATTAGATTACGGAGAATATTTTCCTAAGTTTTATGATTACTGAGAACTTAAAAGTTATATATAGAAAGCGCTCGCATTATATTCAATTATTTTTACGGTTAAAGCCCCATTGGGGAACAATATTAGATAAATAACATTCTGTCAGCATGCTGTCAAAGATGGCAGCAGCTTAAATAAACCGTTACCGCCGTGTTAAAAAATGCATTTTTGCGGTATTTAAACTTAAAGTAAGTTTTAAATCTGATTAATTAGACTTTAAATCAGGAAGTTTTTCTCCAAAAATGTTACAGGAAAGGATACCTTATTTTTGGAAGACATTTTAATACCGATAATTACATTGCAATGAAAGATAACTAAAAAAAAAAAAAAGTGGGGGGGACGCTAATCAGCTATTTTAGCAAAAAGAAACTCCTTCCACTCAATTTAGCTTAGTTTTTGAAATACAGAAAAGTATTTTACTTATTGGAAATATTGAATTTGATCTACTATAAGTTGAAAGTCCTTTATCCGAAATTCTTGCGACTGGAAGTGCTTCGGTAATCAATTTTTTCGGATTTTGGAATACAGTCAATTTAGTTTTTTTTTTTTTTATATAGAATCTATAAAATGAGGAAGTTTGGCAATGGAGACCAAGCCTAAACACGATATGTCTTTAAATTTCATAACAGAGCTTACATTTATACCCTTAAGACAGTTTTACATAAATAACATCTACCCTGAAAGTAGTTTTATATAAAATTTAGATACAGATACAGGTAATGACGCTAGTCATGTCATGCTCACAAGGAGTTTTAAGAACCGAAATTAAGATTTCACGTAAAAATAATGTTTTGTGGTTTCTGTGTGTGTACAAGAATTATACTTACAAATATATATAAATCCAGGACTTTTTGACATTTTGAATAATGTACTTGCTGGACACGAACTCCTGGTAAGTAATCCACGAACGAAGGTATTGCTGTGAAGATCGCTGACAAAAACCTAGCGCCAACGTAGGCTATATATCTGGGATGGGGACCCCCCAACCATGAGCCAAATGAGGGTCACTTACAACAGTTGCACATTCTATTGGAACCTTCCCAGTGCTTTCTGAAATTTTCCATTTGTGGCAAGTTATGTCAGCACCTGAAAAAATTTCGGCTTTTGGAGGTTTTAAGATTTTGGAATTTCGGATAAGGGATACTCAACCTGAAATTAAAACTAAAATAAAAACTTCAAGAAAGATTTTTCATTTTTTTTAAATTAATTTTAAACCTTAGGTACTGAATTTTCTACAGTGGTACCTAGATAATATCAATTTTTTTTTTCACAAAAATGAATATTGACCAACAGATGTTCGTAATAGTTTCAGAACAGACATATTTTTATGTAAAATATATCGTGTGAGTTTCAGCTTATAATATCTATCCTTATTAAAATTATTAATAATAATTTGTTTGTTGTGTCTGGTTTTATTGTGCAAAGTATAACATGACATTCTTTATAAATAGAGAGAAAAGAAATAGGTCACAGAGACACGTATATCAGATTAACACAATATTCTCATATACCTGAAAATATTAGATTTGTGCAAAAATAATGACGTAATGTCGTTTTTTGACGTGTTTTTAACGTCAAAAAACGACATTATTACGTCATTATTTTTGCACCAACCTAATACTTAATTACGTTCCATATAAATGTGAGCTTATTCACATTTTATAATATTTATTAATTTTTCAATCATTGATTTTCTTAACTTTCCTTCTGTTTCCAATTTTGCAGCAGTTTTTTGTTACCGGGAGATAAACTTCGTTTAAATATTGTTTTTTATTCCCATATACATATCTTTTATTTATTTGACATTGGGCAGATTATGAGCTATTCCATTAGTTTGATAACGTTTTGGCGAACTGGACAAGAACTAGACTTGAAAAATGTGGAAAAGCAATGTCTTGCATGAAAACACTTTAAAATTTGGGGTATAAACTTTTTGACATAATAATCATTTTCAAAAAGTAACAATTGTTAAAAGGTTAAGAGACTGGTATGGTCCAAGTTCCTTGTACCACGGTGATGGTGCAAGGTTAGAACCAATGAAAGAATAACACGAACACAGGTATGGAATACAAAGATATATTACAACAAAAATATAATACACAGAAGTAGAAGTATCAGTAATGACTATCAGATTTGGTTAGAGTGAACTATGTTGTCTCGGCAAGTATTACTATTCCAATGTCCTTACAATATGCTCTCAATTATCTCTCCTCAACTTACAATCTCCCCATCATACCTCTTGAGAGGCGCAGTATTTATAATGTCAGGAATAGTTCATTATTATTATGGGTAAGTTCCCATAACATCCCGCTTCTGAAGCTTTTGCGTAGCAGGGGTTTTTAATGTTTTTTTTTTCTCTTTGGATCTATTAACAAAGTTTCTGGGAACTTCCTTTTTCTGGACGATTTTCGTGAATACTTCTTCTGGACTGGGTAGAAGATAGTGGTAGTCTTTTGTCGCTGTGTTCAAACCCATTGAGAAATCAGCGCATACTCGAATCTCCCCTGATTTTTTTTCTTTTTTTTTTTTTTTTTCGACGTAAACCGTGGGTGTGGACCATTGACTGTATTCTACTTTTGTCAATATGCCGGTGTTTTCGAGTCTTGCCAATTCTTGATCTATTTTTTCTATTGAAGCAAACGGTACGCTCCTTTTTTTCTTGAAGATAGGTTGAACGTTTTCGTTTATTTCTATATTTGCTGCCATTTGCTTACATCTTCCGAAACCTGCTGAAAATACTTCAGGGAAATTCTCTTTTAGTTTCTCTTTTAATTTATCTGCCTCGGTCGATAAACTTTTTACATTTTAGCAGTACGTACTTATTGGTAAATCCCAAAGTTTGAATTTTTGCATCCAGTTCGTACCGAATAAGTTTTCTGTATTTCTTAACACATACATTTTCAATTTTTTGGTCATTCCATTGAATGTCACATTTATAATCACTTCACTCTCAAATTTAATTTTTCTCCCAGTTACCGATCTAGCAATTTTATCGGTTCTTAACATGGTAGGTTTGTTCAGTTTTCTCCATGAATTACAAGAATTATTGCTACGCATAATGTCAAATAAAGGGCAAAATTACGAAAATGAAACAGTTCTCTCACAAGACACTATTTGGAGTACTATCGAAGATTTCACGTATGCACCCGACAAAGACAAAACCTTTGCAACTTACTTCCGAAGGTACGAAGATCTATATGAATTTGACTGCAATGCTCTCAATTATCTCTCCTCGTCTTACAATCTCCTGATAACTCTTGAGAGGCGCAGTATTTATAATGTCATGAATAGTCCATTATTATTATGGGTAAGTTCCCATAACAGAGTCTATTAATTTTTAGAGGAATTTTATCTCTAATTAGACTTCCTGGGGTAGACCTTAGAGGTCAGATGGAAGACAAAATAAGGAAGTCGACTTTGATTGGCTGAGCCAGTGTGGGAATGATAGATATAATGAAAAAGGTTTTCAGTAAGTGGGTTCTTACACATCAAACAATGTAGACGTTTTTACGTCCATGTCTGAAACGGCTCCACAGTGGAGTGGGGACGACCACTACTGGATAGATAGAATATATCGACGTGAACGTTAATAAAATAGTCAAGTTAAAATTCCCGGTGTTGAAGTTCTTTCATCTCTGGATCCAAAACATTTCGCGACCCCGACCGGAAGAAGAGAGAGAAGCTATGCCACATAGGCTCAATTTGGCGCCGATGACCAAGACCTTCTCAGCTCGAGGAAAATATACAACACAATCATTTATTTTAATATCACAAAATATTCCACCTTCTCACTATTTTCTTCCATGTCTTGTTGGTTGCATATTTCCATGAACGACCCGGTTATCAAACTTATACAGTGCAGCTTTTCATGCATTACTAAGTATTATGAATTTTCATGTACTTCTTCACCCAATTTAAACCTTTCTGTTTGTGTTATTTATTCATTGTCTTCAGTTTGTGTTCTTAATATTCTACATCTTTGCTCTCTATTTAACTTGCAAACACTAAAATCTTCAAACATTATCTTCCAAAGTGGAATCGTTAAAGATGATGGGAAACGTCCTGTTCCTTGCACCACACCAGAAAGTACCTGACTCCGCCTGTCATAAGTCAGATTAGGCTAAACAAATTTCATCATACACCCAAGAAATAGGTTCATATTATTGCACACTGCTGCAAATGACCTCATCTGAGGAAAAAAATAGAAATCGATTACACTCTGTCACTCCAGTGGGTCTAAAACTGACTGTATGGTGAAAGAAAGGTAATTAAAGCGATTGTTTTAATTAATTTGAACGAGGGTGTATTTGATATCACAATCTATCAGATACTCGAAAAATTTATTTATTTTCCATATAAATGCGAGTTCCTTGACATTCTATAGCATTCATCAGTTTTTCAACCATTGATTTTCTTAAATTTGTTTCTGTTTCCACCTTTGCAACAGATCGTTGCTTCCTAGAGATATTTTTCAATTAAATATTGTTTTTAATTCCCATTTACATCTATTCTAATACTGAACCGCATATTTTGGAGAGACTAGAATTTATCCATTAGTTTAATTACTTTTTGTGCGAAGGGGATAATAATTAAATTATACAAATGTGGAAAAGCATAGTCTTACATGAATACACTATAACATTTTACGTATAACCTTTTTAAATCAATAATAATCTTGTGCAAAACATTACAATCATTTATTTTGAAACCGTCAACACCTTTGAAAGGATCTAACATTTTAGTGCTTATAATACGATCCGAAAATATTCCACCTTTTCATTATTGTCTTCCAAGTTTTATTGGCTGAAATTTTCTATGAACGACCCGGTTAAAAATCTATACAATATAGCTTTTCATTCATCTCTAAATATTAAGAGTTTTCATGTACTTCTTCGCCCAGTCGTGATATTTATTCAGTTTGCGTTATTAAAACTATGTATTATTATTCTCTGTCTAACTTAGAAACACTAAGATCTTCAAATATTATCTTCCAAAATGGAATCGTTGATAAAAATTGGAAACGTCCTGTTCCGAGCCAATCGATAGTACTTTGTTTTGCTCACTGGTAAGGCTTGCTAGTTTGTTCGTGCAACGTTACAGTATTCGTACGCTTCCTTGGAGTAACGTCCATCGTAGAAAATGGTCGTTGGACAATTAATCGACAGTCAAGACAATAGTAGCTGGGTGTGATAAAAATCTAATGCAATCACGGATGATGCAATATTTTTTAAAGGCCAAACAATTTTCATCATACACCCCGAAAATAGTTTCATATTGCTGCAAAACACTTCAAATGACCTAGTCTAAGGAAAAAATAGAAATTGATTACACCATGGAACTCCAGTAGGTCTAAAACTGACTGTATGGTGAAAGAAAGGTATTAAAGCGGTTGTTTTAATTAATTTGAACGAGGGTGTATTTGATATCACAATCTATCAGATACTCGAAAAATTTATTTATTTTCCATATAAATGCGAATTCCTTGACATTCTATAGCATTCATCAGTTTTTCAACCATTGATTTTCTTAAATTTGTTTCTGTTTCCACCTTTGCAACAGATCGTTGCTTCCTAGAGATATTTTTCAATTAAATATTGTTTTTAATTCCCATTTACATCTATTCTAATACTGAACCGCATATTTTGGAGAGACTAGAATTTATCTATTAGTTTAATTACTTTTTGTGCGAAGTGGATAATAATTAGATTATACAAATGTGGAAAAGCATAGTCTTACATGAATACACTATAACATTTTACGTATAACCTTTTTAAATCAATAATAATCTTGTTCAAAACATTACAATAATTTATTTTGATACCGTCATCACCTTTGAAAGGATCTAACATTTTAGTGCTTATAATACGATCACAAAATATTCCATCTTCTCATTATTGTTTTCCAAGTTTTATTGGCTGAATATTTTGATGAATGACCAGGTTATCACGTCCATACGATGTAGCTTTTCATTCATCATTAAATATTAAGAGTTTTCATATACTTCTTTGCCCAATTTAAAAACTTTCTCTTTGTAATTTTTATTCAATGTCTAGTTTTTGTTCTTACTATTCTACATATTTCCTCTGTGTTTAACCTCAAAATTAAGTTCTTCAAATAGTAATTTCCAGTGTAGAATCGTTAAAGATGATGTGAAGATGTCCGGTTCTTGTAACCGCTCCAGAAAGTACCTGACGCCTCCTGACCTGTTCTGTCTTTTCAAGAGTCAGGTTAGCTTTAACTTAATTCAAAAATGTTTACTCGGCCTTGTAAGGAATTAATTATTTTCATTCCTTCAACACCGTTTCTGATATTTACTGCTATGAGCAGCCATGTCACGTACACGGACACGAATCATTCATATTCCATTCGTAAGGAGGATAGGTACTTCACGAGAATTTTAACCTGTTCATGTCTAGGGTCAGATGTGATCTATACTGCATATCCTCATAATCTGCACTTTCCCTTCTTCCGTGTCTAAAACAATCTTATTCCGTAAATTTCTAACTTCAGTGTCTTTGAAAAGAAAATAGATAGATAGATAGATAAATAGATAGATAGATATGAACAGACTGAGACAGATGCTTACAGACTAAAATAGATAGATAGATAGATAGATAGATAGATAGATAGATAGATAGATATGAACAGACAGATGCTTACAGACTAAAATAGATAGATAGATAGATAGATAGATAGATAGATATGAACAGACAGATGCTTACAGACTAAAATAGATAGATAGATATGAACAGACTGAGACAGATGCTTACAGACTAAAATAGATAGATAGATAGATAGATAGATATAAACAGACTGAGACATGCTTACAGAATAGATAGATAGAGAGAGAGGGGGGGCAGAGATATGAACAGATGTTGATACATTATCTGCCATATGTCACAAATAACAGGGGAAAAAACAGCTACAATGATGCACTGGTTCATTTTCTCCGCCATTCCATATTAGATGTGTTTTTCTTTCATTTCTTTTTCGTCGTTGTTCCAGTGAAGTTAACCTCGGCACACACGCGCACTCGGCTCCAGATGCATTAGCAAACGAGTTTCAAGATGACTGACTTCGCATTTGCAGCCTTCAGTTCGACAAAGATGAGTGAAATTATTTACAGCAGCCGGAATAACAAAAGTAAAATGAATTCGCATTGATGTTTGTAAAAGCGTTAATAACGCGCAAAAAGTTGTCGTGTCTCCATCTCCGTTAGCCCGACTAACGCCCGTGGCGCGAAATCTTGTCGAAAGCATTCGATTGTTTGACAACAGCCAGGTGACGAACGCTGAATTGATAATATAGACACATTTGGAATGTAGACGCTGTTTAGACATCACCAGGGCCGACAACAATGGCGAAACAGATATTTGTTTTTCTGCCTGGTCTCACACATTTACTCACTTATCGGTCAACGACAAATGTATGCCAAGGAAGACATCATTATCTGTCTATTTTTCTGAGATGAGGTATTATGTACATTATTTACATTATTCGGACTATTGTCCTCATCTTTGTCGCCATATTTATTATAACAACGTTTCGCCCGTTATACGATATGGCCAACTTCAGGTCGTTGGAATGTCGAACTGAACGTCTTTATTCAATGTGCCATGTCTCCTCAAGGACACATGGCACACTGGATAAAGACTTTAATTAGATCCAGTGACAGGACCCAAATAGTGGGAGTTCAATACTCGGTTAAAGCGTTGGAGAACTTTCAAAGGGAAATTAACAGGAGATAACTGATAACTGATATCCATTAAACATGGCACGTGGTACTAGAACAGTCTACCCCAGTGAGCGAAATAAAGGGTTCAGTTCCACATTTCAACCACCTGAAGAAGGCCGGAGCGTACAACGGCCGAAACGTTGTAATAAATATGGCGACAAACAAATCCCTCTTTATATGTATAAATATTAAAAAGATGGCGTCAGTATAGAGTGCGATAGATGAACTAAAACATCAAGATAGACTGAAAGTGTGTTATTAATTGGTTCCTTTATTTTTACAGCTTATCAAAACTGGCAGGTTTTTTAAAGCCAGAAAATATTTTTAGATTGTTAGAATTACTTTTAGAGATAATATTGGTTTAGTGCTACAAGTTTGACTAATTAACCCATAGCTTGGTGTAAGGGGTTGATTCATATCCTTCCCAAGGGTATTAGCGCGTACGGGAATATACAAATTGAAACTCAGCTCTCCAGTTAACAATTCCGAACCATTCTCCATTACACCACCCGCACATCCAAGCTGACAGCACCTGGTATTCCTACCCATCAAGGTACTGACCAGGCTCGACGTAGCTTAACTTCGATGATCCTACAGAACCAATTTTTCAACCTGATGTGAAAACTAGACGTTTCAGTGCGAAAGGCTGCTTACATAAATCTTCGGCACAGTAATGACAATTCCTTAGGTTGTTTCTTGTATTTTCCTGATACTTTCGACGCACCCTGGACGTGTTGGACATTGTCAAGTACGCAAAAGTCTTCTCATTCAGGCCTTTATTCAACTCAAAAGCGTTCTGGGTATGACGATAAACTACATCCGAGTCCTGGGTATGACAATAAACTACGTCCAACAAGAAGGCTTCAGATAATGTTTTCGAAAAAAATAAAGTTGCCAGCTATACGTTTTTGAAACAATAATGTTGCCAGCTATACGTTTTTGAAATAATAATGTTGCCAGCTATACGTTTTTTTGGAAAAAATAATGTTGCCAGCCATACTTTTTTTTTGAAAAAAATAATGTTGCCAGCTATACGTTTTTGAAACAATAATTTTGCCAGCTATACGTTTTTTGGAAAAATAATGTTGCCAGCTATACGTTTTTGAAACAATAATGTTGCCAGGTATGCGTTTTTGAAACAATAATGTTGCTAGTTATGCGTTTTTGAAACAACAATGTTGCCAGCTATATGTTTTTGAAAAAATAATGTTGCCTGCTATACGTTTTTTGAGAAAAATACTGTTGCCAGCTATACGTTTTTTGGGAAAAGTAATGTTGCCAGCTATGCGTTTTTGAAAAAATAATGTTGCCAGCTACATGTTTGATAGTACTGTATATTTAATATGTGTATAGGCATATGTGTATGTATGTATATGTGTATGTGTGTGTATATATATATATATATATATATATATATATATATATATATGTGTGTGTGTGTGTGTGTGTGTGTGTGTGTGTGTATACCTTAATTTGTCATTAAATGACCCACAGTGGTTGATATGCCATAAAACCCAACCAACCAAGCAATCATCTGAAAATGTTCGTTCAGGTTGTCAAACTGGATAACCAAAATGGCGTCTCTTTTATCTGGGATAATAACAATTTGAGGAGAATAGCAGTCTACATATACCTGCTACATAGAGAGTACCTGGAGGCTGTGTAATGGTTAGAAAGCTTGTCTCGCTAGAACAATTACGACTGAGCAGTGAGTTCGATCCTCACTGGGTGCCCCCTACTTTCGGCCTTGTGCCATATCTAAGCTACGCTTGGAAAATCACTGGACACCTTGTCGTGGTTCAATGGTTAGCAAGTTTGTCTCGCAATGTCAGTAACGACTGAAAAGTGAGTTCGATCCTCACTAGGTGCCCCATACTTTAAGCCTTGTACCACATCTAAGCTACGCTTAGAAAATAACTATATTTCCTATACATATTTATGTAAGAACAGTTCTCTTATAGCCGGAAGAGCGATGAGTAAAGGGGGATAACTCTCGTCCCCCTGCTGCATATGTTTTTACAAAAATGCAAACGTTTTCCTCTTTGGTATATGCTTAGTGGCTGATTCACCAATGTAGAAACGATTTGTAAGCATTCTATTCAGTGCTATGCATAGTTCCCGCACCCATCTGAAGGTTGGCGATCCGGAAATTCAACCGACACCAATTCCACCGAAAATCTTTCAGTCACCATGAAGGATCATGTTGAAAATGTCTACTTTGATTTGATCAAATAAGAGTAAAGATTTTAGGCAACATTTGACACATTTGAGTAGATTTTACTAGTCTATTGTAAGTACTTCAGTAGGGATCCCAACACTGCTTCAATAGACTGTGAATCAAAGAGAGAACAATTTTCTCTAGTTTTTTCTCGCTTTATTTTATGGCGATTTTGCTAAGCGTAGCTTAAACGTGGCACAAGGCCGAAAGTGTAAAGTACCCAGTGAGTATCGAACTCACTACTCAGTCGTAATTGTTCTAGCGAGACAAGCTTGCTAACCATTACACCAAGTCGAAGTGTCCTGTAGTGACTTTCCAAGCGTAGCTTAGGTGTGGCCCAAGGCCGAAAGTAGGGGGCAGCCAGTGAGGACTGAACTCACTAATCAGTAGTAATCGTTCTAGCGAGACAAGCTTGTTAACCATTACACTGCCTCGAGGTGTCCATAGATGTAGTGATTTTCCAAGCGTAGCTTAGATGTATCGCCAGGAACCTAGTGAGAATCGAACTCTCTACTCAGTCGTAATTGTTCTAGAGAGACAATCTGACTAACCACTACACCACCCAAGGTGCCCAAAGTGATTTTCTAAACGTAGATTAGATGTGGCAAAAGGTCGAATGTATGGGGCACCCAGTGAGAATCGAACTCACTATTCAGTCGTAATTGTTCTAGAGAGACATGCTTACTAACCAGTGTCCTATAGCGATTTTTCAAGCGTAGCTTAGATGTGGCACAAAGTTGAAAGTATGGGGCACCCAGTGAGGTTCAATCTCACTACTCAGTAGTAATTGTTCGAGCAAGATAAGCTTGTTAACCATTACACCACCTCGAGGTGCCTATAAATGTAGTGATTTTCCAAGCGTAGCTTAGATGTGGCGCAAGTCCGAAAGTAGGGGTCACCCAGTGAGGATTGAGCCACTACACCGCCTCGAAGTGCTCCTCGCTTTATTCTATGTAGGTCGTAGTAGTTAGCTTTCATTGGAGCAAGCGTGAAAGAGAGCAAATGAATATAAGCAAGTCGACCCTCCCTCTCCAAATGTACGATGTGTCTGCCAACTGAAATCGCCGGTGCAAAATGTAATCAGACGGAGGAAATTTCGGGAGAATGCCAGAGACATTCTGTGACACCGGCTTGGATTTCGTGAATGGCTCTAGTCTTCGTTTTATGTGCCATGTCCTTTCAGGATGAGAGGCGGTCATGGCTCTCCACCTCCCTCTATTCCTTGAAGCTCTCAACAAGTTTATCTCCTCTGCTATCTCCCTCGGACGACGTTCTGTCATCCACCTGCTCAAGCCCGCCAGGAATGTCACGAGCTGCTTTCCCTTGTCTCTCTTTCCTTCTATTCGACCCGTGAGTCTCAGATTCTCAAGGCCCTCCTTACTCGTTATGTGTCCCAGAAACTTCAGCTGCCTCTAAGCATGAGCTTCTTCCTTGTTTTCATCCTCTCCCAGACCTAATCGTTGCTCACACGCTCGGTCTTCGAAATACTCAACATCCTTCTGCAGAACCACATCTCCTGCGCCTCGAGTCTCTTCTTCATCCTCGAGTAAATCGTCCAACATTCGCTGCCATAAAGAAGGACAGATGCCACGTAACAGCTCAGTATTCTTTTTCTTTTTTTGTTACCAAAGAAATCCTCCCTATCTCCCAATATTCTGCCCAACTTTTGAAATGTGTCCTTGGCCATTACATTACGTCTACGGATCTCAGTGTTCTTTAGTAAGTCTACTTAATGCGTAGGCCGGTAGACATAATTCACCTTGTATAAATAATAGAAAAAAAATCAGCAACAGGCGTTTATGCACAGATATTAAAATAATGCTTAGAGCAATAAGAAACAACACCAGATTAAAAATAAAATCAATTCTTTAGAATATTCATGTAAGTCGTATAGCTAAAGAAAGCCGTATAATGAATTGACCCAAATATTTTATAACCAGTAAAAGCAACAAAATCGACGGGATAAATAGTCCCCAAAAAAATCTGGTCATAAGATTGACCCAACACTAAATTATAAGCTATGCTAAGTTAAATTTTTTTACGTGTGTTCTTAGTTTGGAATTTCTGTCTTCTTTTGCGTTCTAATAAGTGTTCTCTACTAGACAAGACTGCGTTTCAATTCCAGATTAGAATCGACGCCATCTTTGTTAGAAGTAATGGAGATCACCAATAGAAAGGAAGGAAAAAGATTTTTTTTCCTTGACGTCACAGGCTTCCAAAAGTTTCACATCACAATTTTCCCTCTGCAGCAAAAGAATACAAAAGCAAATGACAGGAATAAATGGATGTAAATAAACAAATATATTTGTTTCTTATTCTTATTTGTTTATACTTGCAAAATTCATTTACTTATTTACAATGCAAAAAAGAAAAAAAGCTTTTACCGTTGTTGTTTTTGGTCCAGAGACTTAAATAAAACTTTTCTGATTTTTGTTTTTTGTTGTTTTTTTTTTTCAAACAAGATCGCACCGCATTCGTCTTTCTCGGTTCTAATCGTCTGTCTTCATTTACAGATGAATTTGTTGGTATTTTTGTAAGGATGCATAAATTTGTATTCCCGCCTAAACATGAACATTTCGGAACATACATGTATATTAAAGAAAGAAAGAAAGAAAGAAAGAAAGAAAGAAAGAAAGAAAGAAAGAAATAGATGGATGGATATATACATACATACAGAGAAACAGATAGATAGATAGATAGATAGATAGATAGATAGATAGATAGATAGATAGATAGATAGAATGAATGAATGACATAGAGAGGGGGGAGCAGATAGATAGATAGAAAGAAAGAAAGAAAAAAGAAAGAAATAGATAGATAGATAGATAGATAGATAGATAGATAGATAGATAGATAGATAGATAGATAGATAGCATGAATGAATGAATGAATGAGATAGAAAGGGAGGAGCAGAAAGAAAGAAAGAAAGAAAGAAAGAAAGAAAGAAAGAAAGAAAGAAAAAAAGAAATAGATAGTTAGAGAGGTGCAGATAGATAGATAGATAGATAGATAGATAGATAGATAGATAGATAGATAGATAGAATGAATGAATGACATAGAGAGGGAGGAGCAGAAAGAAAGAAAGAAAGAAAGAAAGAAAGAAAGAAAGAAAGAAAGAAAGAAAGAAAGAAAGAAAGAAAGAAAGAGATAGATAGATAGATAGATAGATTGAATGAATGACTGAATGAATGACATAGAGAGGGAGGAGCAGATAGATAGAAAGAAAAAAGAAAGAAAGAAAGAAATAGATAGTTAGAGAGGAGCAGATAGATAGATAGATAGAAGAACCAAATCCAAGATTTAGAAAGTGATTTCGGATTACGACAAAAATTGATTGTAATTACTAGATTCCTACCATCAGCCAGAATTAAAAGAAAGAACAGTTCGTGTCCTAGAGGTTACTAAGATTTTTCGCCAATTTAAAAATAAGGTTCTTGAGAAATTTGCATTGGAAATTCTAGATTTTACACCCATTCATGGCACCCTATGAAAATACCCAACTACCTCATCCACCGAACGCATCTAAAGGTACGATCAATAGTAACAAATTAAGTAGGGTATTTATAAATATCAGAAAGGCTGACAAATTTAGTGAAATTAATTATAAACTGAAACATCAAAAGAGACACAAAAAGTTTATTTACCGTAATTCCCCATGTATAATACGCATTTCTCTAAAAATAATAATAAGCGAATTATGCGTATTATACACAGCTATAAAAAATCTTTAAAAAATTGCAGTTTCATCGATCGATTTAAGTTGCATAATGACTAGCCACCACAAACATACGACAATTTGACACTAACATTCGGCGATTGTGATCCCATAAGGATGTCAAATACAATCATATGAACCTAACAATACTTACAAATGTAAAATAAAATTATAATTATCATAAAACTAAATTTGAATAATATTAGTCTATGTTTAAAACCATTTTTTTAATTAAGAGTAGGAAACGCTGGCCGTAATGAAATTGGAGAGGTACAAAATATAGGGTTTAATTACCAAACAAGGTATGCGTATTATGCGTGAGTAGAAGCATTTTCCCACACTTTCAGCACAATTGTAGGGGTGCGTATTATCGATGAAGGCGTATTATACATGGGGAATTACGATAACTATATTTCATGAAATGTGTGCGATAATAATATAGCTGCCGTTTTTCTTTAATTAAAAGTTTCAGTTGGAATGGATGCGTGTGTAATACTTTGGTATGAATGTCTTGATGCTGACAATCGTGTTTGCGGTTACTTGAACTTTTCTGACTCTTTCGGAGCACACTATGCAAGTTGGACACTGTGATTTGTGTTTTGAACCCAGTTTGGGGGTTAACTACTTACCCACAGCTGGGACTCTAACAGGTACTACATTTAAAAATAAAACTATAAAATATATAAAGAAAATATGCATAAAAATTCCAGTTTGACCTATTAAACGTAGAAACGGCGGTATTAAATAAAACCAGTTTAACCCTAGAACACTAACCATGGGTATATAGTATCCAGCGCCAATTTTCCTTTTTTTTAATTACAATTTTCAGTACCTGATTTTCTTAACTAAAAAATGTTTTTTTCAGTTCCTATAAAAATGTTAACTCAAAGTACAAATTTTGAAGTGACATGTAAAATATTTTAAATAAAGATTCATATTTTATATTTTCATTTTTTTTTTTTTTTGATATTTTCAAAATCGGGTATGATATACCCATGGTTAGTAGTGGTGTAACTTAAACTGATGGTTAGTGTTCTAGGGTTAAAACCAAATATACACAAAAAAAACTTGCAAATCCGATGAAGCAATATTCGAGAGTATTCGGAAACAATAATATAAAATAAAAATAAATATGAAATTTGGTAAAAAAATGTAATGAGACATCAAGTTATCAGTCTCAAAAATTCTTACACTGATGTCCGCAAGACACATGGCTAAGTAGATAAAAGCGTCAGGTGGGTCAATTGACTTGATTCGATAACTGGCTACAGCAGTGATCAAAGAAAAACTTAAGAGCTGAGTTAAAAGGGTGATTACTGAGACATCCAGAAGAGCCATGGCACGTGGAACTAGAACAACCTACCCCAGTGGTTCTCCATTTCCCCCGATCCCTTGTAGCTCTCAATAAGTTTATGTCACCTCCCCGGACCCCGTTCTGTCATCCACTTGCTTAGGCCCGCATGATATGTCAATGCTTTCCCTTGTCTCTCATTGCTTCTATTCGAACTGTGAGTATCAGATTCTCCAGGCCCTCCGTTGTCATTATGTGTCCCAGGGACTTCAGCTGGCTCTTCCAGATATTAAGTATAATCTTCCTCCCTATTTGCATCCTCTCCTAAAGTTCATCGTTGCACACACTCTCGGGCTATGGTATCCTTAGCATCCTTCTGTAGAACCATACCTCCATTGCCTCGTGTCTCATCTTTTCTCATTACGTGTCCCAGAAATTTCAACTGCCTCTTCCTGATGTTACGTATAAGCTTCCTCCTTGTTTGCATCCTCTCCAAAACCTCATCGTTGCTCACTCGCTCGGTCCATGATATCCTTAGTATCCTTCTGTAGAACCATACCTCCATTGCCTCGAGTCTCTTCTTTTCTCATTACGTGTCCTAGAAATTTCATCTGCCCTTTTCTGATGTTAAGTATAAGCTTCCTCCTTGTTTGCATCCTCTCCAAAAACCCATCGTTGCACACACGCTCGATCCATGATATCCTTAGCATCCTTCTGTAGAACCATACCTCCATGGCCTCGAGTATATTCTTTTCTCATTATGTGTCCCAAAATTTCATCTGCCTCTTCCTGATGTTAAGTATAAGCTTCCTCCTTGTTTGTATCCTCTCCAAAACCTTATCGTTCCTCACACGCTCGATCCATGATATCCTTATCATCCTTCTGTAGAACCATACCTCCATTACCTCGTGTCTCATCTTTTCTCATTACGTTTCCCAGAAATTTCATCTGCCTCTTCCTGATGTTAAGTATAAGCTTCCTACTTGTTTGTATCCTCTCTAAAACCTCATCTTTGCTCACACGCCTGGTTTTTCCCCAGTCAGGATGAGTCTCCTTGACTGGGATGTTTATTATAATTTAAATTCATACATCACATGTGAAACTCGTATATACGGTACATCGCTATAGATGCTGGAAAAATGGTCGCTTGTATTCTTTGTAACCTCCTGCGTATTAGTGGCATTCCCGCCTTGCTTGGGATGAAATTTTGATAAAAAGAAAATTAACTTTATCGTGATAAATACGGAGTTTTTATTTTGAGTTACACCGTATCGCGTTGAAACATTGGTTCCTGTACCTTCACCGAAGTAAAGCAACGTCGAGCCTGGTCAAAATCAAAATGAGTGAACGCTTCGGAAAACCAGGTGCTGTAAGCTTGATTGTGCGGGTGGTGTAGTACATTAAGGATGCGATGGATAAATTGTCGTCTAAATTACGTCAAAATGAAAATAAAACTGACATCTCGTTTTAACAGATGTATTCGCCAAAATTACACAAAAATATCTTGAAATACTAAAGAGGAAATTTATTCAGTAAAATCGCCACGGGTTTCGACCACGACCTCCAGACGACTTCGGAATCTCCTGCAACTCTTCTGGACGGTTTCCTTGGTGAATGCTGTCATAATACTTGCGCTCAGTTCCTCTTTGGTATTACAAGGATTTATTTTGTCTCTCTCTCAAATGCGCCCCACACATAATAATCAAGTGGGCAACAGCCGGTGGATTTAGGTGGCCAGATGTAAGGTGTGATGTGGTCACAGAAATTGTTTGAAAGCTATGACTGGGTCCTCCTGCTTGTGTGGCTTGATGCTGAGTCCTGTTGCCAGACTATGAATTTCCAGCAAACGCCCTCTTGACCCAGGGCAGCACTGTCTCCTCAAGGTTCTCAAGACTCATCCAACTCTTTCCGAATCCTCTTCACTGTCCTCAGACTAACACTTTAAACTATTCCTATTGGAGATTCCGACACTAATGCCAACAAGTACAACATGGCGTTTCCAAACTTCTGGCCGAATGAATTGCGTCATTGTGCTCTTTTTCTTACAGACGGTGCCCAACTGACACTACTATACTGTGTAGTCGACAAAATCAAAAACAATGTGCATGCGCGAAATTAAAACATAAAATGGCGGCAATTTATATATCTGTTATGGGACCTTACTCATAATAACATAATCGACTATTCCATACGTAATAATTACTGCGCCTCAAGAGGAAGCAGGGGGTTCCGTCTGAAGTCTGAGTTCAGACTGAAGTCTGGAGTGTGTTCCGCCATGAGTCAGTCAGTCGAATCAGAGGCAGTCCGAAACAGAGTCGCGTTCAGACAATTACTACTAAACCTGATTTGTCGTACTAACATTTTTCTACCTCTCTGTATATATTCCTGCTTGTAATATATCTGTGTTATTCGATATCCGCCGAGTTCTTCTTTATTGGTTCTACCTTTGGACTATCACCGTGGTTTCAATGAACCGGACCATAACACTATCGCTCCCTGTATTTGCGATGAGTTGTTTACCGATGGTGATATATTGATAATGAGGCGCTTACAACCGACAATCACAGAAAAGACGCACGTTAATGTAATAATGATGACATCTCTTTTATTGACCCTTTTCATTCGCCACACTACTGGCGATCGGAGATCGAAATGTCAAGATATTGCGAAAACCAACTGGTCACTGCTTGCTAATACTCTGACTACAGGATCGGTTGAAGGTATCACTTTCCTTTTAACGCTTTGTTTAACTTCGTGTCGCACTGCACTTGACAGTTCCTTGGTTCCTCGTCTCTAATGGCTTCCTAGTTCTCTCCGTCCGTCTCTCGAGGACTGTGGCTTACAGACGTATTCTTGCCCATGTAAACATCAGGTTTAATTTTCTGAGGTTATGTAAACGTCACCTTGTGCTGTGGAAATATAAGATGACATGAATTTCGGTCAGAAAACCTGAGATGAGAAGTTATTTAAATTATCTATATTATTTACATTCGGACTAATTTCCACGTCTTTGTTGCTTTTGTCACGTTTCGACTGTAATACACACCGACCTTCCTCAGATATCTGTCGACGTAGGTAGCCTTCGGGGAATTTCAAAGAGAACACTTAATATAATCTACGAGAGTAAACCATTTTCGTTTCGCTGCCCCTGTCTCAGGATATATCGTCTTGTTTTTATTAATTACTGCTCAGTTATTGCTCGCCACATTTCCACCGCCCGGCCTAGGAATTGAACTCATAATTACTACATCGCCAAATTCGCAAACAAATGTTTTCATCTATTAGGCTTTTGATATCTAAATGTGACACCTAGTATAAAGCTTATTTTTGTCTTTTTAAGGAGAATCTGGAATATATTTGGATCACCACAGATCAACTCCTCCTCAAACAAATGCTTCTGATTGAAATTAAATTCGATTCAATTCTGGTATACTTCGTATACATGTGTGTTTGCGTGTGTGTATTTGCTTGTGTGTTTACGTGTGTGTGTATGTTTGCGATGGGGTCAGGTTAATTACTCCCCTATCGTGACAGATGTGAGGAATGCTCAAAATAAGAGTTAATATAAATTTAAATATATCTAATAAACTTTATCGTAAACGGTGGTCATTAATTTTTCGATTGAATTGGAATCTGATAATGTCAGGACATAATTGGAAAGAGGCGACGAACGTTTGATTCCTTATTTGGCTTTATAATAAAAGTTCTTTCTTGTCGCTGTGACTTTGTGAAATGCTTTGCCCGCCTCTTCTCTAGATAATTTCCCAAAACAATTTCGCAAAAGTCGGCCGTATGCGCCACACATTTTTCCAGCAAGTCGAATCACTAATAGAATCAGCAATGACGCCATTGCTTTCAAGACTTTTGAAAGGCTTTGAAAAACCATACAGTCCTCATCAATTCAGCTTTATTCAAATTAAGGAGAATTTTTTTAATATTGGTTCTTACCATTTTTCATTCGATAAGTAAATGCTTAGAAGAAAGTCTTTTAAGTCTACGTTGACTTCTCTTAACCTTTTTCGAGTTATTGAATAAAATTCAATATGGCTAATAATGGCGTATAGTTACCATTGTTATATCGTGTTTGTTCTGCGTTCTTGTTAAACTTAGTAATGTACTAATATGTCGGATTGAATATCAAATACGTAATTTTAATAACTTACAATGTTCTCATTTGAATTAATCTTTCTGTTGAATAAACTGAATTAGAATGGGTTCAACAATTTTCTACATATACAAGGCATTGTTAAACATTCTCTCTATGAACACCGACCTTTATTTGCAAGAACAAGATCAAACTCAAAATGGACTACTGTTGTATATATTAAAAAAAACGTATATACACACTTGGGCAAATTAATTATACAGGAAGATGTGGAGAGCCATGACCACCTACACCATTGTGCAAATTAATTGAAACAAATCGAATAATTCCGTTATTCGTATTTTCCAAATCAAACATGACCCACTGCACATATTAGTACTTCGTATGTCTATTCCACGATGTCCTTCCTTGCAGATTGACCACAGATTCTCGATTGGATTTAAATCAGGAGAGTTTCCGAGCCAATCGATAGTACTTTGATTTGCTCACTGGCTTGCCAGTGTGTTCGTGCAGCGTTACAGTTTTCGTACGCTTCCTTGGAGTAACGTCCATCGCAGACTATGGCCGTAGACAATTAATCGACAGTCGAGACAATAGTGTCTGGGTGTGATAAAAATCACGGATGACGCAATATCTTTTCAAGGCCAAACAAATTTCATCATACACCCAAGAAATAGGTTCATATTATTGCACACTGCTGCAAATGACCTCATCTGAGGAAAAAAATAGAAATCGATTACACTCTGTCACTCCAGTAGGTCTAAAACTGACTGTATGGTGAAAGAAAGGTATTAAAGCGGTTGTTTTAATTAATTTGAACGAGGGTGTATTTGATATCACAATCTATCAGATACTCGAAAAATTTATTTATTTTCCATATAAATGCGAATTCCTTGACATTCTATAGCATTCATCAGTTTTTCAACCATTGATTTTCTTAAATTTGTTTCTGTTTCCACCTTTGCAACAGATCGTTGCTTCCTAGAGATATTTTTCAATTAAATATTGTTTTTAATTCCCATTTACATCTATTCTAATACTGAACCGCATATTTTGGAGAGACTAGAATTTATCTATTAGTTTAATTACTTTTTGTGCGAAGTGGATAATAATTAGATTATACAAATGTGAAAAAGCATAGTCTTACATGAATACACTATAAAATTTTACGTATAACCTTTTTAAATCAATAATAATCTTGTGCAAAACATTACAATCATTTATTTTGATACCGTCATCACCTTTGAAAGGATCTAACATTTTAGTGCTTATAATGAGATCCGAAAATATTCTACCTTTTCATTATTGTCTTCCAAGTTTTATTGGCTGAAATTTTCTATGAACGACCCGGTTATAAAGTCTATACAATATAGCTTTTCATTCATCTCTAAATATTAAGAGTTTTCATGTACTTCTTCGCCTCTTTCTCAATGTAATTTTTATTTAATTATTCTTCAGTTTGTGTTCTTAATAGTCTACATCTTTGCTGTCTGTTTAACCTCAAAACATTAAGTTCTTCAAATAGCAATTTCTAATGTGGAATCGTTAAAGATGATGTGAAGATGTCCGGTTCTTTTAACCGCTCCAGAAAGTACCTGACGCCTCCTGACCTGTTCTGTCTTTTCAAGAGTCAGGTTAGCTTTAACTTAATTCAAAAATGTTTACTCGGCCTTGTAAGGAATTAATTATTTTCATTCCTTCAACACCGTTTCTGATATTTACTGCTATGAGCAGCCATGTCACGTACACGGACACGAATCATTCATATTCCATTGGTAAGGAGGATAGGTACTTCACGAGAATTTTAACCTGTTCATGTCTAGGGTCAGATGTGATCTATACTGCATATCCTCATAATCTGCACTTTCTCTTCTTCCGTCCATACAACAATCTTATTCCATAAATTTCTACCTTCAGTGTCTTTGAAAATAAAATAGATAGATAGATAGATAGATAGATAGATAGATAGATATTAGGTTGGTGCAAAAATAATGTCGGTTTTTGACGTATTTTTTTATTTTTGCACCAACCTAATAGATAGATATGACCAGACTAAGACAGAGAGGCATACAGTCTTAAATAGATAGATAGAACGATAGATAGATAGAGAGAAACAGACTAGCTAGCTAGCTAGCTAGCTAGCTAGATAGATAGATAGATAGATAGATAGATAGATAGATATGAATAGACTGAAACAGATAGATGTTTACAGACTAAAATAGATAAATAAAGAGATATGAACAGACTGAGACAGATGCTTACAGACTAAAATAGATAGATAGATAGATAGATAGATAAGAACACATTGAGACAGATATATATGAACAAATTGAGATAGATAGATAGATAGATAGATAGATAGATAGATAGAAAGATAGATAGATAGATAGATGGATAGATAGATAGATAGATATGAACAGACTGAAACAGATAGATTCTTACATCTCTTCTTAACTTCGAACCACTAAGATCTTCAAATATTATCTTCCAAAGTGGAATCGTTAAAGATGATGGGAAACCTTCTGTTCCTTGCTCAGCACCAGAAAGTACCTGACTCCGCCTGTCATAAGTCAGATTAGACTAAAAATGAAGCATACTTGGGCTTAGGGTTAGGGTTAAGCTGGGAAGGTCTTGGTCATCGGTTCCAAATTGAGCCTAAGTTGCATAGCTTTTCATTTCTTCTTCTTCTTCCGGCCGGGGTCGCGAAATGTTTTGGTTCCAGAAATGAAAGAACTTCAGTACAGGGAATAACCCTAAATTTAACCATAACCCTAACCCTAACCTGGGCTTGAGCTGCCCAATCCTCTTTTCCGCCTTAACGGAGTTCAAAAGCGTTTAAGCGGCCTTGTATGCAATTAATTATTTTCAACCCTACAACTCCTTTCCCACTAATGAAACGTCACAAGCCTATCGTTACTCTTGCGGTATTACCCTGGCAAATGCTCACATGAGTTACATTCCCTAGCTCCATTAGTTCAAACATTTACAGCTATAATCTGCCAGGCAAATCATCCTTTCGGATACGATTAATAAATAGAAAGTTTCACTCAGAAAGCTTGTTCCTGAGAACCGCTATTTTGTGAAACATGTTCCCGAGAGGATGCCTCACTAAAATCTAAACTTATTGATGTCACGGGATAACGTCCCGCAGTAGCCTACTACGTTGAATGTCACTTGGGCCTTACATGAATATTTAATAAAAAGAAAAGAAAGAAAACCATAAAAGCTATTGGTAGGGTAAATGCACTCTGCAAGGTGTCACTTCACGTTGCACATGCAAATTATCGTCATTTGCATGAAAGAAGAATCATCGGACCATTACATCTACAGTTGGCATTTTCAGATTATTAAAATAGATTCAATAACATGTCAGAAGCTATCAAAGAGAATAATAATAAAGCATTGTAAAGTATTGAAAACATTGCTGGGACGAGCATCCTCATCTTTGTTGCCATATTTATCACAACTGTTCTAGTTCCATGTGCCATGTTTAATGGATGTCAGTTACCAGTGATCTCATGTTAATTCCCCTCTGTAAGTTCTCGACCAACTTAACCAGATATTACTCTTTGGGTCCCTGTCACTGGATCTAATCAACGCCTTTATCCACAGTCACATGTGCCCCCATGTAATAACAGACATCCATTAAGCATGGCACGTGGAACTAAAAGAGTCTCCCCAAGTGAGCGAAATAAAGGGTTCAGTTCGACATTCCAACCACCTGAAGAAACGTTGTAATAAATATGGCGACAACGTTGTAATAAATATGGCGACAAAGATTAGCACAATAGTCCGAATAATGTAAATAATGTACATAATACCTCATCTTAGAAATATAAACAGATACTGAAGGACCGAAACGTTGTAATGAATATGGCGACAAAGATGAGGACAATAGTCCGAAGAATGTAAATAATATATAAAATACCTCATCACAGAAATATAGACAGATACTGAAAGGCCGAAATGTTGTAATAAATATGGCGACAAAGATGAGGACAATACTCCGAATAATGCAAATAGTGTACATAATACCTCATCTCAGAAATATAGACAGATACTGAAGGGCCGAAACGTTGTAATGAATATGTCGACAAAGATGAGGACAATAGTCCGAATAATGTAAATAGTGTACATAATACCTCATCTCATAAATATAGAGAGATACTGAAAGGCCGAAAATGTAATAAATATGGCGACAAAGATGACGACAATAGTCCGAATAATAAAATAGTGGTCCTACTTTGTTTTTGATTTTCATTATTGACCTCCCCGAGGGCATCAGTTCCCAACCTGGTATCTGTACTGATGGAAAAACGATTTAATCCTGTCTCGATACTCAAGCAGATCAGTTTGATCAGGTCAAAATGGCAGCTGCTATCCAAAACGATCTTCAGTGTGTTGTTAACTGGGGCAAAGGATTGTTAGTTAATTTTAACGCTTCTAATATTAAACTGCTCTCTATTAATCACCTGAGAGAACAAACTCCGCCTTTCATCAGCGTGGCTGATGCTAACCTCAGGAAAGTGACTCGTTTCGCCTTCTTGGGCAATCGTTCTAGGTTGGCATGAAGTGTTAAGACTTTATTGTATCCATTGCTTGGTCAGATGCCAGGAAGATTGATTCCCTGTGTTGTGTGAGACTGTATTTCTCTCCTGAGTCTATCTTACATATCTATAAGTCTACTCTTCATCCATGCTTAAAATATGACTGTCACATATGGTCCGGTGTTCCTGCTATATATCTAGAGATCTTTGATACAATTCAAATAAAAAATCAGCAATATTATTAGTTTTGATCTGGCATCTCGTCTTCAGTCTCTTTCCCACCGCCGTACGATTGCCTGCATTTATCTTTTTTTTTATAAATACTTTCATGTTAATTGATCGGATGAGTTCTTCGCTATGGTGCCTAAACTCTTCAAATTTAAGCGTAGTACTAGACAAGAGACACAGTCTCACCAGTTTACGGTTGAGTTGGCTAGATGTAGCTGTAAATTCTATGCTAAAAGTTTCTTTTCTCGCACTTCTTGCTTGTCGAACTCCCTTCAGGCTCCATACTCCCCAACCAACATTAAGCGGCAAAAATTTAAATGCAATGTCAAACGCTATCTGCTATTCTCCTGATTACTCTTCCACTGTTCGCTCATTATCCATGTTCTTGTGTCTATTTCGTCCACACCCAGCGTCTCGTTGGCATTACTGTCTCGCTTGGGATGAACGCAATTAAAAAAAAAACACGACAAAAAAGAAAACCTTAATAACTAGTTCTTAATGAAAAAAAACAATTATTTTTAAGTAAATCTTTTAAAAATTAATTTTGGATTAGATATTTCTGCAACACAAAAATCTGAGTATATTTTTTGAGTTAATATTAAAAATTAAATAATTTCGAAAGAAAACGTTATCAATGAAATACATCAAGATAATTTAATAATTCTTAAGCTAATAAAATCCATTCTATATATATTATGAAATTGTATAGACATTAAGACGCGCACATGTATATGTATAGAAATACTACATAGGTTCATCAATAAATCCATATTTTTAACACAGTCAATAGTTGCAGTTTTCTTTTCCAATTCAGCTATTTTTTTCTATATTTCCGGCTAAAATTGACTATTCAGAGTTTTTTATTTTTCTTTAATGAAACGTAAATATTAGTGTGGTTGGAAAGTAACTGCATATTTAACAGCTTTGATAAGTTAAGCAACCAAGACAAAACCAAGATTGAACGGTAGAACATTTTTTGGAGAATCAGTGTGTTATCTGATCTATTTGGTTATTCGAAAAGTAATTAATTCTTAAACAGCTTCGATGAGTTAAGCAAACAAACAATAATCAGTTTTGGACGGGTGGAAACTTTGTTGTGAATCAGATTTTTATCCGATTTATTCAGGTGTTCGGAAGGTAATTGCTTATTTAAAAGCTTTGACGAGTTAAGCAAACAAGACAGACCCAGAGTTGAATGGTATGAAATTGTGTGAAGAATCAGTTTGTGATCCTATCTATTCAGTTGTTGCTTATTGAACAAGCCAGAACCAAGGTTGAATGATAATTTCGTATTCAATGGTAGGAAACTCTGCCTAGAATTAGTTTGTCATTTCTTCTATTAGGCTATTCACATTTTAATTACGTATTTCACTGCTATGATTTATTAATGAACAAACGATGGCAGAACGACGATTAAATGGTATGAAAGTGCGCGTAGAATGAGTCTATCGTCTCTTCTTTTAGGCTGTTTCGAAATAATTACGTATTTCACTGCTGGGAATTATGAGTCAACCAACCAAGGTGGAACAAAGTATGAATTGTAGGAAACTGTTATGGTAATTTACCCACGCACGCATGGACTTTCCCAGCTATAAACAGGAGCAGGTACTGCCTTTTGGAGAGGGAAGTTTCCAGCAGTCAACACTGACAGTCGGACCGAACATTCTTTTTGTAACATTCTTGAATGTATCTGTTTGTATTACTGTTTCTGTTAATATGTTTGTTTAACTCAATTCATCTCTTGTGTCTTTATTCCTGTCCCTAACAATGCCGCAACAGAAACTCTCAAGAATTAGCTGATGATATATTCGATTGTTCAAATTTTATTTTCCTTTTAGTCAGTGTACATCTTTTTTGTTCTCGATTGAGCTCTGAAGAGAGAGGAAAGATAGACCTGTTTCGCTGTATTTTTGTTAATCATATTGTATACCCATGTTACCATTTTACAGTAATATTATTTTTTTGTTCATCTTTCTTTTTGTATTACCATGTCATTTTTATTGCTCTAATTAACCAGTGAGAACTTGTGACCGAACATTTTTTAGAATCAACCAACAATGATATCTATTATACTCAAAGAAGGATAAGGAGAACAGCGGTAGAAAGACTGTGTTGCTCCTGTCGTTCTTTCAGACAGACAGAGAGAAATTACATGTCTGCACAGAAAATCCAGCATTTGAAATCATGGCTTCTACGGAGGTACGAATTGCGACCTTTGACACGAGACGGAAATATGTCACTATCTTTGCCAGGTGGTGGGCCAACAACATATTCTTGTCACTTCCGTATGAGCTGATTCACTTTGAGGACCCTATTTACTGTTATCTTTTTATGGTCCAGTAAATCTTGCTACGCCTTGCCCGCACAAAGCCCTTATATCATGTCTTGAAACGCTTAGCAACGCTGCAACCAATTACCGGTGCCCATCGCCGCCGACGTTTTCCTGTAAACCAACCAGATTACAGCACAGTGTGACTGTAGGTGATAAACAATACTAAAGAGTCACCTAATGGCGCGAAACAGAAATACAATGGATCGATCATTAGAAACAGAATGCTCACGTTAAAAAGCCCTTGTGCCACATGACACCCTCGTGGGGAGGTGACTGAATATCATCATTAGAAACAGAGCCTGGTTTTCTCATGTCAGTATTTAGACTGAGGTTAAATAATTCATGTAGATTCTTCAGTGAGACATGATATGGCCTTCATAATTGTCAATAGGAATAAAAGATATTTTTGTTGTAAGCTGGACGTAGAGAATGCGTCGGGGAGTTTTATTTACTTTCTTACTTTGTTGGTTTTCACTACTTACCAGTGATGCAGATGACTGGCGACGGAACGCCGAGATTTTTTTTACGTTTGCCAGCAAACAATTTCTAATCCTTTCAATATTTTACACGTCAATCAAATCATAAAAATATATTATTCTTGAATTTGCTTACAATAGTAGCTATTTTCACCATTTTTTTAATTTGACGACCTTTCAGCAAGTTTAATATCTAATTTTAAACCGAAATAGTTATATTTAAATTAGCAGTAAGAATGTTTTTCAGAGTTACTTGCTCCTTTTTTACTTTTTAATTATATATAAATATATATATATATAGAGAGAGAGAGATAGATAGATAGATAGATAGATAGATAGATAGATAGAATGTATATTTATTGGTAGCATAAAACCTAGCTCCGTTATATATCGAGCACTGATTTATTATCACCAGCACTCACGGTGCGATGCCTTATGTATATATATATATATATATACATATATGTGTGTGTGTACATTTCATTGAATACGATAGACAAGGGGCTTTTGTTTAGTTTTTATACAATTTCTTATGCGATCTAATATTTTTTTCTTTTCGGATGAAAAATTATATAAATCTCTCCGAATGTTCTGTTTTTATATAATTTATCATCTGAAAAGAAAAAAATATTATATCGCATGAGAAATTGTATTAAAAAAACTAAACAAATGTATCTTGTCTGTCGTATTCAATCAAATGTGCATGAAAGAAGGATTGCTGCCTAAATACAGAATATATATATATATATATATATATATATATATATATATATATATATATATATATATATATATATATATGTATGCGTGTGTGCGTAGATGTAGGTAAATCAAATAACTAGATATTAGCAAGTGTATATGCGCGCTAGCGACATACGCAGATCAGCGAATAAATAAATAAATTTACCTTAAGGTGTACACATGACAGTGCTCGATGTGGTTAGACCGAGCTAAGAAATATATATTAATAAATATACATATACCTACGTTTGTGATATACAAACGTAGGTATATGTATATTTATTAATATATATATGTGTGTGTGTGTGTGTGTTTGTGTGTGTGTGTGTGTGTGTGATTAGAACAAATATAAAATTTGTCACTAATTGATGCTATATGCAGCACCCCGACCCCAGAGTTTCGTTGTCTTCTCGTCAGGAGGTATCAGCAAATGTCTGTGAATTTTCTTATTTTCGTTATTTTTATATTAAGTTAGAAAATAATAATTTATGCACTTTTTATTGGTTAGGTCGATTTTTCCTTTCTATGCGTTTGTGTTTATATGCGTGTGTAATTTGTACGCGTGTGTAGACCTGTACGTGTATGTATACGTATGTGTACATGTGTAGAATCTCGTGGTTATTTCATATATATATATATATGTGTGTGTGTGTGTAGATAGATAGATAAATATAAAAGTGAATATTGAAGTCAACACTCAGAGGCGACAGGCTGTTTCATGCTTGGCGCAATCGTCAATCAGTCTTTTATATTTATATTTGCATACGCTCTTGGAGGAAGAAGAAGAGAATTCATAGATTAATAGGACACACTGGATTGTAAAACCTTAGATGGAGACCGGTCTAGTAGAAGGACAACTCTGAATCCAAAACCTTCGGAGGGCCGTTTGCGGACTTTGTAGTACGTAATGCTAAGGTCTCTAGATTCTCTGTTCTTCACTAAACTTTCAACACTGTAATCAAATTATATACTGGTATTTGGCTGTCGGTTCTTAGGAACTGAATTGCTTGATCCTCATATGTCGAACACGACGGGAGAGTCCACTATATATATATATATATATATATATATATATATATATATATATATTAATTCAATTTAAATAGAAAACAGACAACCTTTAGTGTTATAATTTATTTCACAAGGTATGTGGTTTTGTACCTGCTTCATCAGACCACATTCTCAGAGTGAAAAATGTGTTGTTGTTTTTTCACCCATGGTAGGTTGTCTTTTTTTTAATTTAAATTGAATTAATAATTGCTCTGATCTAACATTGAGCTCTCTGGATTACATTCTCCTTGGGATTATCCATACGGATTACCAAACTTTTCATTACTTATATATATATATATATATATATATATATATATATATATATATATATATATATATATAGGTAACTATACTCGTTTCGAAAAACCCTCGAATCTTTGATTTGCCAATAATAAAATCAATCCCGAGGGAAAAAAAAGTTTTAAAAAAAGAAAGAGCTAGAAACATGAAAGTCTGTCGAAAAAAATCGCACAGATACAGGTTTGAAGCCCAAAGAAAAAAACCCGACACGAGTAAACAACTAACAAAAGAGCTCGATACAACCGTAGAGCAAACCTAGATAAACCTAGTGAACCAGACAAACCTACCCAGGTTTCTCCTAAGCGGATCGTCAGGGAAAGCTGGCTAAAGAGGCAAAAGAGAACCATTTATTTATAGGCGATAATCAAAATCATACCACGTGACCAAAGAAAAAGAAAAACAACACAAGAACACCGGGGTGCGAGTAAAGATTTATTCAAATGACTAAAAGGGGAGGGGATAATTAAAACACGAACAATAAAGTTGGAATAACAATAAAAACGGGGAAATTCGACCTAATTCAGTAACCAAGACTTTCTATGCCTACATATGTTAAGAATCTCGGTTTTGGAGTTTAATAGATCGTTAGGTTGATTATATAAAGCTATGGCTAATTTCTTCTCTGTACATAGATTACAAAATTTTTGGCCTGCTTTATAGTTGGGGCAATTTTTTAATATTTCCCATTTAAGGATGGGGTCTTTATTGTTTTCTTGTCTAGTTTTCCATACATAGGTGGATAGCGTGGTACTATGTTTAGTTTTTTCGTTTTTAAAACTACTCGTGTGATTATAATATTTTTTTTTTAAATATCTTGAGTAGCACCTATGTATACTTTAGGGTTTGTATCCTCCCTATCCTTATAAATGTTCGCCTGGTACACCACGCATTCCTGTTGACATTTTCCCTGTAGGGGGCAGATATTTTTGTTTCTTACAATTACAACTAGGAGGGCTACTGCATGGGTTATCCCTCGTTTTTTTCTTATTCAATCCACTAATTAAGGTCCCTACATTAGGCATGCAACAATGCCTAAGTTTTACATTATTTTTATTGAATATTTTATGTAACTCAGTTTTTTGGAGAATTTTTGCTCTAATAAATTAAAAAATATTTTGCCAATTTTTGTTTTTACCGCCAAATTAAAAGGGGGGGTTAAACCACAAAATATTTCTCGGCCTATTTCTACGCTTATTCTGAGTTCTGTTATAACTGTTCATGTCAGTATAAGTCCAGTTTATCTTTATGTCCCCTCTTAGATAGGGCTTCCTATATATATATATATATATATATATATATATATATATATATATATATATATATATATATATGTGTGTGTGTGTGTGTGTGTATAGTTAGTTAGTTGTATAGATATTAGTTTGTAACCCTTTTGCGATTATCAGACAAACCACTAAATATATTAGCTTTATCGCAGATATTGAGCACTTTCCACAAAGTACCACGTATATATATATATATATATACAAAAGTGAACATCGATGTCAACACTTAGAGGCGACAGGCTGTTTCATTCGCATCCAGCATGAAACAGCCTGTATCAACTGAGTGTTGAATTCAACGTTCACTTTTATATTTATATATGCTCTGTCTCTGATAGTGATCCCTTTATCTCATAAATATAGCACATCTTAAAACTATATTTCTTTATATATATATATATATATATATATATATATGTGTGTGTGTGTGCAAGTGTGTGTGTGTGTGTGAAACAAAATGGAAAATATTTTTAATGAAAACGCATTTGGCTTTCATGTATTAGTTTGACGTCTTCATTTCAGAATTAAACACAGGAATGTGTTTGTTTTTTTGTTTTTTTTATTAAAGCCGTTAACGTTTTTTTGCTCAGTTGTCGTTTTACAGTCGCGTACACACGGACACATACACATACATAAACATATTAACAACACAAGACAAAGACACGTGAGGTCTTCCCGGCCAATGAAAATCAACACAGGCAGGGATAAAACGTACTGGAACTTTCTCTTCCATAATTCATTTCCAAAAAAAAAAAAATATTCAGACGAATTTTAAATAAAAACGAAACATGATAAATTTATATCCGTCTCCTGTTTGCTTCTTACCCTATCATTTTTTCGGATTTTAATCCATATGTACTGTTTCTTATGCAGGTAATTCCGATGGACACATAAATCGAACGCCGTTCCAATGATATTACTTTTGTTTTCCGTATAGATTTCTCCATAATACACAAGATGATAGGTCCTGATCTGGCCTCTCGTCTACAGTCAGTTTCTCACAGACGTGATGTCGCTTAACTCTGTCTTTTCTACCAATATTTTCATGGCAACTGCTCTAATGAGCTACTTTCATTGGTACCTCAACTGCATGAATTTAAGCGTGCTACTAGGATGGCATCTCGTTCCCAAACTTTCACTGTCGAAACAGTTAAATGTAACCGCCTCTTCTACTCCAACAGCTTATTCTCTAGCACTTCCCAACAGTGGGACTCCATTCCACCTACTTGCTTCTCTGATAGCTATAATCTTCAAATATTCAAATGTAATGCCAATCGACATCTTCTGATATCCTTTCCTCCCTATATCCTTTCCTCAAACGTCCTCTTTAGTGTTGTTTTCACTCTGTGTGTAACTCCTTGCATATTCTTGCCTTGCTTGAGGTTAAATGTTTTTAAAAAAAGATCCCCACAGGAGAAAAACTTTTCAATAAAGTAAACAAAAATATAATGTACTTTTCAATGTGCAGGCGATACCAATAAACATATAGAATAAAAGATCTTGATCGAAAGCCATTCCAGTGATTTTATAAATGTTTTCCGCATTGATTTCTCCAGACTACACAAGATCAGCACAGCAGAAAAGCCTCACCTTATTCAATAAATTAAAGTAGAAAAAAAAGGTAATCGTCTGCATCACATTTGTTTCTGAATCGAAAAGGTCAGTAACCAATAATTTCTACTGCTCTTTCGTTTATTGATATCCGAAGTCTGTTTGGAATCTGAGAAAGAAAAGATTTACATTTTGTCTGGATCATTTCTGGATATATCTCACGGTGAAAAAGATTGCAAATTTCTAAAGGTTAAGGATGATATTTGATTCTATTTGAATGAACTTTATTTTCTTGCTGTTTTTGTCTGTATTTGCCATAATTTATCTGCAAGCAATCTTCAAGGAGAAGCTAGTAAAGATAATCCTTCAGTGTCTGAGTTTTCACCAGGCACGATGAATGGTTCCGTTCTCAATAAAACTCCATACTTAGAACATCTTTTGCATCTAAAGTTCACCGGAGTCCTCGCGTAAATCTCGTATATACAATCGTAGATCTCGTGTGCACAATCAATTAATAAGGGAGCTAACTTTATCTCTCCTGGAAGTAGCTGATGCCTTCCGCCATGTTTTTTTTTTTTTTTTGTTTGTTTACGAGAGTCAGACTATAACAAAAATGAGGTATTCCAGCCATATCTCGTTTAAAATTATAAAATTATGAGCCACGTTTGTTGTATTTCGTTCCCCTTCCTACAAATCTTATCAAATCTACAAATCAACCATTCGCCCTTGCATGGAGTATTTCTGCCATATATGGTCTGGTGCTCCTTATGTTTGTCTCAAGGTTCTTGATAAGATCCAGAGACGGATATGCAACGTAATTGGCTCTGATCTGGCATCTCGTCTGCAGTCGCTTTCTCACAGACGTGCCGTCGCCTTCCTCTGTCTTTTTTACAAATACTTTCATGGTAACTGCTCCGAGGAGCTGCTTTCGCTGGTTCCCAGACTTCATGAAATTAAGCTTTCAACTAGGCTAGCATCCTGCTCTCACCCTTTCACTGTCGATACTGTTAAATGTAGCCGTCTCTTCTACTCCAATAGCTTCATGTCTCGAACTTCTCGCCTGTAGAACTCCCTCCCCTCTTCCTGTATACCTGATAGCTATAATCTCTGACTATTCAAATGTAATGACAATCGACGTCTCCAGATGCCTTGATCTATACCCTAACCTTCTCTTCATCCTTTCCTCTTTCACGCCTATTTGCTCTCGCTCCAACTCTCTGTAACCCCTTGTGTGCTAGTGGCTTCCCACCTTGCTTGGGGTGAAAAGCTTAAAAAAAAACATAGATATGATTCCCTCAACAATAATATTATTTAGCCTAAAGAAAGATTTCAAAGACAAAACACGTAACAGGATATTTCTTACCCTATTAACATTCAATTACACATCATACATACATATACAGTGGGCTGAAAAAGTAAGTATACAGGACGTATTATAACCGTATTACAATAGTGCTCTTGCGCGCATATTTTGTTTTTCATTACTGTATAGCTACATCTGCATGATATATATATATATATATATATATATATATATATATATATATATATATATATATATATATATATATATATTCATTTAATTCATAATTAATTCATCGAGTCTAGAAGAATCCTCAACCAAATGCAGAAAACACTGCTGGATGGCCGTTTCGTCCCATATTTGGGACTCATCAGCAGTGCGCATCCACTACCAAGAATCGAACCCGGACCGTTACGATATGACGCATGGACCAACGGCGACGGAGAGGTAACAAATCAGACACGATATAGCGCCAGATCTTCACAAATTCCGTGCTCAATGTCAAAGATAGAGCCTGTGTAAATATAAAAGTGAACATTGAAGTCACGATTGCACCTAGCATGAAACATCCTGTCGCCATAAATATAGCACATCTTAAGACTATATTTCTTCACATATATATATATATATATATATATATATATATATATATAGAGAGAGAGAGAGAGAGAGAGACTTCAATGTTCACTTATGCTTATTCCTAGCTATCCTTAAATTTTGTACTACAAAAAACTTATGTATATATATATACACACACACACACACACATATATATATATATATATATATATATATATATATCACCGCATTTTGTCTTGCAAGAGACAAATTAAACCTAATAAATATTCCTCTCTCTCTCACACTATCTCTCTCTTATATTTATATATATATATATATATATATGTGTGTGTGTGTGTGTGTGTGTGTGTGTGTGTGTGTGTGTGTGTCCGCGCGCTCCTGTGTGTGTGTGTGTGTGTGGAACTGTTTCATAAGGAAAATCCTTATTGTTTGGTTGTTTCAAATCAATTATCTTGTCAACGCTAAGAAGTCTCAATATTAGCGCCAATTTCAATGCAAAGACCACATCATTGAAAAAGCAGAACCAAGCCTCGAAGGCCACAAAGCTGAGTAAGTCGCTCGTGAGTAACAAAGGTCGAAGAAGTACAATTGAGGCGTGAATCACTCAGAAGGAGACGCTGACGTTTCTCGGGAAGCGCGAGCAAATGCTGGACAACCGGAAACAATGGAAGAAAATGGCGTCCAGACGACAAATTGATCGCGTTTCCATTAAGATGTCGAGAAGTGTCAACATTGATAAGCTTATATTTTAAAGGGTGAAAGTAAAAATTGACATTGAAGGGAGGAGAATTGTACGTTTGCCTATTTATTGCAATGTTTCTGAATGTGACAGTGTTTCCAAACTGACGGATACACAGCAGTAAAATACTGAAATAGATAGATAGATAGATAGATAGATAGATAGATAGATAGATAGATAGATAGATAAGAACCGACTGGGAATAGATAGATAGATAGATAGATAGATAGATAGATAGATAGATAGATAGATAGATAGATAGATAGATAGGAATAGACTGACAAATAAATAGGTAGATAGATATGAACAGACTAAGATAGATAGATAGATAGATAGATAGATAGATAGAAAGAAAGAAAGAAAGAAAGATATGAACAAACTGAGAAAGGTATGAACTGAGATAGATAGATAGATAGATAGATAGATATGAACAAACTGAGATATATAGAAAGATATGAACAGACGGAAATAGATAGAAAGAAAGAAAGAATGAAAAAAAGATATGAACAGACTGAGATAGATAGATAGATAGATCGATAGATAGATAGATAGATAGATACTTACTTACTTACTTACTTACTATTACACTAAGATATTAGGTTGGTGCACAAATAATGATGGTTTTTGGCGTATTTTTAACGTCAAAAACCGTCACTATTATTGCACCAACCTAATAGATAGATAGATCGCATTCCTTGTATTATTAAATATAGAGGGAATTTTATTTGACGGAGTGATTAGAAGATTAGACAGGAGTTCGAATCTCATAATTGCCGATTTGTCAGGGATCTGATTTCTTGATAATAGCTGCCTGGAGAGACTACCCCAGCGTGAAAAATACTATCCAGGCCTGAAAAAGATCATAATGATTGAGCCACTCCTCGTTAATGAGTGAAATTTGATAGACGAACCTATTCGAGGGCCATCGATGTCTGTGATAGCATCAGTTCACAAGCCATCGTGGCCGAGAGTTTGAATGTACTGGCTTTATTCAGATTATGCTCCTTTCTCTCTCTCTCTCCCCCTTTCTCTCTCTTTCATAGACACAAACACACACTGACACAAATACACACGCGCGCACACAGATATGTTTGAGCAGACACCTGCCATGAGGATTGTCTCGCCATTCCAGCACACAACATATTGGGGACACGAGCCGCCAACTAGTTTTATTTATCAATTTTAATATTACATAAAATTGTATTTCTCTTACATCATCATGAGAGTCCTACGCAAATGTAACGTTTCTATGCCATTTAATTGTTAATGGCATAGAAAATATGTAATTAAAAGTTGTGTAAAACATAAAATTTTTAAAATAACTTTGTCAAAACTTCTGAAACTAGTTAAAATCAATAAGTTTTAATTGATTTCATATCGATTTTCATTAATTTCATTGTTTTTCTAATGTTTTCAAACAGTTATTGATATTTAAAATGTCTCTTCAAGGCGTAGGCAATTATGGTTCTCTGCAGTTTTCCTATGCATTATTATCTGTGATTTTCCATGATTTCCTGGGAAAAGTTAGTGAAGTGGTTTCACGTTGTTTTTTCCGCAGCTATAAATTTAGAGCAATCATTCCTATAGATGCCCAGTCACGGCTATTCATCACAGTCTGCCCTGCTATTTAACCCATATATCTGAGGGGAGAAGAAATAAATTAAATCCACTGTACGTAACTATTAGAATTAGGGGCTCGTACAGTGTTAGACGGATGTTTTATTTTCCGATCTCACTCAGCCCATTGTGGCCATGTTCATAGTTAATATGATATTTCCTTTTTTTATTATTTAATATTATTCGGACTATTGTCCTCGTCTTTGTCGCCATATTTATGACAACGTTTCGTCAGATGTACGTTGGAATGTCGAACTGAACTCTTTATTTCAATCACTGGATCACGTGCCATGTTTAATGGATGTCAGTTATCTCCTGTTAATTCCTCTCTCCAAGTTCTCCACTGGCTTAACCGGGTATTGAACTCGCACTCTTTGGGTCCTATCACTGAATCTAACTAACGCCTTTATCCACTGTCCCATGTGTCCTGTGTATGAATTTTTGGGTATTATAAACCTAATGTCTACAGCTCATTATTTTTATCAGTGCTCATATTGCAATTTTTGTTGTTACCATTGTATGTTCTTACCAGAGCTCATATTGCAATTTTTGTTGTTATCGATTTTCTCTGGTTATCGATTACTGGTTCCCATATTGTATTCATTTCTATGCTTGGTCGGCTCAGGAGATTTTTGTGGACTAGAATATGTGCTGATTCCTTAAGTTTACGAATTTTCCAATGGTATTCTTTGTCTATGAATTAACAGGAGATCACTAACAACTGACATCCATTAAACATGGCACGTGGAACTAGAACATTCTACACCAGTGAGCGAAATAAATGGTTCAGTTCGACATTCCAACCACCTGAATAAGGCCAGAGCGTACAACGGCCGAAACGTTGTAATAAATATGGCGACAAAGATGAGGATAATAATCCGAATAATGTAAATAGTGTACATAATACATCATCTCAGAAATATAAACAGATACTGAAGGCTTCCGTTATTTTTAATCCTTTTTTTATATGTGGATGAGTTCATTATGATTGTATTTTCTACATCCTTGTAACTCTAGATACATACACACAAACCATACATCCAGTTAAAAATTAAAAATAAAATCATCCTTGATAATGGCTATGAGTATAGCTGAAACCACTTAGAATTAGATAAAAACTTAATCTGTCGTCTTATATATATATATATATATATATATATATATATATATATATATATATATATATATATATATGAAGAAATATAGTTTTAAGCTGCGCTATATTTATGTGATAAAGTGCTAAATATCAGAGATATAGCTATATATAAATAGCTATAAAATATAAATATTAGGTTGGTGCAAAAATAATGACGTAATAATTTTTGCACCAACCTAATATAAAAGTGAACATTGAAGTTAACACTCAGTGGCGATGATTGCGTCCAGCATGAAACAGCCTGTCGCCTCTGAGTGTGTATGGTGCAATGAATAAACTGTCATCTAAATTACGCAAAAATGGAGATAATTCTGACATATATTTACCAAAATTAGACAAAAACATTTTGAAATACTAAAGAGCAAATTTATCAGTAGAATCGCCATTGGCTTCAACTCCGATGTCCAGACGACCTTTGAAACTCCTGCAACTTTTCTGGGTGGTCTTGTTTAAGTTGGTGAGTGCTGCCATAATCCTTGCCTTCTGTTCATCTTTGATGTCTTTTGTTGTTTTTTGTTTTGTTTTTTGTTTTGGGGTTTTTTTTTAGCGTTTCTCCCCAAGCAAGGCGGGAAGCCACTAACACGCAAGGGATTACAGAGAGTCGGGGCGAGAGCAGAGAGGAGTGATAGTGGAAAGGATGGTGAGAAGGATAGGGGATAGATCAGGGCATCTGGGGACGTCGATTGACATTACATTTGAATTGTTGGAGATTATAGCTATCAGGGAAACAGGAAAAGAGGAGGGAGTTCCACAGGCGAGAGATGCGAGACATGAAGCTATTGGAGTAGAAGAGACGGCTACATTTAACAGTTTCGACAGTGAAAAGGTGAGAGCGAGGTGCCAGGCTAGCTGGACGCTTAATTTCATGAAGTCTGGGAAAGTATTTGTAAAAAAGACAGAGAGCGGCGACGGCACGTCTGTGAGAAGGCGACTGCAGACGAGATGCCAGATCAGTGCCAATTACATTGCATATCCGTCTCTGGATCTTATCAAGAACCCCGAGGCAAACAGAAGGGGCTCCAGACATTGTATGACAGCAATACTCCATGAAAGGGCGAATGTTTGATTTGTAGATTTCAAGGATCGATTCTGGCGAGAAAAATTTCCTAGCGTGGCACAGGGAGCCAACTTTCCTTGCGGTGGACGAAACTATTTACTCAATGTATTTGTTCCATCTCAGGTCATCAGTCAATGTGAGACCGAGCAGTCGCAGCGAAGTGCTCTCGTGGAGTTGACCGTCAGACATTCTAATGGAGGGCAGGGAAGGATCTCTGTGGTGATTAATAGAGAGCAGTTTTGTTTTTGAGGCATTACATTTAACCAGCCAATTCCTGCCCCAGTTCACAACCGATTGGAGGTCCTTTTCGGGGCGCACGGCCAGGTTAGTTTTGTCAGCGACACTAGAATTGTTTTTCAGGCAGGAGTGTTACATGAAGTTTTGTTGGTCTCTCGCTACACACATAATAACCAAGGGGGTGCAGTTTTGTGAGTTAGATGACCAGATGTGAGGGTTGTTGTGGTCGCAGAAATTGTCTGACAGCCATGACTGGGGCATCTTGCCTGTGTGACATGATGCAGAGTCATGTTAACAAACATAGGGTCTTCCAGCAGGCACTCTCTTGGCCCAGCACTAACTCCTGAAAGCACTTAATGTAGACATCTGTGTTGAATCTGAGGGTCTCACCAACAAATACAGGAGTTCTCTTCTTATCGAAATGATCAGATTGATCTCCATTACACACGCCCAACCCTTTCCGAATCCTCTTGACTGTCCTGAGGTTGACACTTAAAACCCTCTGAAATGTTCCTATTGAAGATACTGGCGCAAATGCCAAGCAGTATACATAACGTTTCGAAATTTCTGGTCAACTGAATTGAGCCATGGTGGAAATTATCTCAACTGGCCCTACTATACTGTGCAGTCGACAAAATCAAAAACAAACAACGAGCATGCGCGAAATTAAACATAAAATGGCGACGTGGGTCGAGCTAAGAAAATTTCAGTATTTTCTGATATATATTATATATATATATATATATATATATATATATATATATATATATATATATATATATATCATATTAGCCCACGGTGCCAGAACTAGATGATTCTTGTATGGCAGTAGAGGTTAAAAGTTCCCGCAAATAACCCATTTATTTGTTTTCTTTATAACATAGACCAGCTGAAAATCAGCCTGGTAAAATGGAGTGACTGAAAAGTGCGTACAAAACAAGAAAATGTTATTTAATTCCTCTAGACGGAATAAATTGCACCTATTGACGCTTGGTGACTGAGTACAGACAGGTGGTTGGAAGTGCGCTTCAGCGGTAAAAATAGCGATGCGTCCGACAAGACCTGTTCGGGCCAATTAAAAATGGACGACGCAGACAGCATTTACCTGACAACTTCCTCAGTGCCGAGAAAATTTGTTGAAAAATTTTCTCTATGTATACATCGGTGTAAATGTGCTTATTCTAACTGTTGTGTCAGTCTGTGTGGGATTTTTTGTGTGGGGGGGGTAGAAATAAACAGGAAACATTAATTTAGGAGCGCCCTTCATCGGTAAACTGAGATAATACAGCTAGATTAATGTAAATGGTCCCATGTAGATCGATACGTCCACAGGTTCCAAAATGTCTGGTGCATCAACTGTAAGAAGGCGTCATATTGATACACTGCATATACGCCAATCTACTTCCTCCTGCATACGATTAGTTGTGCCACACATTTGCGCCCGTTAACAAGGGTTTTAAGTAAACTACGAGGTCTGATCAAAAGTTATCCAAACTGTTGCTATGGTAACAGAGTTAATTTATACCGTTCTCGTTGACTTCTGTTGTTTACAGCAGCGCTTGGAAGGAAAGAGTGTAGAGCGTGGTCGTCTCACCACATCACATACAGTCCATCAGTGATCATAGCCTGCGCAGCAGTTTTTGACAAATCAATACATTCCTAGGTCCGACACCGACCATATTTCCTAGATTTTGCCCCCTCTTCAAAAATCAAATCTCACTTGTAATAAACAAGATTTCAAGACATCGATGATATCCAAAAACAAAGAATTTCCAGGGATGCTTCCATCAATGGTCATCCTGGGTATGACGATAAACTACATTCGCATCCTGGGTAAGACGATAAACTACGTCCAACAACAAAGCCTCTGATCAGGAGGTTTTGAGGAGCGTGGTCCTAACTCTTAATTGCTGGTGTTCCCAGGTCCACCCCTGGCCATGGTTGGCAGTATCTGTTAGGGCCCCAGCTATGGGCAAATAGTTAACACCCAAACTTGTATACGTCCTGGGTAAGACGTTAAATTACGTCCGGCAGCAATGCCTCTGATTAGGATGGTTTTGAGTGTGGAACCACCTCTTAATTGCTGTTGTTCCCAGATCCACCCTGATCCTGGTGGTAGCACCTGTTAGGGTCCCAGCTATGGAAAAATAGTTAACTATTACCAGCAATATTTTTTTTAAAAACATTATTTCCAGAAATACAATTTTGAAGGAAAACTGTTACCAGAAACAGATTTTTGACAAAACAAATATTACCAGCAATAAAAAAAAATGTTGTCGGCATTAAATAACCCATTGAGGTTGATATGCCGTAAAACAAAACAAACCAAACCAAACCAGCAATAGAAATCTTGTCGGCATTAAATAACCCATTGAGGTTGATATATCGTAAAGCAAAAGAAACCAAACCAATCTAAACCGAAGAATACATATTCTATTAATACGAATCTATCCTAAGAATATTGTCGGCATTAAATAACCCATAGAGGTTGATATGCCGTAAAACAAAATAAAGCAAACCAATCTAAACCAAAGAATACATATTCTATTCATACGAATCTATCCTAAAAATGTTGGCATTAAATAACCCATTGTGGTTGATATGCCGTAAAACAAAATAAATCAGACCAAACCAAACTTGTATAAAAATGAGAAACCAGAAATAATTTGTAAAAAAAAAACGGAAAAATTATTATCGTCAATACTTAAAAAATACCAGCAATACAAACAGCAAAAAAAAGAACATTAACAGCTATAGATTTCTTGAAGGAAAAATATTCTCAGAAATAAATTTTTGAAGAAAAAAAAATATTACCAGTAATAAAAAATTTTGTTGCCGTTAAGTAACCCATTGAGATTGATATGACGTAAAACAAACCAAACCAAAGCAATATAGTGATTTTCTAAGCCCGGCTTAGATGTGGCATAAGGCCGAAAGTATGGGGCACCCAGTGAGGATCGAACTCACTACTCAGTCGTAATTGATCTAGCAAGACAAAAACCAAAGCAATATATACTTCGATAGATAGATAGATAGATAGATAGATAGATAGATAAATAAATAAATAAATAAATAAAATTACCAGAAATAAAAATTTTGTCGACATTAAATAACCCATTGAGATTGATATGTCGTAAACCAAACAGACAAACGCTTCCATCAATGAAAACAACGCTGGATAAAGTATGTGGCTTCAGAAGGTGACTACTTCTAAGGAGAATAAATGCAGAATAAATATATGTTGTAGTTTTCTTTTTATTGCACCAGTCCCGGTAATTTCCCAATCAGACTTCTAAAATGAACAATGTGGGCTGCATATATATATATATATATATATATATATATATATATATATATATATGTATGTATGTATGTATATTAATAAAAAGAAAGAACAGTAAGATATATAATCCGGTGTTCTTATAGATATTTTTATTTTTACAAAATAGTGCTCAATGTAAATTTACAGAGCATTAATATTATAAATTAATAGCGAAAAGATGAAATGGAACTAATGTCTTTAATTTAATTACAAAATTAAATTCGGTGCTTTTAGCTTCCATTTTTGAAACATGGTTGGAACTGTGTAGCGAAAAACCATATTTTAAGTCTATTAATTTATTATATATATATATATATATATATATATATATATATATATATTATGCAATCTTTCACCAAATACAAGGTAAAAGAACCAAACGAGTTAAAGTGGGTAATTACTAAATAAGGTAACGGAACGTAAGAGGGTGGGAGGTAAGCAAGTAGAGAATGATAATATAAAGGACAGATAACAGTTTAGGATAATCAGGATCTGCTTTGTTCTCCTTCACTTGTGGATTAAATATCAAAGAATACAAGAATATCTAGCTTTTGCCTTGCACCCAGTTTTGAAGATCATCGTGATCGGAGTAGCCTCCTCTCGGGAGATTGTTTCATAAAGTAACAGTTCTAGGGAAGAAGGTTTCTGAGTGGAACTTACCAATGGAATACAAAGAGAATGAAGATGACTCGACACTATGTACAGTGAAAGGTGCGTCCTTCCTGTACAAGCCTGGAGTAGGGGGAAAACTAAATAATGTAGAAGAAGGGCCATGGAAAAGCGGGAAAATTGCGAGATGGTAAAGTTTCAACCGTGGAAAAAGAGTTAGGAATTGTTTGTCATAAAGAAAACAATTATCCTATCAAAACAAACCGAATAACAGACAGTACTCAATAATTCAAACTAGGCATAATTACATATATATATATATATATATATATAGTTATATATAGTTATATATATATATTTGTATGTATGTTTACGTGTGTGTATGCGTGAGAGCATGTGTGTATTTTCATATATATATATATATATATATGTGTGTGTGTGTGTGTGTGTGTGTGTGTGTGTGTGTGTGTGTGTGTGTGTGCCATGTCCAGTGAGCGAAATAAAGGGTTCAGTTCGACATTCCAACCACCTGAAGAAGGCCGGAGCATACCGAAACTTTGTAATAAATATGGCGACAAAGATGAGGACAATAGTCCGAATAATGTAAATAATGTACATAATACCTCATCTCAGAAAGATAGACAGCTATAAAGATGCTGTAAAAAAGGTCGACTAACTTTCTCTCAAGACGCATCTCAAGATGTATCTCAAGATGTTTCTTCTGTCATGTGTTTTTCTTTATTAAAAACTTTCTCTCCTTAATTGGCATTCAGCAAAAGTCTTCTCATTTTCTTTCACTCCCAGTAAATCTAGTGGCATTATCGTCATGCTTGGGGTAAAATAATTTTAAAAAATCTGTGCCTCTTCAATTCGGCAGTCAGTAGATTATTTATACTCCTCATCCCCATCACTTACTACCTTCTGTTCTATTTATATTATCCACCTTGTTCATCATAACTATTCCTAAATTTAATGAGTCTTCGGATTTGCATTGGCTGAAATTTAGTTTTAAAAAAATACAATGAAAAATGTTATGAAATATTCAGTATACTGTAGGAAAAGTTCTTTTTCTTTTACTTAAAACTATTGTAATATTAAAATGGCCGCTGATGTTTCATTCGCATTTAATAGGGTTTCGTCAACCAAATCCGAGAGTCCTGTTAAATAGAAGAAGACTATATGGTTTGGAATTTGTAGATATGGTCATACGGTCAAAGGATGAAAGTGGTCATGTATATTTTATACATATTTTAGATATTTAGAGAGAAATATTGACTGAATAATCGATGTCGTCCATTAGTAAGATTAATGAGAATTGCATCTTGTAGAAATAAAAAGGCAACACTTCCGTTATCGAAAAAAAAAGTCTTGTGAAGATTTCTTAGAAAATATTCATAAACGTTTATTGAATGTGATCAATAGCTTCATGAATTTTAACTCGGATCAAAGAAAGGGATTATATTCACTGAAATGAACACCAAAATTTGGCTCCTGGCAAAAAGGCCAATACCGTTATCAATTAAATATCAATCAATATTAAAGCCCCCACATCTCTCTCTCTCTCTCTCTCTCTTTCTCTAAATATATATATATTTATATTTATATATACATATATATATATATATATATATTAGATATATATATATATCTTACATATAAATACAAACACACACACACATGAAACGTGCCTTAAATCCCCCTTTTTTCTCAAACGAGTTACTTTTGTATCTATTTTAACAATAAAATTGGGAATATGATCCTTATATATATATATATATATATATATATATATATATATGTGTGTGTGTGTGTGTGTGTGTGTGTGTGTGTATGTGTGTTTGTGTGTGTGTGTATATAGTTTTAATATGCGCTATATTTATGGAATAAAGTGCTCCATATCATGGATAAAGCGTATGTAAACATAAAAGTGAACATTGAAGTCAACACTCAGTGGCGGCAAACTATTTCATGCTAGACGCAATCGTCCGGCGGCCTGATGATTGCGTGTAGCATGAAACAGTATGTCGCCTCTGAGTGTTGTATGTTCACTTTTATATATATATATATATATATATATATATATATATATATATATATATATATATATATATGTATGTATGCATGTATGTATGTATGCATGTATTACGTAAACTTAAGGAATCAGCACATTTGCTAGTAATAAGGAGTGCTAGAAAATTGTAATATGAACTCTGTTAATGATAACAGCAGAAATTGCAATATCAGTACTGGCTAAAAATGATTGCTGAAGACATTCGGTTTATAATACCCAGAAATTCATACGCAGTCCTCAAGGTCACATGGCATGATGGATAAAGGCGTTGCTTAGATCCAGTGACAGGACCCAAAGAGTGTGATTTCAATACCCGGTTAAGGCAGTGGAGAACTTGGAGAAGGGACTTAACTAGAGATAACTGATAACTGACATAGCACGTGGAACTAGAACAGTGTACCCTAGAGAGCGAAATAAAGGGTTCAGTTTCATATTCCAACCACCTGAAGAAGGCTGGAGCGTACAACGACCGAACCGTTGTAATAAATATGGCGACAAAGATGAGGACAATAGTCCGAATAATGTAAATAATATATATATATATATTCAGTCAAATTTTATTATTTCTCCCTGCATACTCGAGAAAAATAAAATATGACTCCCGGCAAGATGCGAACCCGCGTCTCTCTTCGGAGGAGAAACTATCATCAAATCACATGATCTTTAAGCACTCAATTATGAATGGTAAGGTTAATGGTAATTAGACATTTCCTTACAAGGAAACATTTGACATTCATTGATCGTTCAATCAGTACTGATTTCTGTTGCGAATTTAGGATTTTTTTTGTGGGAAACAGGTTTCGAAAGTCCAGTAGCAGTTATCACCCTTTCCAGTAAGGATAAGTGTTTCACAATCAAGTATGGTGAACTTGTCAGGTACCTTCACTCGTTCAAATTCCTCAAAAGGCATTATTCTCGAAGGGCATATATCTCTAGTATGTCTTTAGTAATCCTATTCTGGTTGATTATGATAGGAGTTACTTTACTAGAGTTAAATTTCAAGATGAGATATCTCATCAACCAGTCCTAACTTGAGAATTCAAACCATTTGTCCGATGAAAACTGTATGTTGGTAAAAATGATTGTGGAAATACAAATACAAATAAAAAAGGAATAAAATGAATTATTTGGTAAACTGCATTACGCAAAAATGATGAAAAGAATGATATATACATATATATTTAAGAATGGATCAGAGAACGTAGATAAGCAAATTATGTACATATATATATATATATATATATGTGTGTGTGTGTGTGTGTGTGTGTGTGTGTGTGTGTGTGTGTGAGTGAGTGAAAATATTGTAGAAAATAGGAAAGAAACTGGTTTGGTAAATAATCCAAAGTTCCTGAGTATTTTTGTTATTATTTTAAAAAAATAGTGCTCGATACGAAAGTAAAGCATAAATATAATTATTTATTTAAAAATATGATTCCAACTCGCTACATAAGAGGTCTCATGTTTCAAAACAAGAGCCGAAAACTTCAAAATAATATTTGAATTAATATTAACTCAAGTTAATTCAAATATTATTTTGAAGTTTTCGGCTCTTGTTTTGAAACATAAGAACTCTTATGTAGCGAGTTGGAATCATATTTTTAAATAAATAATTATATATATATATATATATATATATATATATATATATATATATATATATATATATATATATACCCTAAATTTTCAAAGAATGATTTCCTATAGTTTTCTTTCTTATGATTCTTGGGAATGACAGATGCCGAAACTGCAGATCTGTTTCATATATATATATATATATATATATATATATATAAACGCCCGATGGATTAGATAATCAATGTAGAGAATATTTAACTTGATCTGAACTTGATATTGAACTATATTTTGCCGACAAAAACTATGACCGTTTGCTTTTTCATTATCTACTTGTCTAATCATCTAGATAGATAAATAGATAGAAAGATAGACAGATATAAACAGTCTGACATAGATAGATAGATAGATAGATAGATAGATATTAGGTTGTTGCAAAAATAATGACGGTTTTTGCACCAACCTAATAGATAGATAGATAGATAGATAATGAACAGACTGAGATAGATAGATAGATAGATAGATAGATAGATAGATAGATAGATAGATAGATAGATAGATAGATATGGACAAACTGAGATAGATAGATAGATAGATAGATAGAAACAATCTTAAATAGATAGATAGATAGATAGATAGATAGATAGATAGATAGATAATGAACAGACCCAGATAGATAGATAGATGGATGGATAGATAGATAGATAGATAGATAGATAGATAGATAGATAGATAGATAGATAGATAGATAGATAGATAGATATGGACAAACTGAGATAGATAGATAGAAACAATCTTAAATAGATAGATAGATAGATAGATAGATAGATAGATAGATAGATAGATAGATAGATAATGAACAGACTCAGATAGATAGATAGATAGATAGATAGATAGATAGATAGATAGATAGATAGATAGATAGATAATGAACAGACTCAGATAGATAGATAGATAGATAGATAGATAGATAGATAGATAGATAGATAGATAGATAGATAGATAGATAGATATGGACAAACTGAGATAGATAGATAGATAGAAACAATCTTAAATAGATAGATAGATAGATAGATAGATAGATAGATAGATAGATATAGACAAACTGAGATAGATAGATAGATAGAAACAATCTTAAATAGATAGATAGATAGATAGATAGATAGATAGATAGATAATGAACAGACTGAGATAGATAGATAGATAGATAGATAGATAGATAGATAGATAGATAGATAGATAGATAGATATGAATATACTGAGATAAATAGGTAAAAAGACCGATACCTACAGAAAACGGAACCTGCATACTGTGTTGAAATTCCAATTACATTTATTTCGAACTTAGTTCTTTATAAATTGCATGAATTTATCTCTCCTTTTTTATAAACTATTGTTCACTCAATACAAGGCTCAAGGGATACTCAAGGTATGGATGAGGTCGTTTCTAAAGGTGTAAAAGAAGGAAGTAATGAGTTAATTATAACGATATGTCGGATATTATTGTGAGGGACGATATTTTCTTTAAAAGACATAAAAATTTCCTACATGAAGACGAGTAGCAGCAGTAGCAGTACAAACAGTACCTTTTGCAGAAAACAGCTCGTTATTTACGGCTAAACATTCATTTCCCTGGTTTCTATTCTACATTATGTCTCCCAGTAGTAAAAGGCAATAAACTTGTCAAACCAATTCCAGTTTTCTACTGTTGTTTTTGATAACTCAGTTACAACAGATACATAATTCTTGATTCTATACATGAAAAGATTAAGATCGTAGTGATCGAGAAAGCAGCATCTCGGGAGTCTTTTCTACAAAGTAACAGTTTTGCGGTAGAACCTGTCTGAGTGGAACTTCCTCGTTATGAACAGAATTAGGTTAATTTCCGCTTGGTGGAACTATGAAATGTCGCTCGTCTGATTATTAATTACCACCTCGTGTGCGTGGCAAGGCAGGTTCTAACTGTTAAGATCTGAACTGGTGGAAGTATGAAATGTTGCTCGTCTGATAAATTTCCACCTCGCGTGCGTGACAAGGCAAGTCCTAATTCTTAAGATCTGAACTAGTGGAACTCTGAATTGTCGCTCGTCTGATTAATAATTTCCACCTCGCGTGCGTGACAAGGAAAGTCCTAATTCTTAAGATCTGAACTGGTAGAACTATGAAATGTCTCTCGACTGATTATTAATTTCCACCTCGTGTGCGTGTCAAGGCAGGTCCTAATTGTTAAGATCTGAACTATTGGTAGAATGAAATGTCACTCGTCTGATTATTAATTTCCACCTCGTGTGCGTGACAAGGCAGGTCCTAATTCTTAAGATCTGAACTGGTGGAACTCTGAATTGTCGCTCGTCCGATTATTAATTACCACCTCGTGCACGTGGCAAGGCAGGTCCTAATTGTTAAGATCTGAATTATTGGTAGTATGAAATGTCACTCGTCTGATTATTAATTTCCACCTCGTGTACGTGGCAAGGCAGGTCCTAATTGTTAAGATCTGAACTGCTGGAACTCGTAAATGTCGCTCGTCTGATTATTAATTTCCACCTCGTGTACGTAGCAAGGCAGGTCCTAATTGTTAAGATCTGAACTGGTGGAAGTATGAAATGTCACTCGTCTGATCATTAATTACCACCTCGTTTGCCTAGCAAGGCAGGTCCTAATTGTTAAGATCTGAACTTGTGGAACTATGAAATGTCACTCGTCAGATTATTAATTTCCACCTCGTGCACGTGGGAGGGAAGGTCCTAATTGTTAAGATCTGAACTAGTGGAAGTATGTAATGACACTTGTCTGATTATTAATTTCCACCTCGTGTGCGTGGCAAGGCAGGTCCTAATTCTTATGATCTGAACTGGTGGAACTATGAAATGTCGCCCGTCTGATTATTAATTTCCACCTCGTGTACGTGGTAAGGCAGGTCCTAATTCTTAAGATCTGAACTGGAGGAACTATGAAATGTCGCCCGTCTGATTATTACTTTCCACCTCGTGAACGTGGCAAGGCAGGTCCTAATTCTTAAGATCTGTACTGGTGGAACTATGAAATGTCGCCCGTCTGATTATTAATTTCCACCTCGTGAACGTGGCAAGGCAGGTCATAATTCTTAAGATCTGAACTGGTGGAACTATGAAATGTCGCCCGTCTGATCATTAATTTCCACCTCGTGAACGTGGTAAGGCAGGTCCTAATTCTTAAGATCTGAACTGGTGGAACTATGAAATGTCGCCCGTCTGATTATTAATTTCCACCTCGTGAACGTGGCAAGGCAGGTCATAATTCTTAAGATCTGAACTGGTGGAACTATGAAATGTCGCCCGTCTAATTATTAATTTCCACCTTGTGAACGTGGTAAGGCAGGTCCTAATTCTTAAGATCTGAACTGGTGGAACTATGAAATGTCGCCCGTCTGATTATTAATTTCCACCTCGTGAACGTGGCAAGGCAGGTCATAATTCTTAAGATCTGAACTGGTGGAACTATGAAATGTCGCCCGTCTGATTATTACTTTCCACCTCGTGAACGTGGCAAGGCAGGTCCTAATTCTTAAGATCTGAACTGGTGGAACTATGAAATGTCGCCCGTCTTATTATTAATTTCCACCTCGTGAACGTGGTAAGGCAGGTCTTAATTCTTAAGATCTGAACTGGTGGAACTATGAAATGTCGCCCGTCTGATTATTACTTTCCACCTCGTGAACGTGGCAAGGCAGGTCATAATTCTTAAGATCTGAACTGGTGGAACTATGAAATGTCGCCCGTCTGATTATTAATTTCCACCTCGTGTACGTGGTAAGGCAGGTCCTAATTCTTAAGATCTGAACTGGTGGAACTATGAAATGTCGCCCGTCTGATTATTACTTGCCACCTCGTGAACGTGGTAAGGCAGGTCATAATTCTTATGATCTGAACTGGTGGAACTATGAAATGTCGCCCGTCTGATTATTAATTCCACCTCGTGAACGTGGCAAGGCAGGTCCTAATTCTTAAGATCTGAACTGGTGGAACTATGAAATGTCGCCCGTCTGATTATTAATTTCCACCTCGTGAACGTGGCAAGGCAGGTCCTAATTCTTAAGATCTGAACTGGTGGAACTATGAAATGTCGCCCGTCTGATTATTAATTTCCACCTCGTGAACGTGATAAGGCAGGTCTTAATTCTTAAGATCTGAACTGGTGGAACTATGAAATGTCGCCCGTCTGATTATTACTTTTCACCTCGTGTACGTGGCAAGGCAGGTCCTAATTCTTAAGATCTGAACTGGTGGAACTATGAAATGTCGTCCGTCTGATTATTACTTTCCACCTCGTGTGCGTGGCAAGGCAGGTCATAATTCTTAATATCTGAACTGGTGGAACTATGAAATGTCGCCCGTCTGATTATTAATTTCCACCTCGTGAACGTGGTAAGGCAGGTCCTAATTCTTAAGATCTGAACTGGTGGAACTATGAAATGTCGCCCGTCTGATTATTACTTTTCACCTCGTGTACGTGGCAAGGCAGGTCCTAATTCTTAAGATCTGAACTGGTGGAACTATGAAATGTCGCCCGTCTGATTATTACTTTCCACCTCGTGAACGTGGCAAGGCAGGTCATAATTCTTATGATCTGAACTGGTGGAACTATGAAATGTCGCCCGTCTGATTATTAATTTCCACCTCGTGAACGTGGCAAGGCAGGTCATAATTCTTAAGATCTGAACTGGTGGAACTATGAAATGTCGCCCGTCTGATTATTAATTTCCACCTCGTGTACGTGGTAAGGCAGGTCCTAATTCTTAAGATCTGAACTGGTGGAACTATGAAATGTTGCCCGTCTGATTATTACTTTCCACCTCGTGAACGTGGCAAGGCAGGTCATAATTCTTATGATCTGAACTGGTGGAACTATGAAATGTCGCCCGTCTGATTATTACTTTCCACCTCGTGTACGTGGTAAGGCAGGTCCTAATTCTTAAGATCTGAACTGGTGGAACTATGAAATGTCGCCCGTCTGATTATTACTTTCCACCTCGTGAACGTGGCAAGGCAGGTCCTAATTCTTAAGATCTGAACTGGTGGAACTATAAAATGTCGCCCGTCTGATTATTAATTTCCACCTCGTGAACGTGGCAAGGCAGGTCATAATTCTTAAGATCTGAACTGGTGGAACTATGAAATGTCGCCCGTCTGATTATTAATTTCCACCTCGTGTACGTGGTAAGGCAGGTCCTAATTCTTAAGATCTGAACTGGTGGAACTATGAAATGTTGCCCGTCTGATTATTACTTTCCACCTCGTGAACGTGGCAAGGCAGGTCATAATTCTTATGATCTGAACTGGTGGAACTATGAAATGTCGCCCGTCTGATTATTAATTTCCACCTCGTGAACGTGGCAAGGCAGGTCCTAATTCTTAAGATCTGAACTGGTGGAACTATGAAATGTCGCCCGTCTGATTATTACTTTCCACCTCGTGAACGTGGCAAGGCAGGTCATAATTCTTATGATCTGAACTGGTGGAACTATGAAATGTCGCCCTTCTGATTATTAATTTCCACCTCGTGAACGTGGCAAGGCAGGTCATAATTCTTAAGATCTGAACTGGTGGAACTATGAAATGTCGCCCGTCTGATTATTAATTTCCACCACGTGTACGTGGTAAGGCAGGTCCTAATTCTTAAGATCTGAACTGGTGGAACTATGAAATGTCGCCCGTCTGATTATTAATTTCCACCTCGTGAACGTGGCAAGGCAGGTCATAATTCTTATGATCTGAACTGGTGGAACTATGAAATGTCGCCCGTCTGATTATTAATTTCCACCTCGTGAACGTGGCAAGGCAGGTCCTAATTCTTAAGATCTGAACTGGTGGAACGATGAAATGTCGCCCGTCTGATTATTACTTTTCACCTCGTGTACGTGGCAAGGCAGGTCCTAATTCTTAAGATCTGAACTTGTGGAACTATGAAATGTCGCCCGTCTGATTATTACTTTCCACCTCGTGAACGTGGCAAGGCAGGTCATAATTCTTATGATCTGAACTGGTGGAACTATGAAATGTCGCCCGTCTGATTATTAATTTCCACCTCGTGAACGTGGCAAGGCAGGTCATAATTCTTAAGATCTGAACTGGTGGAACTATGAAATGTCGCCCGTCTGATTATTAATTTCCACCTCGTGTACGTGGCAAGGCAGGTCCTAATTCTTAAGATCTGAACTTGTGGAACTATGAAATGTCGCCCGTCTGATTATTACTTTCCAACTCGTGAACGTGGCAAGGCAGGTCATAATTCTTAAGATCTGAACTGGTGGAACTATGAAATGTCGCCCGTCTGATTATTAATTTCCACCTCGTGTACGTGGTAAGGCAGGTCCTAATTCTTAAGATCTGAACTGGTGGAACTATGAAATGTCGCCCGTCTGATTATTACTTTCCACCTCGTGAACGTGGCAAGGCAGGTCCTAATTCTTAAGATCTGAACTGGTGGAACTATGAAATGTCGCCCGTCTAATTATTAATTTCCACCTCGTGAACGTGGCAAGGCAGGTCATAATTCTTATGATCTGAACTTGTGGAACTATGAAATGTCGCCCGTCTGATTATTACTTTCCAGCTCGTGAACGTGGCAAGGCAGGTCCTAATTCTTAAGCTCTGAACTGGTGGAACTATGAAATGTCGCCCGTCTGATTATTACTTTTCACCTCGTGAACGTGGCAAGGCAGGTCATAATTCTTAAGATCTGAACTGGTGGAACTATGAAATGTCGCCCGTCTGATTATTAATTTCAACCTCGTGTACGTGGTAAGGCAGGTCCTAATTCTTAAGATCTGAACTGGTGGAACTATGAAATGTCGCCCGTCTGATTAATACTTTCCACCTCGTGAACGTGGCAAGGCAGGTCATAATTCTTATGATCTGAACTGGTGGAACTATGAAATGTCGCCCTTCTGATTATTAATTTCCACCTCGTGAACGTGGCAAGGCAGGTCATAATTCTTAAGATCTGAACTGGTGGAACTATGAAATGTCGCCCGTCTGATTATTAATTTCCACCTCGTGAACGTGGCAAGGCAGGTCATAATTCTTAAGATCTGAACTGGTGGAACTATGAAATGTCGCCCGTCTGATTATTAATTTCCACCTCGTGTACGTGGCAAGGCAGGTCCTAATTCTTAAGATCTGAACTTGTGGAACTATGAAATGTCGCCCGTCTGATTATTACTTTCCAACTCGTGAACGTGGCAAGGCAGGTCATAATTCTTAAGATCTGAACTGGTGGAACTATGAAATGTCGCTCGTCTGATTATTATTTTCCACCTCGTGAACGTGGCAAGGCAGGTCCTAATTCTTAAGATCTTAACTGGTGGAACTAAGAAATATCGCTCGTCTGATTATTACTTTCCACCTCGTGTACGTGGCAAGGCAGGTCCTAATTCTTAAGATCTGAACTGGTGGAACTATGAAATGTCGCCCGTCTGATTATTAATTTCCACCTCGTGTACGTGGTAAGGCAGGTCCTAATTCTTAAGATCTGAACTGGTGGAACTATGAAATGTCGCCCGTCTGATTATTACTTTCCACCTCGTGAACGTGGCAAGGCAGGTCCTAATTCTTAAGATCTGAACTGGTGGAACTATGAAATGTCGCCCGTCTGATTATTAATTTCCACCTCGTGAACGTGGCAAGGCAGGTCATAATTCTTATGATCTGAACTTGTGGAACTATGAAATGTCGCCCGTCTGATTATTACTTTCCAGCTCGTGAACGTGGCAAGGCAGGTCCTAATTCTTAAGCTCTGAACTGGTGGAACTATGAAATGTCACTCGCCTGATTATTACTTTCCACCTCGTGCACGTGGCAAGGCAGGTCATAATTCTTAAGATCTGAACTGGTGGAACTATGAAATGTCGCCCGTCTGATTATTAATTTCCACCTCGTGTACGTGGTAAGGCAGGTCATAATTCTTAAGATCTGAACTGGTGGAACTATGAAATGTCGCCCGTCTGATTATTACTTTTCACCTCGTGTACGTGGTAAGGCAGGTCATAATTCTTAAGATCTGAACTGGTGGAACTATGAAATGTCGCCCGTCTGATTATTACTTTTCACCTCGTGTACGTGGCAAGGCAGGTCCTAAGTCTTAAGATCTGAACTGGTGGAACTATGAAATGTCTCTCGTCTGATTATTACTTTCCATCTCGTGTACGTGGCATGGCAGGTCCTAATTCTTAAGATCTGAACTGGCGGAACTATGAAATGTCGCTCGTCTTATTATTAATTTCCACCTTGTGTGCGTTGCAAGTCCAGTTCTAATATTTAAGATTTGAACTGGTGGAACTATGAAATTTCGCTCGTCTGGTTATTAATTTCCACCTTGTGTCCGTTGCAAGGCCTGTTCTAATATTTAAGATCTGAACTGGTGGAACTATGAAATGTCGCTCGTCTGATTATTATTTTCCACCTCGTGAACGTGGCAAGGCAGGTCCTAATTCTTAAGATCTGAACTGATGGAACTATGAAATGTCGCTCGTCTGATTATTACTTTCCACCTCGTGTACGTGGCAAGGTAGGTCCTAATTCTTAAGATTTGAACTGGTGGAACTATGAAATGTCGCTCGTCTGATTATTAATTTCCACCTTGTGTCCGTTGCAAGGCCAGTTCTAATATTTAAGATCTGAACTGGTGGAACTTTGAAATGTCGCTCGTCTGATTATTATTTTCCACCTCGTGAACGTGGCAAGGTAGGTCCTAATTCTTAAGATCTGAACTGGTGGAACTATGAAATGTCGCCCGTCTGATTATTACTTTTCACCTCGTGTACGTGGCAAGGCAGGTCCTAAGTCATAAGATCTGAACTGGTGGAACTATGAAATGTCACTCGTCTGATTATTACTTTCCACCTCGTGTACGTGGCAAGGCAGGTCCTAATTCTTAAGATCTGAACTGGCGGAACTATGAAATGTCGCTCGTCTTATTATTAATTTCCACCTTGTGTGCGTTGCAAGTCCAGTTCTAATATTTAAGATTTGAACTGGTGGAACTATGAAATGTCGCTCGTCTGATTATTAATTCCACCTTGTGTCCGTTGCAAGGCCTGTTCTAATATTTAAGATCTGAACTGGTGGAACTATGAAATGTCGCTCGTCTGATTATTATTTTCCACCTCGTGAACGTGGCAAGGCAGGTCCTAATTCTTAAGATCTGAACTGGTGGAACTAAGAAATATCGCTCGTCTGATTATTACTTTCCACCTCGTGTACGTGGCAAGGCAGGTCCTAATTCTTAAGATCTGAACTGGTGGAACTATGAAATGTCGCTCGTCTGATTATTACTTTCCACCTCGTGTACGTGGCAAGGCAGGTCCTAATTCTTAAGATCTGAACTGGTGGAACTATGAAATGTCGCTCGTCTGATTATTACTTTCCACCTCGTGTACGTGGCAAGGCAGGTCCTAATTCTTAAGATCTGAACTGGCGGAACTATGAAATGTCGCTCGTCTTATTATTAATTTCCTCCTTGTGTGCGTTGCAAGTCCAGTTCTAATATTTAAGATCTGAACTGGTGGAACTATGAAATGTCGCTCGTCTGATTATTACTTTCCACCTCGTGTACGTGGCAAGGTAGGTCCTAATTCTTAAGATTTGAACTGGTGGAACTATGAAATGTCGCTTGTCTGATTATTAAATTCCACCTTGTCTCCGTTGCAAGGCCTGTTCTAATATTTAAGATCTGAACTGGTGGAACTATGAAATGTCGCTCGTCTGATTATTAATTTCCACCTTGTGTCCGTTGCAAGGCCTGTTCTAATATTTAAGATCTGAACTGGTGGAACTATGAAATGTCGCTCGTCTGATTATTACTTTCCACCTCGTGTACGTGGCAAGGCAGGTCCTAATTCTTAAGATCTGAACTGGTGGAACTATGAAATGTCGCTCGTCTGATTATTACTTTCCACCTCGTGTACGTGGCAAGGCAGGTCCTAATTCTTAAGATCTGAACTGGCGGAACTATGAAATGTCGCTCGTCTTATTATTAATTTCCACCTTGTGTGCGTTGCAAGTCCAGTTCTAATATTTAAGATCTGAACTGGTGGAACTATGAAATGTCGCTCGTCTGATTATTATTTTCCACCTCGTGAACGTGGCAAGGCAGGCCCTAATTCTTAAGATCTGAACTGGTGGAACTATGAAATGTCGCTCGTCTGATTATTAATTTCCACCTCGTGTACGTGGCAAGGCAGGTCCTAATTCTTAAGATCTGAACTGTTGGAACGATGAAATGTCGCTCGTCTGATTATTTGCTGTGAAAGTAGCAAGAGGATATGCGGTGGGTAGCAACGTTTCGTCTTTTAAAAAAAAACGGGTTGCATAGTGAAAAATAATGCATCAATCTCGAGGCTGCTTAAATGTTTTTTTGTCAAGGCTGGAAAATGAAGATTTGACAGCTCCCGCCGGCCCAGGTATAGCAACCATATTATATTTTGCCCCGATCTGACTCTTGTAAACAGATAGCATGTCAGGAAGAGTCAGATACTTTCTGGAGCAGTACATAGTACCGGACATTTTTCCAGCATCGTTAGCGATGTTAAAAATTTACGAGTTACACTTGAGGTCCGTTGTTCGCTTTAGTCCTCAAAGATGTTCGAAGCAAGGAGCCTCAGTGAGAGTAAAACAGCTCATCAGTAAATTTTGTGTCTGCTCGGTGGTGATTACACGTTATTAGATTTGTTTTGTTGACATTGAAAAATACAAGCTAGTTCTGCTCCTTGTGAGATGTGAGAATTAGGTAAGAGATGAGATCAGCTAGCAAGCTCTCTGTACTAAAAGATTATAAAAAAAAACAAAAACAAAAGAAATAGCTAATAACTGTAAAACGATAAAATACAGAGTTTTCAGCAAATGAGGCAGCCAAAGGTGTAAGCAGACATTTTGGGTACGTCAAATCAAGCCAATACAAAAATTCAACTCTGTAGGTAATAACAAAGAACAGAGAGTGTGACATTGAATTCTGATGGCGCATAGAAACTGATGCCTTCTAAACCTTTTTAAAATATTACGAGAAATATTGTTAGAAGATAAGATGAGGTATTATGATTACTTGAATTATTTACATTATTCGGACTGTTATCCTCATCTTCATTGCTATATTCACATTGTTTCGGCCGTATAAGCTCCGGCCTTTATGCCTATGTCTCACTATATATCTGTCTATATCTCTGAGATGAGGTATTATGATTACAAGAATTATTTACATTATTCAGACTGTTATCCTCATCCTTATTGACATATTCACAACGTTTCGGCCGTTGTACGCTCCGGCCTTCTTCAGGTGACCGGAATTTTAATCGAACGCTTTATTTCGTCCACCAAGTGGATAAAGGCGTTGGTTAGATTCAGTCACTAAACCCAAAGAGTTGTGAGTTCAATACCAGGCTACAGCAGTGGTGAACCAAAAAATTGTAGAGTTCAGTTAAAGGGAAATAACTGAGAAACCCGGGAGAGGCATGGCACCTGGAACTAGAACAATCCTCCCCAGCCAACAAATGGATGTAAGAACTGTAGATTATAAGAGTATATTGGGTGCATAACGGTACCATGACGGTACCATTAAACGACATTTTTTTCTAGTACCTTGAGTGGTGATTTGTATATATTGGTAACACTTGATGTCTGGTGTTAACAAGGAGCCTCTTTGAGAGTGAAACTATTCCAAGTAACTGGTGAGAATTTAGGATCGGATCGGTGATGCTTAAAATTTATTGGCTTGTCTTTTGAGTTATTGAATGTTTCAAACCAGTTTTGCACCATTGAGCTGTTACAATAGATCAGACGAGAGTTCGGCCGCCAGGTTCGAAATTCAAATCATCTGAAGAAGACCGGAGCGTACAACGGCCGAAACGTTGTGAATATGACCATGAAGAATAGGACAACAGTCCGAATAATGTAAATAATACAAGTTACGGTTACATCTAGAAATTTCAATAGTCAAATACTGAGACTTACTTGCCAATCGAGTACTGCGATTAAATTCATGAAGTTGAGGTGTGAAAGAAAATTCGTAAGAACAGTTAGAATGATAATGTTTTTTTTTTAGAAAAGGTACAATAAAGCAAGAGTACGTTGGCGAGAAAGTAGCTGAAGACGAGATGCTAGGTCGGGATCGATAAAATTGCAGATTGTTATTTGAATTTTGTCAAGAATCTCCTTGTCTTTCTCTCCCAACTCTCTCACACACATGTTTTGTGCAGAACCAACCACACTTTTTGAAGGACCGTTATAGAGATCTGGTGCACTACGTGCTAAAAGGTCCCCAAAAAATTCTCTGCGGGTTTTGAATTAAATATTGTCATTTAATTAATTATATATATATATATATATATATATATATATATATATATATATATATATATATATATATATATATATTTCAGATAAGACGTTTAATCATCTTGACACCATTTGTCGTAAGAACCATCGAAAACCCTGTGAGTTATTCAACTAGAAAGAGAACAGTCTAAAATCATTTTATGTCAAACCCACTGTCTTCCTAAATGAGCAATGGTGAGAGGAAAAAGACCATTCAGGCCTTCAGTAAAGTTACTATCATTCATACTCTGACTTCCATCTTCAAAGTCCATTCAAGAATTATCAGGAGAATGATGAATAAGTTTAAACAAGAGGTAACAGTAGAAACGAAATCTGAATCAGGAGGCCACAACAGGAAGAGGGATCATCATTTCAGCTTAGAGCTAAAATGATCAATTATAAATGATTTAACGAAATTTATAAGACTTTTAGAAACGTGAGGGGTAAGTTTCAGCAATGACAGTCCAAAAAGCTATGAAAAGATGTTACGATTTTTGGATACATTATGTACTAGTGAGTTAGCCCAAATGACTTTACTCACTTTATAGTCCACCAATAGAAGGTTAACCAATCAGAAGACGTAGAATATTCAATCCGTCGTGTATAAATGCGGCCATTTTGTTTACTCTATCCGAATGTCCAGTGCCAGCTTGTCAGGCGAAGAGAAACAGAAGGAAGAACTACGCTCTGCTACTTTACCGGGATATCCACTGCTAAGCTGAACTACGCTTTTCTACTGTCTTCGAAATATTCACTGCCAACCTCGAGATTCTATACTCAAAGACGACCGTCATCATGAACAACAAAAAAGACTTGAAAATGAGATCGTACGTGAAACGTGGTTGCCAGCTTGTTACTCCAGGCCAGAAAGAAGGTTTGAGAGGGCGGGGAACATCTTGAATAAGTTGAAAAATGATTCTGGAATTATATATATATATATATATATATATATATATGAACTTTATTTCAGTCGTTCATGTGCTTCCGATCCTTAGCTATGATTAATTAGTGATGAACATGTCATTTTCGTTTCTGATCGATTTCCTCATATTTCTTCTGTTAAGTTTGGAGAGTAATTATAGATTCTTATTGCTTAAAGTAGAGTCCAATATTGTTATAAAAACCTCGGAGAATTTCAGTAAGATAGTTTAATTATTTCTAAGATACAATACTTCAGATCTTAATCTAACAATTTTGCTCTTACACAATTTGGACAATTTTGCTGTTACTCCCCGTGTATATGCGAATGTAATCCAATAATTTCCCGCATTTATATTCGGTTGGTGCAAAAATAATGACGTAATAATGTCGTTTTTTGACGTTAAAAAATACGTCAAAAAACGACATTATTACGTCATTATTTTTGCACCAACCTAATATTTTACATTATGGTGACTGCTCAATCCTATGTGTACCTCCGTTGTCATTACATTGAGGATACCGTGAAGCGGTAACCTAAATTTTATGTTACCATTTGATTGACAGTGATGTTCACTCTGTAAAGGCGAAAGAGCCACTCGAGGTAGAGGGTTACAGATTAAGTGTCACTACCCCCAAGCAAGGGAATAATACCAGCAAGAGGTAAGGGCCTACCGGAAGCGAAAGAGAAGGAAAAGACTTTAGAGGTAACCGGAGACACAATGCTACAAAGAAAACAAAGGATAAGCCACTACTACTCCTGTTCAAAAAACTGGGGAGGCCTATGCGATAAGAATAAATACATACTCATAATGAAGAAAAAATGTAAATAAATAAATAAACGGAAACTTCATACTAAAATGGAAACAAGGGATAAGCCACTACTCCTTTTCAAAAAATTGGGGAGGAATATAAACCGGGCGATAGGAATAAATATATACTCACATTGAAGAAAAAATGTAAATAAATAAACGGAAACCCTATTGTAAACAGGAAACATGGGATAAGTAACTACTCCTCCTGTTCAAAAGACTGGGGAGGCATATGAAAAAAATATAAATAAATAAAGAAAAGAAAACCCCATCCTAAACAGGAAGCATTGGATAAACCTCTACTCCTGTTCAAAAGAAGTGTACCATAGAGATATCATGGCCTATTTGTTCTCAGATGTCAGAGAGAAGAAAAGAAAGAGCAATGGTACAATACGAAAACAATGATTTGTCATGACAGGTTATCTATGAATGGATTGGAAACTGTAAAAGTAAATATCCATTAAGACGGACAAAAGGGCGGGAACACCGTCAACATCCTGTAATGCGTATATGTAAGCCTTTGCAGCCTGATTATGAACGCGCATCTAACTGGGTTTTCATTCTTTCCTACAACATCATGTGTTTAGTAATTGTGTCTACATGTTTTCTAAATGATTCGCTTGCGTCTTCTCTTTCGTCCTCCTACTCTCACATTCGTTTTTCATTTGTCCTTTGTTCTCACTTTTTCACTCTTCTCATTTCTCTCACACTCCTCAAACTCACTTGACTTCTAACACTTGTCCATCTCTCACTCAGACTACTTCGTTCTCTTCATTTCGTCTTGCTATTCGCCCGCTTATTTTTCCTCCACGCTTTCTCGTTCTCTTAATTTCGTCTTGCTATTCGCCCGCTTACTTTTCCTCCACGCTTTCTCGTTCTCTTCATTTTACTTTGCTATTGACCGTATACACTCCTCTACTCTTTCCCGTTCTCTTCATTTCGTCTTGCTATTCGGCCGCTTACTTTTCCTCCACGCTTTCTCGTTCTCTTCATTTCGCCTTGCTATTCGCCCGCTTACTCTCCTCCACGCTTTCTTGTTTCTTTCATTTCACTGCTTTTACCATTCCTCTCTCTCTCTCTCTCTCTCTCTCTCTCTCTCTCTCTCTCTCTCTCTCTCTCTCTTTCTTATCGCTTGTTCTACATCTTTCGTTAGCTTTGTATATTTTATAATATTGGTCTGGGCCTGGCACCTCGGCTTCCGTATTCTTTCGCCTCGCTATAACATAATTTCAATGTCACTTTTCTATAAACATATCATGGTTATCGTTCTGATAACTTTCCCCCTTTTGTACCTCGATTTTACGAATTTAAGCGCAGTACTAGATTGCCAGTTAGGTCTCATTAGTTTACCGTGGAAACTGGTAGGTGCAACAAAATTTTCTGTGCTAAACTTTTTACCTTCTTTTCAATTATTATTGCTAGAATTAATTTTTTTTTTTACCTCCAAGATCTTTAATGTTTAAAGTCAAACTTTACCGGCGCGTTTTGTCCACTGAGGTACTTTATCAAGGTAAAAGAAAAGATTTCATTTTGCAACATGTCTTTATAGACAGGAGTATCAAATTTTAATATCTAAGAACGCTCTAAATATTCTAAAGTCTAGCTGTGTCAGTCAAGGTAAACTCTAGAGAATACTATGCCTTTTAAACGACAGTGAGTAAATGTTGTTCATGTTCTTGTTGAATTTTATTTTCTGATATATATATATATATATATATATATATATATATATATATATACAAGAGGATGAAATCCAAGTAGAGTTCAATATACAAGACAGAGAAAAAATATAATATGAAAGGCTGAAACACTAATATTCCATGTTTATGATTTATTACATTAGAATCCAATTCATCAGACATACAAATTCCAAAAGAAAACAGAAAATCTAACTCCGGATATATATATATATATATATATATATATATATATATATATATATATATATATATATATATATAATTAGTATCTCCCCATGAAAGGCAGTAAAGCCAGTAAGACATTGTTACCACATCTTGTCTGGCGGTCCTGCTACATATTTAGAGTTTCTTGATAAAATCCAAATAAGAATCTGCAATTTTATTGGTCATGACCTGGTAACTCAGCTTCAGTTAGATTCCCATCACCGTAAAGCTGCTTCTTTTTGTCTTTTCTATAAATATTTTCATGGTATTTGTTCCGATGAGCTTTCCTGTATGGTACCTAGACTTTGCAAATTTAAGCACAGTACTAGATTGGCGGCAAGGTTTCATCATTTTACAGTTGAAATGGATATATGCCACTGTAATTTCTATGCCAAGTATTTCTTCTATCGCATTTCGTGATTGTGAAACTCTCTTCCAGTTTCTACTTCCCAGTAAACTTTGATCTTCAAAAATTTAAATGCAATGTCAATCGTTATTTTCTGGCTTCTTAAATACCTTTTATTCCCCTCTCTTTAATATTTTTCTCTTATTTTCTCCCACAGTAATAACTTGCATCTTAGTGGGTTTATTGCCTTGCTTGGGGTGAAACGATGAAAAAATTACTTTGCTCTCCTTGTTATTTTGCTTTCCTTCTCTTCTACTCGCTCTCCTCTCTTTGCTCTTCTTTTTATCCTCCTCTCGTTATTCTCCTCACGCTCACTTTCCACACCTCACTCAATTCTTCGTGCTCTCTTTTCTTCTCATCTACTCAATGTCTTCCTTTAGCTCTCTCTTTTCTTTCCTTGTCTCATTCACTTTCTGTCCCCACCTATCGCTCTACCCCATTCGCTCTCACCTTTCTCCGTTCATCTCGTTCCAATACCTCGTGCTTTTTTGCCTCCTTCCTTTCGCTTTCCTCCTCGCTCTCGCTATCTCTTTTCCTCTTAATCTTTACTTTCTCCCCTCCTTTAACTATCGTACACATGCTATTCTCCTCCCCGCCCGCTTCTCGCTGTCCTTCTCTACTTCCTCACCTCTCTCTACTCATCTGACTCTTCTACTCCCCTATATCTCTACTCCTCTCGCAAACTCTTTACCACTCTCTCTTTTCACCTTCACTCTTTTCCTTGTTGTCTCTATTTCTCTTTCCTCTCGCTTTTCACATCTTGCTCTCTCTATACCTACTTCCTCTCAATCCCAGTTTTTCCCCTCACTCTCTTCCTCTTCCTTTCTATTTTCTCCCTGTTTTTAACTATCCTTCTCCAGCTATCATTTTTCTTCCCTCTTCACGTTGTCTACCATTAGCCCCTTCTTTATCTTCCTAGTCTCACTCATTTCTCTCTCTTTCTTCTTCACTCTGATCACTCTACTCCCGTCGGTCTCTCTCTTTTCTCTCTTTCTCTTGCTTCTCCCTCGCCCTCGCTCGCTTCCCCCTACTTCCGCTCGTTTTCCCCTTTTTGCCTCTCAGTCTTCTGGTTGCTCTGTAATTTCACCCTCCTTTAACCACGATACTCTTGCTCTCCTATTCTCCTCTTCCTCTTACTCTCCTCTTCTAGCTCCTACCTTTTTTTCTCGTTCTCTTTCTTCTCACCTTCTCACGCTTTGCTCCTCCCGTGTTCTCTTTTCACTCTTCCACTCGCGATCTCTTTTCTTCCTCACTCTTGTTCTCGTTCTCTCTTTTCACCCTCTTTCTCACCTTCACCGGATGTAGTTTATCGTCCTACGAAGAACATGGATGTAATTTGTCGTCATACCCAGAACGACATTAACTCGGAATTATAAAAATAAGATACAGAATAAATATTAGCGGCTCTTTTTTAACACGCATCTTTCATACACACACACCGATTTCTTTCTTTCGTTTTTCGATCAGATGAAGCCTAGAAGATCGAAACGCGTAATCAAATGTAGTTTCAATGAAACGGTTTTCATCAGATTTTTAAATATATACGGTGTCCCATAAATTTTTATACATAGAAAAAATAAAGGCGTTGGTTAGATCCAGGGACGGGACCCAAAAAGTGTGTGTTCAATACCCGGTTAAGGCAGTGGAGAACTTGGAGAGGGGAATTAACAGGTAATAACTGATAACTGACATCTATTAAAAAATTTTGCACGTGGAACTAGAACAGTCTACACCAGTGAGAGAAATAAAGGGTTCAGTTCGACATTCCAACCATCTGAAAAAGGCCGGAGCGTACAAAGGCCAAAAGTTGTAATAAATATGGCGACAAAAATGAGGACAATAGTTCAAATAATGTAAATAGTATACATAATACCCCATCTCAGAAATATAAACAGATACTGAAACGCCGAAACGTTGTAATAAATATGGCAACAAAGATGAGGACAATAGTCCGAATAATGTAAATAGTGTACATAATACCTCATCTCAGAAATATAAACAGATACTGAAACGGCGAAACGTTGTAATAAATATGGCAACAAAAATGAGGACAATAGTCCGACTAATTTAAATAGTGTGCATAATACTTCATCTCAGAAATATAAACAGATACTGAAGGGCCGAAACGTTGTAATAAATATGGTGACAAAGATGATTTTATTTCACTCAACAGTGATCGAAACTACAACTTAACGATATCTCGCTTAAATCTGACCACCCAACTTAGTTATTCCGCTCAAGCGTGAACTTAATGTCAACTATGATTACAGCGAACTTTATTTTATTTCACTCAACAATGAACAACCCCCAACTTTGTTATCCGACTCAACTTTGATCATCTTTCCAACTCAATGTTATCCTACTCAAATTTGATCCCTCCAACTATGTTATCCCGCTCAACTGTGATCAGCTTTCTAACTTAATAATGTTATCCCAGTCAAATGTGATCCCTCCAAATTAGTTATCCCGCTCAACTTTGATCACACACCCAACTTAATGTTATCGCGCTCAACTGTGATCAATCCTCTCTCAACGTTATTAGGTTAACTGAATTTTCTGACTAATTAAGACTAGATTTTTTAGCATGAAAGAAGATCGAAACGTGAGAATTTGCTAACATGACCAGACACATGCTTAGCAAAAATTACCTGAGTCTAATAAAAAAATAAGTGTACTGTAGACCCAGTATATTTTATATATGTAGATTTAATGCAAAGACAGAAAGAAAACAAAGAAATCGATATGTTCTGAGACAATTTGATTCAAGAAAAGAGAATTCGTTAGTGAACACCGAAACGTGTGTTCAACTCTGTAACATTATTATCTCCCCTACGACAAAACTCGGCCATAATATGTTCAGTACTATGGCAAAATCTGCTAATATGCGTATCTGCAAATTGGCTTGCATTCATAAATGAAACAAAAAGTATATGGGTAAGTTCACCCATGTGGATTTTTTTTTTTTTTTTTACTCTCTCTTTCTTTTCTGGAGCCAGTGCCTGCAAGGAAAGAAACTGGAAACTGCCGCTGACAAACCCATCTATATATCTATATAGGTAATATAAGTTCTCATTTTTCTTGTATGATATTCTTTACTTGATTAATTACGCCTGATGTATTCCGTTATCTTCGTCTGTTTCTCCTTGGGGGCACGTGTATACAGTTACATGTAAGACAGAAAACGAGGACGATGTCAATGCCCCCACTAAGACATAGACACGCGCAAGCCAAGTACGACCATCTCGTTAACAGAAACCGATAAAATCAGCTTGTCTAACGGTTATAACGGTGCGGAGGGTGGGTCATTTTCCCCGCTGAAAACAAACGAGAATAGAAATATTGGCTCTTGGGAGTTATAGAATCATGGGAGGATTTTTGGCAGCTTATAGTTTGACCGAGATATTGTCGCTAGAGTAATGAATATATATTAGTTTCGTGGACGAAAAGGTTATCGGAAGAACTGTACGAAGAGTTAATCAGTTTACATTATTCGGACTGTTTTCCTCTTCTTTATTGCCATATTCACGACGTTTCGGCTGTTGTACGCTCCGACCTTGATCAGATGATTGGAATTTCGAACTGAAATCTTTATTTCGTCTACCGGGGTAAATTGTTCTAGTTCCACGTGTCATGCTTCTTCCGGATATCTCAGTTTACGCCCATTAACTCAACTCTCGAATGTTTTGTTCACCACTGTAATAGCCAAGTATTGAAGTACGACACTTTGGGTCAAGTTACTGTATATAACCAATGCTTTTAGCCACTGGGACATGTGTTCTTGAGGACATTAGTGTATAAATTTTGGAGGCTTGTAAACTTATTGTCTCGGTAACGTTTTTTACCAGAGCTCATATTGCAATTTCGTTGTTATTATTGCTTTTCTCTAGTACTTCGTATTACTGGTTCCTATATTGTATTCATTTTTATGCTTGGTCGGCTCAGGAGATTTTTGTGGCTTAGTGTCTGTGCTTATTCCTTAAGTTTTCATATTTTCCAGTGTTGTTATACGTCTATTATTTATTATTATTATTACTCTGTAACATTATTATCTCCCCTACGACAAACGTGGCCATAATATGTTCAGTACTATAGCAACATTTCTGCTAATATGCGTATCTGCAAATTGGCTTGCATTCATAAATGAAAAAAAAGTACATGGGTAAATTCACCTGTGTGGATGTTTTTTGTTTTTTTGTTTGTTTTTTTTTCTTTCTTTCTTTCTTTTCTGGAGTAATAATTTCTATGCTTTCCTGGCTTAGGAGATTGTTGTGGCCTAACATATTTGCTCATTCCTTAAGTCTTCGTATTTTCCAGTGATGTTCTCTGTCTATTATTTTAACTTCATCTCACAGGGGGCAGTGACTTCCCTTTTCCCTCCATATGTCGTTATCTACAGCTGATTTTTATATTTTTCCTTGTGTTACGGATTTACGATGTTTTTGTCGTCTTACCTTAAGGAGGCGGCCTGTTTCTCCTTTATATTTCTTACCACAGCTGCACGGGATGGCGTACACGCAGTCCTTAGTCATATTCTCCTCTATTCTCGCCGTGGATATGGCAATAAAGATGAGAAAAACTGACCGAACAATGTAAATAATTACAATACCTCATCTCAGAAATATATGCACAGATATTAAAGTTAATCAGTGTTTAACTTCATAATTGTCTAGAATATATCATAGTAATAACACCTTGCCGTTAAACTAGTACTGCGCCTAAATGACTAGAGTCTAGGTACCAGAAAAATTCATCAGAACAATTACCATGAAAATGTTTATAGAAAAGGCAGAGGGAAGCTGCGTTATGGTGACTGAAGTCGAGCTGCCAGGTCAGGACCAATAACATAGCAGCTTCTTTATATTTTGTCAAGAATCTCTAAATATATAGTAGAAACAGACCAGATGTGATGGCAATATTCAAATATTCAATATATATTGTATTTATTGATTTTGGTTCAATTAAATGATGGATTTGGAAAATTTTTGAAAGGCATCTGAGAACTATTTTCCTTCTTTCACTGAGAAATGGCATTACAACTTCTGGCTTGATCTCCTTGAAGAATGTCTGAATATTTACCATGCAGTGGTATCAGGAAAAGTATGTACCAAAAAGCATCAAAAATCAAGACCCATCATTACAAGTGGGGGGGCGTATAAAGAGACATGGCTTTCTGTAACAAATCATTTCCTTTTATATATTTGTTATATTTTATATGCATTATTGCATAGGAATTGTAGCATTTTTTTTTTGGCAATAACGTTTCAAACTAAATGAAAGAAAAAGAGGGTGTAAATACTTGCTGTTAAAGAATTTGAAGGGTGTAATTTGTTGCTACAAAAAAGAATTTGTTGCTGTTAAGAAGAATCTAAAGGGTGCAATTTGGTGTGTCAAAAATATGAGGGGTGTAATTTTTTGCTGCTAAAAAGAATCGAATGGGTGTAATTTGTTGTTGCAGAAAGGAATCGGAATGGTGTCATTTTTCCTGTTAAAAGAATGGGAAGTGTGTATTTTTGTTGAAGTTAAAAAGAATCGCAAGTCTCTAACTTGTTATTAACAAAGAATTTGAAGAGTGTAATACTTTGCTGCTAAAAAGAATATGAAATATGAATTTGTTGCTATTATAAAGAATAGGAAGGATTTAATTTGTTGATGATAAAAAGAATAAGAAGTATGTTGCTGGAAAAAAGTATCTGAAGTGTGTAATTTGTTGCTACGAAAAACAATATGAAATGTGTAATTCGTTGCTATTAAAAAGAATATGAAAGTTGTAATCTGTTGCTATTATAAAGAATAGGAAGGATTTAATTTGTTGCTGATAAAAAAAGAATCTGATGTGTGTAATTTGTTGCAATTAACAAAGAATCTAAATGTTTTAATTTGTTGCTCTTAAAAAGAATATGAAATGTGTAATTTGTTGCTGTTACAATAAGAAGGGTGTAATTTGTTGCTGCAAAAAAGTATCGGATGGGTGCAATTTGTTGCTGTTAACAAAGAGTCGGAAGGGTGTAATTTTATGCTGTTAAAAAGGTTTGTCTCTGACATAGGTGCCTATGTATTAGTGCGTATTTATGCTGTTAATTTATAAAGAATACCCCGAGATTTTCTCCATGTTTTTTAAGTTTCTCTTCCGCTTCATGTTTTTTTCCATCACCTTTGCTCTTCTGAAAGTTGCTGATGGCCGGATTCTCTTTGACACTTTTTTAATGGAAATATTTGCCGTTTCATTACTGGAAACTTAAAACATTATACGAATTTCGACAGAAATACTAAGAGTTGAAAGTAATGCATGCAAGATTTTCACAGCTCGAGCATTACTCTTTCATATTCTTCTTATGAAACTTTCAGCCCCACCCTTGTGTTTAGTTTTTAGAATTCATCAATTAACATTCTAATATTTTTTGTGGTGTATTCAGTTTGGGTAATATCATTGCTTTTATTTAAATTCCACACCATACTTTCTATTTTAGAAGTGTTGATCTGAAACTCCAGACACCAAAACTCAATTTGATTTTCTGATCTTCCATGAATATTTTCGTTGATTCATTCCATAATAATCTATCATCATTTCGTCTAATGATACGAAATGTGATAAGAAAATTTCAAGTTGCATATAATTGGTTTAGTTTGGTTTGGTTTACGGCATGTCAACATCAATGGGTTATTTAATGCCTACATTTTTAGGATAGTTTCGTATGAATAGAATATGTATTCTTTGGTTTAGATTGGTTTGATTTATTTTGTTTATAAAACACACACACACACACACACACACACACACATATATATATATATATATATATATATATATATATATATATATATATATATATATATATATATATATATGGTTTGTGTAGCAAGAAGCATTTATCGCATTTTGAATTAATTAGCAACGAAGCAAAAGCCATATTCTTTGTCTGAAAGAAGACCATGCAAAGTGAAACGCTTAACTAATCTGGAGTTGATCAGAACTTCTAGTACATTGCCAAAAAGAGGTAGAAGACATTACTAGATTATAATACAAGGAATCATTTCATCCTAAGACAGGCAATAAAGCCACTAAGACACATTAATAAGGAGAACGAATAATAAAAGAACAAGAATTGAGGTAGAAGATAACGATTGACATTGTATTTAAATTTGTAAAGATCAAAGTTGAGGGGACAGAGAGCTCCACAAGTGATAAGTGCGAGAAAAGAAACTGTTAGCATAGAACTTACAGTTATGTGTCTCCATTTCAACTGTAAAATGATGAAACCTTGCCACCAATCTAACACTTCCCTTAAATTCATAAAACCTATATTCTGTGAAAATTAAGAACATTCTCTCCACTTTGGGTCAAAGATTTTAGTAGCTTTCATCGTTGTTATCCGCAAGAAACGGATGACAAAACCAGCTTCAGAGGTAATCGTTGACATTATAATCTCTTCTCTTCTACTAAAAATTAATTAATTCTTCAAACCCAACTATTTTCATTTTCATGGTTATTTTGTGATTAATTTCGCTCAAATCCCCTTCACTCTTTTCCTCTGCTTGTAGACGAATGAATTCTGCATAACCCTTCAGCCAGTGTTATTCGCTTGATTTTTCAAGAGTTCTCATGGTCGACTGTAGTATGTGTTGAGCTCACTTCAAATTCTACTAGAATAGACTTTGCACTCAACTCAAAAGTAGACTTCAGTGAAACCAAGTGCGTCGATGTGTTGATCTGAGAGATGACCTCCCAGCCACCAGGTACAGATCCGTGCTTCGTCGCATGTCAGTAACTGTCATGAGATATCTCAACACGTTGTCGAACCAACTGCGCTTAAGATGTGCATGTGAAGGAAAAGTTCGGTTAGAAAGGTCAATTGTAAGTTTAAAAACAGTAAAATCAACCTTGCTAACCGAAACACTCCTCTGTGGCTCAATCGGTAAAGCACGTCAGGCTATATGACTGTTCTGTATAGGATACAGATTCGATTCCTGTCGGAGGACACATATTTTCTATGAAAATTTCTCTGATATTCAGGACGGTAAATATCGTTAATACTGTTTATTATAAACAGAGCATTTACTTAAGTATTTGTATCTATAAAAAGAACGTATAAACATAAAAAATGTGTTAAAAATTATATTTTATATATCTGAATTGCTGTCGCCATTGATCAAGTCAATGTTAGAAATATGTTCCGCCCGATAAATGTGTTCAGACCGTTTTCAATAAAACGTACCTGGGGTTTGCTATTACCACTACTCAGACAATTTCCCGCCTAGACATGAAATCCGACGTAAATTATCGTAACGCTTATTGCTTCTAATCAGTTAATTAATCATAGATTACGAATGAATTAATGGCGGAAGCGCATGTGCAGAACATTATTCTCGAACAGGAAGAAGCGCCACTTCTAAAGACAGTCATAAGCGAAGAGATCTGCAAGAATACAATTAAAACTGACTAGTCATATGTCAGCTTTATTGTGTGTCAGAAGGTAAAAGAGTGAGGATAGACAACGATAACGATGAAATCAAATATCAGCTTACTGTGGAAATAAGATTAAATTTAATTGTCTGTTATATTGTAGACTACTAGCCCGAAAACGCCTTAACGACAATTAGACACGCACACTATCTTACCCACCTACCTCTCTCGCTCTCTCTTTCTATCTTTCTCTCTCTTTCTGACTTTCTCTTTCTCTCTATCTCTCTTTTTCTTTCTTTATTTCTCTCTCTTTTTCTCTTTCTCGCTTTCTCTCTTTCTCTTTCTTTATTTCTCTCTCTCTCTCTCTTTCTCTCTTTCACCCTTTCTCTCTCACTCTTTCTTTATTTCTCTCTCTTTCTTTATTTCTTTCTCTCTTTCGCCCGGTCTTTCTTTCTCTTTCACCCTCTCTTTCTCTTTTTCTCTTTCTTTCTCGCTCTCTCTTTCGCTTTCTTTCCTTCTTTCTCTCTCTCTCTCTCTCTGTACCTTCTAAATATAACTCTTTTATTATGTTTACCGCTACGTCACTTTGAAACACCAGATCTCGTCCGACTACCGAAGTTAAGCAACGTCGAGCCTGGTCAGTACCCAGGTGGATGACCGGTTGGCGATTCCAGGTGTTGCAAGGTGGATTAAGGGAGCCGAGTTCGAATTTCAGTCGGGTTCTTATGCGTAAATAAATTTGGGATGTGCGCTGTGGTGTAATGGATATCAGCTCGGACTGAGAACTCGGAGAGATGGGTTCGAATTCCAAACTGTTTTTTTTTAGCTTTGGTTAAGAAAGAGATTGCAACCTACTTCGGAAAAAAAAAACTACCTCATCAGTCATGTAACGAAAGATACATGATGGCTCAAGTATATACGTGTATCACATATGGCATTTAACTGACTGATGGAGCAACTTCTTCTTCCCGCCCCAGCTCTGGGTAAATAGCAAGACATGCTGGACTCTATAGCCCAGATTGGCAACCAATCTAGGAGAAGGAACTCGCTAAATCCAAACTAGCTTGAAGGGGTTTGGCAAAGAGTAGATGAGATTTGTATAAGAGCCAACGCTCAACATTCAACTAAGACATGGAAAATTCCTATTGTAGCATCATCTGACGTGTGGTGCACTAGAAAAGGACACAATATTATGATGGAGCGGGTGTGCATTGCAAGGTACAGGCAATTAAGGACTTTAAAACAATTCCCTTGTCCAGGTTGTTCAGTAAATAGACATTCTTGACGGTAACTAGACCCACACGCAAATTCTTTCCCCCTCGTTTGAAATTCGTAAACCCCTCTCATGAGGGGTATACACATTCTGATACTTGCCAGTGACAGGGATCCGTCCTACGCTGGTAGTATCACAGATATGACCAGTTAAGACCAGCCATGACTAGCTTAGACCAGCACTGACCAGATGGACAAGCTATGACCACCTAAGAATAGCGATCCGAGTGAAAACCCTCGGGTCCCCATGTTAAAAACTGACCTTGTGTTGCAACCTGACTCAGTGGGGAGTCACGTAAATCAACTCCTCGTTTGAAATTCAAAACAACTTTTTCTTAAATTTTCTGGAAACTAGTCGTCTTATGTCGACTGTTATTGTTCTATTGAGGCAGTTTTCTTTTAGTCTTTTTTTAAATGTGTGGGAAGTTTTTGTATATTGTTGGAATTTTGGGGTACCCCGGTACTAGTGAGCCAGCCAAAATGAGCTGACTCATTTTATAGTTCACCAATAGAAGGGTTAATCAATCAGAAGGCTCAAAATATTCAATGCGACGTGTATAAAGGCGGCCATGTTTTTTTCCGAATATTCACTGCCAGCCTTTGATATCGAAGACTGAAGAATTACAGAACAGCTGTTGGTGGTATTGGCGATATAGTCAGATTCAGTAGAGTGTCTGACTTGTGAGTGTTAATCTTTAACGTTGTTTCATTGAACAGATTACGTACTGCGCTGTATTCTATGTTCATAGACTATGGTGAACATGGCCAACATATACCCACACTCTTTCGTAGACGTGGTCAATTCCATAACAAAGCTGCATTCTTTTCTCTCGGCCGTCATCTCTCCGGCGGGTGATGGCTAGTAGTTTTTTTTCGGAGGTAAAATGAGAACTTCAACGAAAGGGATTTTTAACTTATCTATTTTAATAAACACGTCGACGTGTACATTTTTAACTAGGCGGTGGAGTCACTTTATCACCCCCACTGGGGAGCAAGTTCTCCGAAACACGAAATAACCTCGTCTAATCTGGATGACGTGTAAAACTTAACTCTCTGAAAACACTTTCTAACTCTAATATTTCCACGTTCGGCTCAGCCAATCAAAATCGACATCCCTATTTTGTCTACCATCTGACCTTAAGGGTCAGCCTCAAATACAGCACAATACTAAATAAAATAATAGTCTGAAACTATTATTTAACAAGTTGACATCTTGATGTGATTTTGTCTTATTTGTTATAGCAATTCGTTTACGATTTTATTTGTAATCGACAACTAGTCGTTGTCCACTTCTGGGCTTTTTTTTTCAAGGGTCTGGTAACTAGCTTTAAAAATATGTACATTTACATATTGTTTCATTTCCTACCACTTCCCATATTTTCTAATAGCTTTATCCGCCATTGTAATATTAGGAACAAATGTTGCCACTGAATAGTAAAACAGCGCTCTAAATGAGTACATAAATTAAAAACGCTATTACGCAAACACACACAAACGCACGATCTTACGTGAATATAACACCTAAGCCAGTGGACCTGTTTTCCTTGTGCTGTTCCTGAGTATATAGCTTTGTATAGTCATGGAAAAGAATAATCTTTTTCCTTTAATCCACCGTGTACGCTGCCATTGCGGTACAAAAACTGTCTTATCTTAATATAGTCCTAATTTATTCTTAACTGCTACATATGATTAGTACTTACTTTTATTATTAGTATTGTTTCCAAAGTGGAAATTACTTATGGTTCCAACTAGTACAATTAGTAAATACTTACAAATCACAGTAAATAGCTGAATAAATACAATTTTTAACGCTAAACAATTAAACAAAATGTAAGAATATATCAGTTCGGAAAGAGTTAGATATGTTATTTGGTGAATTTAAAAAAAAACAATATTTACGCAGATTTATTCAACTACATGTGTGCTATTTTATTCTACAATTTTTCACCATCTTTGATACAACTACATGATTCAATCGTCCCAGAACTTTGGATCTTACTGGATGATGAACTGACCAAATGTGATTTTTATAGGCTTCCAGGAAGTCCTTAGCTGCGATGCATGATTAGGTAAGATGGTACAGTCATCATTACAATTGGTTCACAAAAAAAAAAATTATTTTTGAATTATCTTATTCTATTCTATTCTATTCTATTCTAATCTAATCTAATCTAATCTAATCTATCTGTTATCTACTAGTATATTTCGTTTGACTGCTACTTATGATTAGCAGTTAGGATAATACATTCGTCATTACAATTGGTTTCCAAAAACGGAAATTACTTGTGATTCAAGCTAATCTAATCTAATCAAATCTAATCTATCTCTGGTCATTAATATCTATCTATCTATCTATCTATCTATCTATCTATCTATCTATCTGTCTGTCTGTCTGTATGTTAGTGTACTCCATTTGACTGCCACTTATGATTAATAATTAGGATGATAAATTCGTCATTATAGTTGGTTCTCAAAAACGGAAATTACTTATGACTCAACCTAATCTAATCTAATCTAATCTATCTATCTATCTATCTATCTATCTATCTATCTATCTATCTATCTATCTATCTATCTATCTATCTCAGTTTGTTCGTATTTCTCTATCTGTTAGTTTACACCATTTAACAGGCACGTATGGTTAGTTAGGATGATACATTCGTCATTACAACTGGTAGCCAAAAACGGAAATTACTTATGACTCAAACATATATCTATCTATCTGTCTATCTATCTATCTATCTATCTCAACCTGTTCATTATCTATCTATCTATCTATCTATCTATCTATCTATTTGTCTGTCTGTTAGTGACTCCATTTGACTGCCACTTATGATTAATAATAAGGATAATACATGAGTCATTACAGTTGGATCCCCAAAACGGAAATTACTTTTGACTCAACCTATCTATCTATCTATCTATCTATCTATTTGTTAGTATACTTCATTTGACTTCCCCTTATGATAGTTAGGATGATACATTCGTCATTACAGCTGGTTCTCCAAAACGGAAATTACTTCTGCCTAAACCTAATAGGTTACTGGCATTTGTTATACAGCAGCTGTCCATACTGAAGACTTAATTTTGTTGGAAGCAGCGCTGTTGTTTTTACAGCTATCTTTGTATGGATTTAGATTTATATAGTTCATCTATTTGAGTGACAGGTGATACCAGCGAGTTGTCTACACCTATCAGTTGGAATCCGTGCGCCATTTCGAAGAAGATTTATGAGGTGCTACCCAACTGTTTGGTAAATCTGCTCTTGAAAATATTGCTTGTCATAACACGTAGAATTGTTTTCTTCAAAAGGATACTTCGGAAGATGAAGGAAAATTTAGGTGTTATCCTGGCAAAGACGTGGAGACAAATGTGCGTAATATAATCAATTCACGTTCGCTTGGGTAACAAACGAAAAACACTCATTTTTTTATAACAATATTTACCCTGAACAAGGCCCAAGAACCACACTTACAGAGTAAGAGGTGCATGTTTATGAGGGTATATGGGAGAGATAACGGTTAATACTAGACCTGAATAAGTTAAGATTGGGGAGTATCCTGTTGGGAGTCGGTTCCACAAAACAGGTGTTCGTGTGAAGACGCTGCTTGAGTGGGACTTACATCTCACCAAGGAAATATGATTTATGCTATAAAGAGATTTTAGGTAAAGCTAGAAATAAGAAAAAAAAATCTGATAAAGGAAAATGATATAATGAATATGCATACACCTGGGTTTCCCCTCACAGTAATAGGATTGGCTGGTGTCAGCCATAAATACAGACTGATGTGGAGGTACAGGAGGACGCCTATTGCCTACGCCGATTGTCTTCGCCGATTGTCTTCGCCGATTGTCTTCGCCGATTGTCTTCGCCTGTTGCCTAAGCCTATTGCCTACCCCTACGATGAGGACCAGTCCATTACGGTTACCTGCTAGATAGTCCCACCCGGTTACAGTAGTCCAAAACCACTTTGCTACTTCGAACAAATATACCCCTTTCTGGGACATATCAGAAAATAACAAACATATTTTCAGCCTGTACAAGGCCTAAGAACCACCCAAGGTAAAGGGTTACAAAGTAAGAGGCACAGTTTATGGGGATATGTGGGGAAGATAACAGTTAGCCCTAGACTTGAACAGGTGAAGATTATAGTGATTGAGGAAGCATCCTCTTGTAATCAATTCCACAAAGCAGCAGTTTGTGGGAAGAAGCTGCTTGAGTGGAACTTACATTTCACTAATGGAATATGGAAGGAATGAGAGTGGTTCGCTACAATGGGCGTGGCATGGTGGGTCTTAACCATGAAGGTTAGAACTGGTGGAACTAAGGAATGTAGTTCATCTGAACACTTTCCATGGAAATAGCGATAGTGAAGTCAGTCTTACAAGCTTTCTTCTGTAGGAACAGTAAAGGAGTTGGAAATAATTCATCATCCACAAAGGACGCGGAGACACTTTTCAACTATCAAGACTGGAAAGTGAAAATTTGGTAGCTCCTTCCAATCTATAGCAGTAGTGGCCTGATCTGACTATTGACACAGTAGAGGATAGCAGGAGGAGTTACTTACTGGAGCAGTATAGTAAACCAATGGGAATCTTTAGCAATAGATCGTTTGTACGAGTTATACTTGAGGTCAGGGTTGAGCTGAAGTCCCAATAAACGCTCAAGGCAAGAATCCTTCCAGAGAGGACATTCGTTCGTAAAGATTCAGGGTCTCCTCTATGAGGATAAAACGTCACTATTCAATGTAACAAATCATTTTCTCCCCACTGAGCTGTAAATGCTTAGAGATCTTTTCTTGTATTCTCTAAGTAACGCGTTGCATCCTAGGGACTTTATTACCTTTCATCTTCAAAAATTTAAATGAAATCCCAATCGTTATCTTTTGTCTTCTTAAAACTTGTTCTTTTATCATCACTCCTTAAGAGTATATTTTTCTCACATTCTCTAACACTCATTAATACCATACGGCTTAGTGGCTTTATTGCCTTGCTTGGGGTGAAATGATTAAAAAGAAAACTCAGAAGGGTATATCTTCTTAGTCTAAAAAAAAGTGTTTCTTGTAAGAATTTGCAATTCCTTATAATGCTATGGTTATCTTTATCAATAAATCCATTCTTTTCACTCTTCATATTAAGGGAATTTTTAGCGATTCTCGTTAATTGTCGCTGTAGCTTTGTTTTTTTAGCGGCATATCAACATCCTTATGGGTCATTTTTTGCCGAAATTTAATTTTCTTGGAAGCTTGGATAATTTCTTTTAAAAAAACGTATTGCGCTGATAATTTGTTTTTCTATGAAAATCTATTGCTGGTTATAACATTTTTTACACGTTCGTAGAGTTTTGTCCACAGTTTAAGGGTTCAGTATTTGCCCATATCTGGGATCCTAACAGGTGCTACCACCCCTGGTTAGGGTGGACCTAGAAACAAAAGTAATTAAAAGGTAGTTCCACGCTTCTCATAACCTCCCAATCAGTGGCCTTGCTGCAGGATGTAGTATATCGTCATACCCAGGACAGGTTGCTGTAGCTTTTATTCTTCTGTTTCAAAGGGGTATCATTGTTTCATTACTTGTTGAGATGTTGTCAAAGAACACTTTATACTTTTCAGATTTTACGGGTGGCTTAACTTCAATCAATTTACTTCTAACTATCAGAGAATCTTTACTTTGGTCGTTTCGTTCTTGATATAAGAGCCAAAATTCTAAATGGTAATCGGGTACCAGCTCCAATTTTTAAATCTTTCTAACACAGGCGCCTATTTATTAAGGCGTGTTTACATTTTGTAACCAATGAGAAATCTTCCGTGACTTCCGGTGTGTTTTCTAAGCTTCTGTTGTTTTATCGCCGCATCAAGTTAAAACACCGATTCCTATAAGATCATCGAAGTTAAACACCGTTAAGTCTGGTCAATACCTAGATGGGTGACCGCTTGGGAATACCTGATGCTACAAGTTTGAATATGCGGGTGGGTGTAATTTATGGCTCGGAATTGTTAATCGGAGAGCCGAGGTCCCATTCCCCTTTAGGTTCGTTATTTACACCTACACTCAAATATTAGGTTGGTGCAAAAGTAATGACGCAATAATTTCGTTTTTTGACGTTACAAATACGTCAACAAAACGACATTATTACGTCATTATTTTTGCACCAACCTAATACCTTTGAGGAAAGGTATGAATCCACCTCTTCTCTCCCTATATATGGGTTAATTAGTAAGATTTATATCGCTAAAACCATTATTCTTTACAAAAAGAATCGTAAATTTCGTATTTAGTGTTCGACATTAAATAACCCATAGAGGTATTGATGTGCCGCTAAACAAAAACAACTTAGTGTTCTCTGGTGCTTGACATTTGGTAAATCTACGGTACTTTCTTCAAAAAGCATTGGAGTGTTAATGATCGGATTAACTTTGGCATGGTATTTTCTTAGTAATTCTAACAGTAATGCTAACGGCAATGGCAACGGTAATTTTAAAGTTAATGGTAACGGTAATGCTAACGCTAATACCAACGGTAATGCGAAATATAATGTTAACGGTAATGCTAACCGTAATACTAAAGTTAATGGAAATGGTAATGGTAGCAGTAATGCTAACGGTAATGCTAATGGTAATGGCAATGATAATGCTAACGGTAATGGCAGCGGTAATGGTAACGATAATGGCAGCGGTAATGTTAAAGGTAAAGATAACGGCAATGTTAATGGTAATAGCAACGGTAATGTTAAAGATAATGTTAACCGTAATGCTAACGATAATGCTAAAGTTGATGGCAAAGCTATTGCTTGCGGGAATGATAACGGTAATGCTAATGATAGTGGCAGCAGTAATGTTAACGGTAATGGTAACGGTAAGGCTAATGGTAATGACAACGGTAACGGTAATGCTGAAGATAATGGTAATGGTAATGTTAACAGTAAAAGTAACGGCAATGCTAACGGTAGTAGCAACGGTAATACTAAAGATAATGATAACGGTAATGATAATCGATATGGCAGTGGTAATGCTAACGGTGATGCTAACGATAATGCTAAATGTAATGGTAACGGTAATGCTAACGGTAAGGCTAAAGTTAATGGCAAAGGTAATGCTAGCGGTAATGGCAGCAGTAATGCTAACGGTAATGCTAACGGTAATGCTAACGGTAAGGCTAAAGTTAATGGCAAAGGTAATGCTAGAGGTAATGGCAAAGGTAATGCTAGCGGTAATGGCAGCAATTAGCTAACGGTAATGCTAACGGTAATGCTAACGGAAATGGCAACGGTAATGCTATGGGTAATGGTAAATATAATGCTAAAGGTAATGCTAATGATAATGGCAGCGGTAATGCGAAAGTTGATGCTAACGATAATGCTAAAGGTAATGCTAGCAGTAATGCTAACGGTAATGCTAACGGTAATGCAAAAGGTAATGGCAACGGTAATGATAACGGTAATGGCAACGATAATGCTAACGTAATGCTAAATATAATGGTAACGGTAATGCTAACGATACTGCTAAAGGTAATGCTAAAGGTCATGGCTACGGTAATAGCGATTCCATGGAAAAAAACATTCGATATTCATTAACTGAACAGTAACTGTTAATGTCATTGGAAATTTATAACAACTTTTTCTGATATAATTTTTTTCTGGTGTGAAATAATGAAGATATAAGAATTATTGCATCAATTATGATCTCCCGATCTAATTCAATTAATCAAAATGTATTTCAGGATACTTTTTGGCTAAGATAATACTTGAGAACCTATTATGACTTAAACTTCAAATGGAACTCGTCCATATGATCCATCGCTAGAGATGCTGAGAAAATGGTTGACACCCTGGACTGCTCAAGGGAGTATCTTACCCACCCCCTGCTATACTTTTACAATTGCCAGTTCAGGTCGAAAATGGCCTAATGCTGGCATATGTTGATGGGAGCTGCCCTGTCTTCACCCTCGATAGAGTTCAAAAGCGTTTCTGCGGCCTTGTGGGCGACGGATTATTTTCCACTCTCCAACCCTTTTCCTCACAGATGTCACGTTGCAAGCTTCTCACTGCTTTATCGCTATTTCCATGGAGAGTGTTCAGATGAAATTAGTACCATCAGTTCTAAACTTCACAGCTAAGACCCTCCATGCCACGCCCATTATAGCGAACCACCCTCATTCCTTTCGTATTCCTTTGGTGTGAAGTAAGTTTCACTCAAGCAGCTTCTTCCCACCAATCATTGTCTTGTGGAATCGACTCCCAAAAGGTGGATTTCCCGGTCACTACAATCTTAACCTCTTCAAGCCTAGGATTAACTGTTATCTTACACACATATCAGCATAAGCTGTGCCTCTTACTCTGTAACCGTCTACCTCAGATGGTCTTCAGTCCTTGTACACGCTGAATACCACTGTAAAAAACAAAAAAGATAAAACTTACAGAAAATAATATCAAATAGACACTGGTTAAAAATATTAATAAAATTTTATTATAAATGTTTATTTTCTTTTAATTCTAAATTTTCCTTAACGCGTACATAATATTATAAGTTATAACTTAGGCCAGGAATCGGTAATTATTATCTAATTAATTTGCGGAGAAATATCAGTTGGAGTTAATTCATTTACAATGCGACGAATTTTTTTAAATCAAAATTTAATTTCGAATGCACTGTTGACATCTACAAGAAATGCTTCACTAAGCGGAAAATATAAAATCTTTTTGAATAATGCGAAAATGATGGTATCATTATTTGGAAGTACATATGCTTGTGAAAATTTTTTTTCGAAAATGAAATCTACTCAAAGTCATTTAAGAACACAAGGTTGGGTGATGACCACCTGGATGATATTTTGTTTCTGTCATCGACAAATATTTCGCCTGATGTGGAGAAGTTATCGAACAATAAGCTTGAAACAAGTGTCCCATTAAATAATTTGTCATTTCTAACTGTATTTCGTTTGCAGTAAGGAATTTGCATTTTTTGTTGATTGCGTTAATTGTTATCCTGTAATAAAATAAGGAACATTGTTTAAATAATCAAATATTGTTGTTTTTTCTTCAAACTTCCAGACCAAGGCAGCCTTCTGGACAGAGCAGTTGAGACTGAAACAATTTGTTATATATTTGATATCATGGACCTCATCCGAACTTTGTTTAAATAATCAAACATTAACATAGTTGTTTTTTCTTCAAACCTCCAGACCAAGGAAGCCTTCTGGACGGAGCAGTCTGAGACCGAAACAATTTATTATAAAACATTTGATATCATGGCCCTCGTTCGAGACACTGTATAACTTTCTGTCCCTCTCTCCCCAAAAGGTTGTCGACCGCTGTCTTAGGTGATATGCGTTCATTATTTTCTTTGGATATACTCGATTTATTTTTCTTTGTTTTATTTTCCTATACCAAATCAATATATCTTACATTTTATCTTAACATTTCCCTATGTACAAATCTCATTGATTTTTATGCAAAGTTAAATTTTCAAAACATTTAAGGTTTCCATGAGAACAAATATTTTTCTTGTTGTTCTGAAGACCTTTAAACATCCATTTTCTTCACATCTTCCAGTGTTCAGATGTTTCATATCAGATATTTTATCACATACAACAGTTTATGTCTATTTGTTATTCTTTGTATCTGCCAAGTTGTCGACTTCAAAACCAATTCAATATCATCTTTGGCTATTGCGAACATCGTAACCATTGTTGCTAAGATGTAGTTTCTCATCGATTTTAGCGTCGCCTTAGATTCAAAGGCAATGAACTGGTCAAAATATATAATTAGTGTGTTGGCTGAGTGCCGGGACTGGAAAATGTGGAAAAAGAAACTACTGTTGGAATAATTCTTCTTTTTCTTTTTTTTATCCTTTTTTGTCCTTTCTTTCTTTTTTCGTATCCTATGTCGAAAAATTCGCAATTGTACATGAATTTTACTCGTTTCTTGCATAAACGTCCGAGTATAGAGACATATTAAAAAATAATAATTTATCATCTCAAAAATTCCGGCTTAAATTGTCTTTATGTTTTTCTTTTAATCTCTCCCACACACACCGGGCGCTCTTTTAAGCAATTTCTTTCTCATTTTTATCCTTTTCTTCCTTTTATTCTTCTTATTGGTTCTTACCCAATCATTTGTCTGTGTCCCTTTCATTCAATTTTTCACTTTCACTTTCACTTTCACTTTTATAAGATTTTTAAATTTCTCCCTTATTCTTATTATTTACTTCTCGTCTTTTACTTTCACTTTCGCTTTCTCCTCTCCATTTTGTTTCTTCCCGTTTATCTTTTCCTCTTCCTCTTTTAATTATTATCTTTCTCATTTTTCCTTTATTTTCCTTTCGTTTTTTTCTTTTCTTTTTCTTAGTTTTTATAAATTAATCATCCTTTTCCCTCCATATTTCTATATTTGAATATTTTCTCTTTATTTCTCTTTTCCATTTTTAAATGTCTCGGTTATTTTTATCATTTATTTCTCGTCTTTCGCTTTCACTTTCACTTTTGCTTTCTCCGTTCCTTTTCGTTTCTTTCCATTTATCTCTTCTTCGCTTTCTTTTAATTACTCTTTTTCTTCTTCTCCTTTCCTTTTCTTTATTTTTTCTTTTCGTATTCTTAATTCTTTACAAATTATTTGTCTTTTTTTCCCCCTTTCTTTAACTTTCTCTTTTACATTTTTAAATTTCTCAATTATCATTATTTTATTTCCTTTGCTTTCTTGTATAAACTCATTTCTTTCCGGGTCTCGAAAAGAGACCTAAATTCAGAAATGGCATCATGACATTTTTCACTGGAAAATCACCCATATTTTTTCATAATTAAAGCCCTTCGTGAGGTATGTGCTGTACTTGTGAGTACAATTTTTTTTATTTCTTTAGGGTATGGGTTACCAGGGATTCCTTCAATGAGTCTATTGGAATCTTTTACAATCAATCCGGAGGGCTCCAACTACAGCTGGAATTGTTAATGTCCTCATGCGCCACATTCTTGACATTTCGATTTCAAGGTCCTCGTATTTTGATAGTTTTTGAAGATCTTCAAAGATATATTGCAGTCTGCAGGGACTGCCATGTCAATAAGGAGGTCCACTTTGTCTTTGCAGTCTCTAATCACGATGTCTGGGGGATTAGGTTTGGTTGATCTCTCTTTGTTTATTGTAAAGGCCCATATAATTTTTACAGGTCCTATCTCTGTAACCGGGTTTAGGTTGCGCTTATACCAATTTCTTGCAGTTTCCTTTGCGTAAGTGTTGCAGATTTCCCAGTGCAGATACTGGCCACTCTGTCATGCCGTGTTTTATATTCCGTGGGTGCCAATAAGGTGTGGACTGTACTCGTGAGAACATTTTTGTAGGCTACCAAAATCCCTTCAGTGAGCCTATTGGAATCTCTTCCAACCAATCCGAGGGCTCTAACTATAAAATGGATTGTTGATGTTCTCATGTGCCACATTTCTGAGACTATTATTATTATTATTATTATTATTATTTATTTATTTATTTATTTGTTTGTTTATTTGTTTATTTCTCATCTGTTCACTTTCACTTTCGTTTTCTTGTTTCCACTTGTCTTCTTTCTGTTTAACTTCTCTTCCTACTTTAATCACTCTTTCCTTTTCTTTCTCTTTCTTTTTATCGATCCTCTCCAGTTTATCTTTTGCTTTCTCATTAAATCTTACCCTTAATCTTAAAGCTACAAAGGATAGGAAGTCATCGCGTGTCATGATTGCACACGTTCACAATAGCTACGAGACCTAACAAATTCAGACATACAATTTCATTATGTCCTCCGTCTCTCTCTCTCTCTCTCTCTCTCTCTCTCTATCTATCTATCTCTCTCTCTGTCTCTCCTCTCTCTCTCTCTCTTTCAATCCCTTTGTCGTAAATACTCTTCTTCATATTTTTTTCTTTTTTCCTTCTTAATTTATTTATTTTTTTACTCTTTCATTGAATCTGAGACTTTTTCTGTTATTTTTATTAACTTCTTTATCTCTCGTTTTAACTTTCACTTTCACTTTCGCTTTTCCATTTTCTTTTTTTCTTTTCTTTCTGTTTACTATTCCACCTCTTTTTTAATTATTATTTTTCCCTCCCCTTTGCTACTCTTTGTCTGAATTTTAAGATGATTACAAATAAAATTTGAAAAACAAACAAATTGGCCTCATTCCAACACTGAATAAGGCAGCAAGAATTGAAATGCCGTTAAATCAAAATCTAACCTTTTCTTTTTCTTTCTCTTTCATTGTTTTAACTTTTTTATTTCTACGTCTTCTTTATTTTTCTTCATTTTTCTTTATTCCTCTCCATTTCTCTTCACCCACCTCCAATTTAATTCATAACTTTCTTTTTTCTTCCTTTCTTTATTCTATTAGGTTGGTGCAAAGATAATGTCGTTTTCTCTCATATTTTACTATGTGAGAAAACGACATTATTTTTGCACCAACCTAATACTTCTTTTTCTTTAATATTTTCTTTCTACTTTGCAACTTTCCTCTCTTAGTCGTCATTTTTTTAATTCTTTCTTTCTTTATCTCTTTCTTTATCTTTTTCTATTTTCTGACCCTTCTCTTTTCGTTTATCTTTCCGTCATCGTCTTTTCTTTTCTTCTGCTTACAATTCCCTCATTCACTTCTATGTCAACTTTATCATTTGCCTTTTCTTCTTCTCCTTTTTTTTTCTTCCCCCTTTTTTGTCCATTTATTACCATTGCTTTCTTATATTTCTCTTTTTTTTCTTTTATTATTCATCATTTGTGACTATGTGAAGCAAAAGTGAAAGGTTGGCATTTCTAGTTAAAAGAGAAATGCAGATGTTGGAACGTTGTGTTCGCTTCTCAGTCGAAAGTTTATTTGGAACTCTTTCTTTGCAAGTTTTCTCAATTCACTTAAGACGCTCCTGGACAGTTGAACATGACACATTCAGGTTTTACGCCAAATCTGTGCCGCTTTGACGTGGATCCAATTCAGCAGTCTCTTTCAAAAGGTTTTCATTCAGAGTGGGTCGTCACAGTCGCTGTTTTTTTTTTTAAACCTTTTAAGCCACAGCTGACACGTAGAAGACTTCATTGCATTCACATTCGCTGCAGATGTTATTTAAATGCCGCTTCAGCAGTAGTACCCTTTTGGATTTCACACGGTAAGCGAAGGCTTCGCATTTTAAAGTTATAATTCTCCATGGTGGGGGGGGAATCTGAAAAGCACTATAAACGTTAGATAGATAGATAGATAGATAGTAACATTCTAAGATAGATAGATAGATAGATAGATAGATAGATAGATAGATAGATAGATAGATAGATAGATAGATAGATAGATAGATAGATAGAAGTGAATCTAAAACAACGAAAAAAAATCTCACTCACAAACATAATTGAATATCACTTTCATATGTAGGTGTTTTTGGTTTATTCAACGGCAATGATTCTAATTAATTCTAAAAAAACTCTCTGCATAATGTTTGAGTCATATGATTTGACAAGTGTTGAATAAGATGCATTGACAATCAATGAGCTTTTGTTGAAATATTACTTGTGCACTTTTTTATCACCATTATGCTAAGCTTTCATTATTGCTCTTATAGATAGATAGATAGATAGATAGATAGATAGATAGATAGATAGATATAACATTAAAATATTAGTATTAGCCTCAAGCACTTCGTAAAATAAACACTATGCACAATTTCTCAAGCTATCCAGTCGGGGAAGAATTTTAGGAAACAAAAAAAGATTATTAAAAATTACGCATTCCTTTTCCTTCATATTTGACTTACCAAGTGTATATATATATATATATATATATATATATATATATATATATATATATATATATATATATATATCTTATCTTTCACCAATAGCACTTATAAAAATAGAACAAATCTTTCCAAATATTTTGGGGATTTAAAAGATGTTAATAAAACTCCCATGGTAAAATTGAAATTTTTAAAGAGCTAGAACTTGTAAATCTTCTAATGCTTATACGAGAAATTAAGAATTATAAGATTTGCTGATAAAAATTCTCTATTAAACTATAGAAGTAAATTAACTCCAAATTGCAGGCGTAGTTTACCTTTCACCTTACAATATGGTTAAACTTTGAGTTTGGTATTACTATTTCCTATGGTTATAATTAGTAAGTAAATTGCGGTGCACCTTCTATAAGTGATTATTTTATTTTGTTTATTTAGATTTAATATGGGTATGTATTGCTGTCTAGTCGGTATTATTAACATCTTATATGGATGTTTCACAATTTTTTATTTTAAACAGTTTAATTTTATCCACTGGTTTCTTAAAGAAGCCTTTTGATTTGCAACTACAAAATCTATGCTAAATTATGGAAAACTGAACATGTGATATTTGTTCACAATTAGGACAGAGTGTTGCCACTTGCTTCTAGTTTGAATTAATTTCATGTCTACCATAAATGACTTTGTCGAGGATTCTATTTCAGGCTACATTATGCTATGATCTAAATGTTATTTTGGGGGATTAATTTTGTATTTAGTGTAGGTCTGACAGCTGATTGGTTAATCAGAGTAAATACACAAGCCTCATTTTAATTCTGTTTTGATATTTTCTCGTATCCAACATTCTTTCGAAAAAAGAGGGACTATTTTGCTTTTGAAATTAAAAATAATGGTTTACTCAGCAGTTATTTACCATCGTCTGAAGAGGCAAAAATTTGTGGCAAAAAAACGAAAGTTATTGTGTAGCAATGTTTAACACGTTTTTGTTTTAATCTCTTGTAATAAATAGTATAATGCTCTACTCTGTACTGAGCACATTTTTTTAAATTAAATGTTATGGACAGTGGAATTATACTCCATTTGTTCTTATCTTATACCTGGATATATATATATATATATATATATATATATATATATATATATATATATATATATATATATATATATATATATATATCAATTTAATTAGAATGAGGATAATATAAATTATAACGGACATACGGACAAAATCAACTTGCTCACTACATAGATGCTTTCTTTTTGCGATGCGCATTTTTGGTTAAAAATTTTTGGTACTCACCAGTCGAGATGCAGCCGCATCGAAACACCAATGCATCTTTGTAGTGAGTTAGTTGATTTTGTCCGTATGCAAAGATTATAATATACTCTCAACTCTCCCGTCGAATTCGACGTATGAGGGTCAAGCAGATCAGTTCCTAGGAAACTGACAACCCGACGCCAAGCACAGGAGATTATAATGATGAAGGTTTTGTGCAGAACCATCCACATTTTTTGAAGGGCCGAATACAGAAAATTGGTGTATGTGTGTATGTGTGTCTGTGTGTGTGTTGTATTGCAAATTCAACTTAAATTAATTTGAATTATTTTTTTTATTATGAGTAAAAGCACTAAAATTGTCCATATTGACAAAAAGGATGACAATATATTTCTCTTTAATAAAGAACCTTTCAAAAATAAAATATAATTTTCTGAAACTTTATTTGAGGAAGGTTAGCGGATTTAAAGTTTAATCCGATTTGAAACAAATATTGCTTTTCATTTAGAATATCTCTGTAAAGCACTTTTAGTACAGTGTTGGGTTTTCATCTCGATAGATTTATCTTTGGATTTTTTTCAACGGTGGACATATCTGTAAAAATGGCTTGATTAATATAACGAGTAGGCGCGGTGGAGTAATGGATAGCGGCTCCGATAGAGAAATCGGAGAGCCGAGTTCGAATTCCATTACATTCATTTACGCGCTGAATGAATCCACTTGAGCAAGACAGACGAGGTCATATAGTCCCTTTCTACCTCAGAAAGAAATGGCAACCTACTGCGGGAAAAAAGAATCTGCCTCGTCAGTCATGTATCGAAAAGGGTTTGGTTCGAAATTCTGATCACCTGAGGAAGGTGATTAGAACAGGACGAATAATGTAAATAATGCAAGTAATCATAATACGTCATCTCAGAGATATACACAGATATAAATATATGAGTACTGAAAACTCCTTGGTCAAAAGAAGAAGGGATTTCAAAATAAATACAGACTCTAACAATTTTCATATATGGGCACCTCAGAAAGAAATGGCAACCTACTGCGGGAAAAAAGAATCTGCCTCGTCAGTCATGTATCGAAAGATACATGATCGCCTATGTGCTTATCAGCGCATGACACATAACTGACTGACTGAATATAACTTGAGCCTCTTTTCAAATGGTTTGGTTTGGTTTGTTTTACGGCACATCAACCTCAATGGGTCATTTAATGCCGACAACTTCCTTCTTTTTTTTTTCTTTTTTTTTTTTTTGGTAATATCCCGGATATAAGAGAGTTGTCGGGACCGGAGAAGAAGTCTCTTATATCTATATTTCTCTTATATCCGGGTTTGGTCTAATTTTTATACATTAACACAGGCTCTAATTTGGGACCAGAGAAAATCTCTCTTATATCAGGGTTTCCATTATATCCGGGTTTCTCTTATATCCGGGTTACACTTCCTCAAAAATGTATAGCTGGTAATATTATTTTTCAAAAACTCTGGTAATATTATTTTTCCAAAACGTACGGTTGATAATAATATTTCTTCAAAAACGTATAGCTGGTAATATTAATTTTTTTTTAAATGTATAGCTCGTAATATTATTATTATTATTATTATTTTAAAAAATGTATAGCTGGTAATATTATTTTTCCAAAAACGTATAGCTGGTAATATTATTTTTCCAAAAACGTATAGCTGGTAATATTATTTTTCAAAAGCGTATAGCTGGTAATATTATTTTTCAAAAGCGTATAGCAGGTAATATTATTTTTCCAAAAGCGTATAGCTGGTAATATTATTTTTCAAAAGCGTATAGCTGGTAATATTATTTTTCAAAAGTGTATAGCTGGTAATATTATTTTTCAAAAGCGTATAGCTGGTAATATTATTTTTCCAAAAGCGTATAGCTGGTAATATTATTTTTCAAAAGCGTATAGCTGGTAATATTATTTTTCCAAAAGCGTATAGCTGGTAATATTATTTTTCCAAAAGCGTATAGCTGGTAATATTATTTTTCAAAAGCGTATAGCTGGTAATATTATTTTTCAAAAGCGTATAGCTGGTAATATTATTTTTCAAAAGCGTATAGCTGGTAATATTATTTTTCCAAAAGCGTATAGCTGGTAATATTATTTTTCAAAAGCGTATAGCAGGTAATATTATTTTTCAAAAGCGTATAGCTGGTAATATTATTTTTCAAAAGCGTATAGCTGGTAATATTATTTTTCAAAAGCGTATAGCTGGTAATATTATTTTTTCAAAAGCGTATAGCTGGTAATATTATTTTTCAAAAGCGTATAGCTGGTAATATTATTTTTCAAAAGCGTATAGCTGGTAATATTATTTTTTCAAAAGCGTATAGCCGGTAATATTATTTTTCAAAAGCGTATAGCTGGTAATATTATTTTTCAAAAGCGTATAGCTGGTAATATTATTTTTCCAAAAGCGTATAGCTGGTAATATTATTTTTCAAAAGCGTATAGCTGGTAATATTATTTTTTCAAAAGCGTATAGCCGGTAATATTATTTTTCAAAAGCGTATAGCTGGTAATATTATTTTTCAAAAGCGTATAGCTGGTAATATTATTTTTCCAAAAGCGTATAGCTGGTAATATTATTTTTCAAAAGCGTATAGCTGGTAATATTATTTTTCCAAAAGCGTATAGCTGGTAATATTATTTTTCAAAAGCGTATAGCAGGTAATATTATTTTTCAAAAGCGTATAGCTGGTAATATTATTTTTCAAAAGCGTATAGCTGGTAATATTATTTTTCCAAAAGCGTATAGCTGGTAATATTATTTTTTCAAAACGTACAGCCGGCAACATTATTATTTCAAGAAAAAAAAAGTATAGGTGGTAATATTTTTCAAAAACGCACGGCCGGAAACATTATTTTTTCAAAAACATATTATCAGAGGCCTTGCTGTTGGACGTAGTTTATCGTCATACCCAGGACGCGGATGTAGTTTATCGTCATACCCAGGACGCGGATGTAGTTTATCGTTATACCCAGTACGCGGATGTAGTTTATCGTCATACTCACGTCGAGATCTGGGTTTGGGGATGCTGTTAGACGTAGTTTATCGTCATAGCCAGGACGCGGATGTAGTTTTTCGTCATACCCAGGACGCGGATGTAGTTTATCATTATACCCAGGACGCGGATGTAGTTTATCGTTATACTCACGTCGAGATCTGGGTTTGGGGATGCTGTTAGACGTAGTTTATCGTCATAGCCAGGACGCGGATGTAGTTTTTCGTCATACCCAGGACGCGGATGTAGTTTATCATTATACCTAGGACGCGGATGTAGTTTATCGTTATACTCACGTCGAGATCTGGGTTTGGGGATGCTGTTAGACGTAGTTTATCGTCATAGCCAGGACGCGGATGTAGTTTATTGTAATGTCCAGGACGCGGATGTAGTTTATCGTCATACCCAAGTCGATATCTGTGTTTGAGGATGCTGTTGGACGTAGTTTATCGTCATACCCAGAACGTGGATATAGTTTATCGTCATACCCAGGACGCGGATGTAGTTTATCTTCATACCAAGGACGCGGATGTAGTTTATCGTCATACCAAGGACGCGGATGTAGTTTGTGGGTTAACTATTTACTCATAGCTGGGACCCTAACAGGTGCTACCACCCCGGGTCAGAGTGGACTTGGGAACACCAGCAATTAAGAGGTGGTTCCACGCTCCTCAAAACCTCCTGAACAGAGGCCTTGCTGTTGGACGTAGTTTATTGTCTTACCCAGGAAGCAGATGCAGTTTATCGTCCTACCCAGTACGGCTTTTCAAATGGAAAATTTAGGCAAATATTCTAAGTAATGAATTTACTGAATTTTATGTTTTAAATTTACTATATATACTTACTATATTTTCTGATAATATCGTGTATGAACGACCGTATTACAAAAATCGTTACGTTTACACACCCGCAAGGTTCTTTCTTTATGATTAGTAAATGCAGTTTTTATTTAATTTGATTGGAATCAGTTGTTTTTTTTAATCGGTAAAAATGGCGGATTTTAGCCGTATTTACAATTCTCTCGGCACAATATAATTCTCTTCATTAAAACAGTCTTATAGAATCTTTGGAGGTACCTAAGAATAATTCTCAAACGACAAATTTTTTAGATATTATATACAAACATACATAGATGGATATATTATTACTTACATTATTTACATTATTCGGACTGATAGCTGACATCCATTAAACATGACACGTGGAACTAGAACAGTTTAACCCAGTGAGCGAAATAAAGTGTTCAGTTCTACATTCAACCACCTGAAGAAGCCCGGAGCGTACAACCGCTGAAACGCTGTAATAAATATTGCGATAAAGATGAGGACAATAGTCCGAATAATGTAAATAATGTACATATTACGTCATCTCAGACACATAGACAAGGGCCGAAAAGTTGTGATAAATATGGCGACAAAAATGAGGACAATAGTCCGAATAATGTAAATAATGTACATAATACCTCATCTCAGATATATAGGCAGATACTGAAGGACCGAAACGTTGTAATAAATATGGCGACAAAGATGGGAACAATAATCCGAATAATGTAAATAGTGTACATAATACCTCATCTCAGAAATATAGACAGATACTGAAGGACCGAAACGTCGTAATAAATATGGAGACAAAGATGAGAACAATAATCCGAATAATGTAAATAATGTACATAATACCTCATCTCAGAAATATAGACAGATACTGAAGGACCGAAACGTCGTAATAAATATGGAGACAAAGATGAGAACAATAATCCGAATAATGTAAATAATGTACATAATACCTCATCTCAGAAATATAGACAGATACTGAAGGACCGAAACGTTGTAATAAATATGGCGACAAAGATGAGAACAATAATCCGAATAATGTAAATAGTGTACATAATACCTCATCTCAGAAATATAGACAGATACTGAAGGGCCGAAACTTTGTAATATATATGGCGACAAATATGAGGACAATAGTCCGTATAATGTAAATAGTGTACATAATACCTCATCTCAGAAATATAGACAGATACTGAAGGGCCGAAACTTTGTAATATATATGGCGACAAATATGAGGACAATAGTCCGTATAATGTCAATAATGTACATAATACCTCATCTCAGAAATATAGACAGATACTGAAGGGCCGAAACTTTGTAATATATATGGCGACAAATATGAGGACAATAGTCCGTATAATGTAAATAATGTACATAATACCTCATCTCAGAAATATAGACAGATACTGAAGGACCGAAACGTTGTAATAAATATGGCGACAAAGATGAGATCAATAATCCGAATAATGTAAATAATGTACATAATACCTCATCTCAGAAATATAGACAGATACTGAAGGACCGAAACGTTGTAATAAATATGGCGACAAAGATGAGAACAATAATCCGAATAATGTAAATAGTGTACATAATACCTCATCTCAGAAATATAGACAGATACTGAAGGGCCGAAACTTTGTAATATATATGGCGACAAATATGAGGACAATAGTCCGTATAATGTAAATAGTGTACATAATACCTCATCTCAGAAATATAGACAGATACTGAAGGGCCGAAACTTTGTAATATATATGGCGACAAATATGAGGACAATAGTCCGTATAATGTAAATAATGTACATAATACCTCATCTCAGAAATATAGACAGATACTGAAGGGCCGAAACTTTGTAATATATATGGCGACAAATATGAGGACAATAGTCCGTATAATGTAAATAATGTACATAATACCTCATCTCAGAAATATAGACAGATACTGAAGGACCGAAACGTTGTAATAAATATGGCGACAAAGATGAGAACAATAATCCGAATAATGTAAATAGTGTACATAATACCTCATCTCAGAAATATAGACAGATACTGAAGGGCCGAAACTTTGTAATATATATGGCGACAAATATGAGGACAATAGTCCGTATAATGTAAATAGTGTACATAATACCTCATCTCAGAAATATAGACAGATACTGAAGGGCCGAAACTTTGTAATATATATGGCGACAAATATGAGGACAATAGTCCGTATAATGTAAATAATGTACATAATACCTCATCTCAGAAATATAGACAGATACTGAAGGACCGAAACTTTGTAATAAATATGGCGACAAAGATAAGGACAATAGTCCAAATAATGTAAATAATAGACAGAGAGATGTTGATTAAGTAACAGAATGTGGGAAAATAGTTTCACAACGACTGCAGTCACTTCAGTTTTTAAGGACATTGTTAGATATCTTGTTACAGATCAGTAAGAAAAGTTAATTTGTTTTTGTGTTGTGTCGGTGTCCGACAGAGTGTTGTCAATTTGTAAATATTGATCAAAGAGCAAGCGATGTCATAGCGCTAAACCCTTTTACTCCATTGTCTTTGAAATGCATTCTAATGGTTCTTTGGCGTTCCTTTCCAAAGCTCTTTGATCAAAAGAAATGAAAGATGAATCGTTGCTCGGTGAAACGCTTGAACCATTCTGACGAGCTCAGGGTGAAAGCAGGTCGGTTGAAAGTTGGCTATGTGCCAGTAATTGATTCCTTACGTGTTTACTGAAAAACATTTGAATTAACTTCCCTCATAGATGCATATATACAGGCTGTTCCTAAAGTCTAGACACATAGGCAAAAATACATATTTTCAAGAAATAATATTTCAACATTTTATTGAATTGAAATATTAACAAATAAAATCTTCAATATGATTTCCATCATTTGTGATGCAGATGTTGATGGGCTTTGCAAGATTCATGTGAACTCAATGCAATAATTCCATCGCCGACAATTTTAGCACATTCAATCTTTATGCATTCAATCAAGTGTGTTGCATCTGTGATTTTCATTGAGTACAACTTCTCCTTCAGCATACCCAAGAAAAATAATTCAATTTTTCTTCTTTCGAAAAAAAATGTTTAATCTGTGGAGCTAAAAAATAACATAGTTAATAAGATTTCCTATGCGTGTCCAGACTTTAGAAACACAAGATAGATAGATAGATAGATAGATAGATAGATAGATAGATAGATAGATAATATTAGTGGTCAATATATATATATATATATCAATTCCCAAGACGATAGAATCCATGTAGAACTCAATGTCCAGGACAGAGTAAGAATATAATATAAAAGACTCAAATCGGAAAATATAACTCCCGGTATATTTTCCGATTTCTTTTTGAATTTGTAGGTCTGATGAATTGGATCCTGATTACGATTCCAATGTAATAAATTATAACCATGGAATATTAGTGTTTGAGCCTTTCATATTATACATATATATATATATATATATATATATATATATATATATAGAGAGAGAGAGAGAGAGAGAGAGAGAGAGAGACCGAGAGAGACAGAGAGAGACAGAGACAGAGACAGAGACAGAGAGACAGAGAGAGAAGGAGAGAGGGAAAGAAAAAGACATAATAAAAGCCACTACATAAACATAACCAAGAATTCACCCACACGAAGCAATATAATATACCAATGTCGCTGCAGATAACGAAAAAACATATACACAGCAGTAACTGGAGGATCCGGAAAACAGAAACTGTAAGCATAAAATCTTTCTAAATATATATGGAAAATTAAAAGCCAAGCCAAGACAAATAAGAAAAACAGCAGCAGCCAAATACAGTAAATCCCAAATCTGTAAACTTTGTCTAGAGGAGAAAATAGCTATAATCACCTTCACAGACCAAAACAAAATATTAACAACACAACCATATGTCTAGATTCAATGTAATTCTTTGTGACTAAATTGAAATGTAAGTTACATTTCAAACTAGTCACAACACGTTATCGTCGCATAGCAATCTTCTATGTCAGTATATAACAATATCATCTTTGATGGTGAATATCTATATTTAAGTGTCCATACAAACACTCTAAAGATGGCTCATGTGAGTCGAAAGCTTAGATCAAGGATCAACTTAATAAAAGTATATCGAAATGTTCGACAATTTTTGTCATTATTTTCACCCGAAATTAAAGCAAATATACGGAGTTTAGGAAGGCTCCTGATCAAACATAATAGACATTCATTGTCTGTTATATTTAACAATATATTCTTAAATAATGATCTGCTGCACAAGAAACTCTCTCTCTCTCTCTCTCTCTCTCTCGATATATATATATATATATATATATATATATATATATATATATATATATAAAAGTGAACATTGAAGTCAACACTTAGAGGCGACAGGCTGTTTCATGCTGGACGCCTCTTAGTGTTGACTTCAATGTTCACTTTTATATTTACACACGCTCTATCTCTGATATGGATCACTTTATCCCATAAAAATATACCACACATTAAGAATTTTTTCTTCATTTATATATATATATATATATATATATATATATATATATAATGTAGAATTATACATCTGTTCCTTACCGCTCGATGCTACTTAAAATTTCATAAGTTATTTTATATCGATCAATGTTTTATCATTACTACCAGTACTCATTGTGTACTATATATACAGGGTTTTGCAGCAAAATCCGACAATTGACCAAAAAAAAACGAAGTAGACAATAAAAACAAAATTTGTATATGCAGATACCCGACAGTTTGCCAGCTAACTAACGTTAGGCAGACCGATAGGTGGAGCTGCAAAGATATCCAGGCGGTTCCCGTCGTGAACCCTTCGAAGTTTGCCCCCCCCCTTCCTTCTTGCTCCTTGGCCTCATCCTCTGTTCTTCTTTCAAAAGGGCCTGAGAGCCACCGCTCAAATCTACCAGGAGGTGCTGAGGAGCGTGGTGAAGCCTTGGATGGAAGCCCCTATGTGTACCAGGAAGACTCCGTTCCTGCACACAATGTCAAGATGATCCAGACGTGGCTGCTCAACAATGTTCCTCACCACTGGTCGCCAAACTTGTGCCCGCCCTCCTCACCCGGCTGCAGCCCCTTGACTATTTCTTCTGGGGCGTGATCGAGGCCAAGACCAAGAAGCACGCCCACAACACGGTTGAGCCTCTGAAGGCTGCCATCGTGGAGGCGTTCGCCCCTATGGACAAAGACAGGGTTGAGTTGGTCGTCGCTACCAGCGGCGGTTACATTGAAAAATGTGTGTGTGTGTGTTGCCTTTATAATTTTATTTTATTTAGTTGTACATACGACTGGCTCAAAAAGTGTTCTTGACAATCCGAATATAAATTCGCGGTTGTACATGACTTTCTCCCCTAGGTTACATCAATGCTCTATTCTTAGGCACCAGCCAGTCCAGAAGAAAATATAGCTGTGGAGAGCGGTGATCGCCTATTACCTGAAGAGAAAGAAAAAGACATAAGTTGATCTTCATAAGAACGAAGCTATTTTAAACACAACTTGATGATTCTAATTTCATTATTTTTAGGAGAAAAATCCAACACAGGATTTACAACATTAAAATTTATTTAGCAGCGAACAGTTTAAATAGATGTAAATATAAAAGCTGTCATAATATTTAGTTTTATATCATACGCCTCGATTCTTTGAAGCCTGAACATCTTGAAGCATTCTTTCTTTGGTTACAAGACAAAACTTTTTAGAGCTGTGGAATTTTTCACCATTTTACATCAAATTCCCATTTATTTTGGTTTTTAAAAATTATCTTCAAATATATCTGTGTATGTATCTGTAAAAACGAATTTTGAATAGAAGATAAAGGAATATTGTACATAATCTGCTCCAGGGGTAGTTTCGTATAACACCTCAAATCGCTACCCACCATCCAAAAAATAAAATAAAACAAACAAACAAAAAAAGAAAACAATTATCTAAAAACTAGAATAATGTTCTTAAACAGCTTTTTCAAACCAAAATTTTCATACATTGCTCAAAACTCGTTCAGAAATATTTAAACTCTCGGTTGCATGCAACTACTTTATGAGATCAGTATCTTGAAATGGCTTCATGTGAATGAGAGCTTGTAGGTCCTAGAAAGAACAGTCCTTCTTCGAATATCGCAGCAGAATCACAAAGAACTGTCGCAAATAACAGAAATGACATCACCTATGAACATACAACAACAGCAACTAAAATTAATAGCATTTTTTTCGAAGTGAAAATAATGACGCAATCAAGATGTTGAAGTCACACACTACTTTTAAAATGGTCACAGAAAATCCGCCCACCTGTACTGGACAGAGTAATAACAGATTTGAGAAACTTATTTTCTTTAAAAAATTGTTTTAATAGAACGGTTTTATAAGCCTCAACCGAAAGTATCACTGACAGCTTGGTCAATGAATGCTGAAAGTTTCCTTATAAAGGAACCGCTAATACATTCATCACTGATTTTATTCAGTCAGTGCATTTTGCGCCGCCACTTTGGTCACCGCTCTCCTCCATCTCACTGTGGTTCATAACGACATTCACAGCAGAATATGGCAATGGATGCTGAGGTTGCCCCATCCCTCCTGCTGGAGGCGGATTCGTTTTCTTCTAACCTTTGCTTAAAGAGGCAGAACCTAAAGAGTTTGAATTCAGAGTTTCTTTCTCAAAGGCAATTTTTATTCTGGTTGTTACGCTAGGCTATTTTACCCATATCTTTTCCAAGGATATTAGCATGTAAGCGAATACAACTCGACTGGAATTCGAACTTGGCTCTCCGATTCCTTATCCGAAACGCTAGCCCTTACTCCATTGGGCCTCCACGCGGCTAATACTACTATTAATAATAAAAATGCTATTCCTTTAGAAGAGTACAAAGCGTATCTACAGTAGTTCTTTGCTGATAATGATAAAATATTCATTTGGATATTTTAGACTATATATTAGGTTGGTGCAAATATAATGACGTAATAATGTCGTTTTTTGACGTTAAAAATACGTCAAAAAACGACATTATTAAGTAATTATTTTTGCACCAACCTAATAGTATATATAGTATAGAGTATATAGTATATATAATATATAGTATATATATAGTATATAGTATATATAGTATATATAGTATGTATAGCACATAGTATATATAGTATATGGTATATGTAGTATATAGCATATATATGTTTTATACTCGTTTAAAGTATTAAATGATTTAACATATTTCTGCTTATATTACATTTAGTAGACATTCCGTCGGGCTTATATGTTGATTTGTATGAAAATAAATCTGTTTTAAACACCCAATTCAGTATTTCTATTTTCGTCAATATGTCAAAAAGACAGAATCGTTACAACAATAACGGGTAACTGCTGATTGTTGTTCGTCTTCTTTTACGTTTGCGAGTAATCTCTTTTATGGCAAAGAGATGATGCTTTGATCAGCATGAAATGAGAAAAAGTAAGAGCAAACAGTCCTTCGTATGCCCAAAACAGAGAATAGAACAACATCGTCGAGCAAATTTGAATACAATTTAATGAAAAAAATGGCGATAATTCAGCAAAACGGTTAAAGAGATATCATAAAGACTAGATAAATAAAGTTCGGGAAAACAACTGTTCGTTTGTTTTCAGATGCGTGAGTGTGTATGTAATATATGTAGATGCATAATATACATATATATATATATTTTTAAGTAATTCATCAAGTCTGAAAGAAACCTCAACAAAATGCAGAAAGCACTGAACGGCCGTTTCGCCCTATATTTGGGACTCATCAGCAGTGCGCATCCACTACCGAGAATTGAAACCTGGACTGTTAGGTTGTCAAGCAAACATCATACCAACTGTTCCACCGTGTCTTGGTGACGAAGAGATTACAAATCAGACTCAATATAGCGTCGCTCTCTCACATATTCCGTGGTGGAACTCTTGCTGAATTTTCTCTAACCATAGGACTGTGCCTCCTGGAGCCACGACTACTCTCACTAAGCCGCTTGAGTCTGATTTGCAATCGGCCGTCCAGTGCTTTCTGCATTCTGTTGAGGTTTCTTTCAGAGTCGATGAATTACTTAAATAGAATTATCAAATCCTCCTAATAATTTCTATCGTGTACATCATTGCTTGACCCGGCTTGTAATGCTCTAGAGTGTTCCAACTATGGGTACATAGTTAACCCCAACCTCGGATCAAACACTATGAAAGTGTAAAAATAGCATTTCCTACACACGATCTGCAACCGAAACCTGGGTAATTTATTAGAAACAGTGACTAAATGCAACATTACAGGTATTGAAGCCATCCTAATGAAAATCCGACTCAGGCCAGTTGGACATCTTTCTCGGATGAACGATAACAGATTTCCGAAACAACACCTCTTTGACCAGCTTCTAACATGCAAGTCTGATAGAAGGCCACTCTTCAGCTACAAACACAGACTCATACACAACCTGAAGTGACGCAGTATTCCATTTTCTTCCTGAGAAAACAAAGCATCAGAACGATGAAGCTATCTCTTATCCTGCTTCTCTGAGATACAAAGATTTGGGCAAGGCTTATTTGAACATCGAGATCAACTGCAGGCAAATATTAAAGAAAGTTTGCCGCCTGATGCTCCTTTCAATGACAGCCTTTTACCTGACATTGTGAATTTGTCGCATATAATAAAGCAGGTTTTGCTGTCCAATAGACGAAACATGTGGCAATTGATCCTCAACCACTCCAGCAATACAGCTCAATCATTTGTTCTATATGTATAAATGATTTCAAAAAGCTTTCAGGCCATCAGACAGATTATTTACATTATTCGGACTATTGTCCTCATCTTTGTCGCCATCTTTGAGTGTACAACGTTGCGGCCGTTGTACACTCCAGCCTTCTTCAGGTGGTTGAAATGTCGAACTGAACACTTTATTTCGCTCACTGGGGTAGACTGTTCTAGTTCCACGTCCCATGTTTAATGGATGTCAGTTATCAGTTATCTCCTGTTAATTTCCCTCTCCAAGTTTTCTACTACCTTAACAGCCGTGGAACTAGAACAGTTTACCCCACTGAGCGAAATAAATGGTTCAGTTAAACATTCCAACCACCTGAAGAAGGCCGGAGCGTCCAACGGCCGAAACGTTGTGATAAATATGGCGACAAAGATGGGGACAATAGTCCTAATAATGTAAATAGGGTACATAATACCTCATCTCAGAAAAATAGACAGATACATCAGAGACACATATGTTCATAGATATTGAGCACATCTTTATTTTACTGAGCCGTCATTTGTTGTCTTCAACGAGAGAGTCCACCATATATATATATATATATATATATATGTGTGTGTGTGTGTGTGTGTGTGTGTGTGTGTGTGAAAATATATAGAAAATAAGAAAAGAACTGGTTAGGTAAATAATCCAATAGTCTTTAGTATTTTTGTTATTTTTAAAAAATAGTGCTCGATACAAAAGTAGAGCATAAATATAATTATTTATTTAAAAATATGATTCCAACACGCTACGTAAGAGGTCTCATGTTTCAAAACAAGAGCCGAAAACTTCAATATAATTATTTGAATTAAATTGAGTTAAAGTAAGCTCTGTTCCATCTTCAAGCGAAATTTTTTGGGGAATAACTTATTTCTGAAATTTACGTGTTTTAATAGTATATTCACAATTGAAATCAAAATTTCCATGGTAACAGCCAAGGCGAATTGTTTAAAATAGTTAGGGGTGTTGAGTGTTAATAATTTGTATCAGTATAGAGTTACTTTCATAGATGTCAAGTCAGGGTAAGGTGGGGGTGTCTAAATTTAAAACGGAAAATGTTTTCGCCTAGTCTGGTTTACGTGTCTATGGAGATTTATTTATTTTTTTATTTTATTTCTTTATGAAAGGGATTTGTGCATATAAAAACTGCCGTAACATTTGTTTTTTGACGACTTCATAAAGGATTATCTTTTTTTGTAGGGTATTTAAACTATTTATTTGGGCTATAGATTATAAAAGTTATTTTATTGTATGCTTGTTTTTATCTAATTATTCACTGCATAAATCTGATGATGTCGGAAAAACCGTTATTGTTTAATAGATTTTTATTATTTAGAAACTTAATAATGTGCAGTTTCTCATGGAGGCACAAAGGGCATGGGTCATCCCAAGTTTTACAAGTTCTAGTCCTATTTATAATTTTCCATTTTACTTTAGGTGTCCTGTTTATTTTCTTCAGATGCCAAAGGCCTTGCTGTCGGGTGTAGTTTATCGTCTTACCCAGGACAGTTCCTGTTTTGTGTCAATTTTGATGAAAATTTAGTTGTAGGGCGAATTTGAAAAATGTATTCTTATTTATTTATATACGTGTATTTTGTAAATCCAACACTACTTAATAACGTACATGTTAAATAACACTTCAATTCAATGAAATTATCTGAGAGAACTCTAACACTGATGTCCTTTTATCTTTCGTCCTATAAAGTAAAAGCCGTAAGCAGTTGATTTAATATTAATATTCTCCTATTCCTAAGAGTCTTTTTGCCTTTCTCTCTGATTCGGGGGTGAAGGATCCTTCACTCCACCCACTGTAGCATCATAAATCTATTTTCATCACTATTTTAACATGCAAATCAAACTTCGTCTGTCGCTACGTGACTTCAATGTTGGACCGTGACAATAATCTCTGGAAGGTAAATAGTTAAAAATAATTATGAAGAAATATATTTCTAAAGAAAAGCAAGACGTATGATGTTACTACTAAGTTGACCAGAGCAAAGCAATTCTACTTTTTTTTGTTTCGTTTTAACCCTTCCACCCCCAAGTAAGGTAATAAAGCTACTAAGATGCAAGTGAGTTACCGAATATGACAACTATCGCTATTAAAATAAACAATATATATTTTTTTACTGTAAGCACATTTGATATACATTTGTTTCTTCAATGCATTGCTAATATTAAATATTTATTTAAACATTTCTATAAAAATCATTTGAAACCTGGACATGAACCACGGAAGAAGAATTAACTATAATTTGGATAATATAATTAGGCTATAGATATTATAACATTGATATAATTGTAATATTTTAATAATTAATCCAGTGCTCACTATTATCCTAAACTGTTGTGAATAGGGGGGGGGAACTGTTCTTAAACTATTGACTGTAAACCTGAGCAATCAGATTCTTACTGCAGTAGTAGGTTTAAAAGGCTTACGACTTGTCTGAACATAACACTTACCTAGGTATATAAAACATTCATCAGGAATTTCTATATATACACTTTCAGCTTTTGCTGTGTCACTCTGTATCAAAACATTAGCAGGAATAAAAGATGAGCGAGAACAATAAAAGAACATGAATGAAGAAAATAGATAATAACGATTGGCATTGCATTTAAAGTTCTGAAGACCAAACTTGACTAGACAGCAAGAAAGCAGAAGAGAGTTCCACAAATAAGAAGTGTGAGAGAAGAAACTGCTAGCATAGGACTTACGGTAACATTTAGCAATTTCAACTGTAAAAGTATAGGATCTATATGCCAAACTAGTGCTATGCTTAAGTTCCAGATACCAAAGGAAATACTGATCCGATTAATTACAATGAAAATAGTTTGCTATTTTGCAGTGGATCTTGTAAAAACCGCTGCGATATATATATATATATATATATATATATATATATATATATATATATACATAAAAGTGAACATTGAAGACAACACTTAGAGGTAACAAGCTGTTTCAGGCAAGACGCAATCGTCAGGGTGGCCTGACGATGGCGTCTATTATTTACACACGCTCCATCTGTGATATTGAGCACTTTATCCCATAAATGAAGCACACCTTACGAGTATATATATATATATATATATATATATATATATATATATATATATATATATATATATATATATACCAGTATAGAATTGGTCTATACGGAATAAATTCCAATAAACAAGAAATACTATTCTTAAAATAGTGCTCAATACAGAGAAGAGCAAATATAATTTATTCGAAGATTATAACATAAATATGTTATAAAATTACTACAAAAATATCAATCTTATCATGGCTATTTTTGTAGTGATGTTTATGCAATAATTTTCGAATAAATTATACACATACACACACACACGCACACGCACACACACACACACACACACACACACATATATATATATATATATATATATATATATATATATATATATATATATATATATATATATATATTGGGTTAGTGCATAATTATCACGCGTTTTTGCAAGCAAGTTATTTGTTAATAAAAATTGCTTTTTTGTTTACTTTTTTAATAAAAAATTACTTTATTTTCAGGTTATAAAAAGGCTTGTTGATAATCATACAATCCAAAATAATCATTTAACGATGTGATTGTTAAATTGTTATGTTTCTTTTTTCATAATAAACATTGTTTAAAAACGCCTGATAATTATGCACCAATCCCACATATATTACATAATATATATAATAAATTACATATATATATACGTCTTTTGATATGTATATGTATATGCATATATATATATATATGTATTGCATATATATATGTATATATATATGCATATATATATATATATGTATTGCATATATATAGAGAGATGACAACTTAATAATCAATAATAAAAATTTTTAAAGAGATTTAAAAAAGATTACTAGAAGTAAACTTATATTTTAAAATAAAATTTTATTCTTTTAATGTACTTTCTATGAATATTTTTCTAATCGACTATTTCATAGAAAATCCCCAAAATTTAAAAAAAATTTAAATCACTAACAAACATCAAATTAAATTATTTGTAGACAGTTTAGAGACATTCAAATTCATATCAAACATTATAATCTTTATGAACCCCCAAAATAACACTTTCAAAGTAAAACAAAATAACAGCGTCAGTTTCTAGACATTTTTTTACGAAGAAAATTAGTGACACCTTCTCTCATAACTTCCTTCTCTCTTTTTCTCTCCATGGGTTTTTCTTCTCTACCTCTTCGATATCAATATATAACTTCCGTTAAGTTAACCGTTTAAATGTGTCAATATCTGCTAACTCACTCATGTCTTCTCTCTCCCTCCGCCTCACTTCCTCACTTCGTTAATTTACATATGTTTAATACGGGCTGTCAAAAATGTGTAAATTTTCTTTTAATTTTTTGTTTGAAAGTAAAGTCTGATGATCCGCAGTCCTTTTAAAAGAGCTGTGGTGAAATAATTTATTACATGGAACTTTAAAGTGGTCTGTTTTTATTTAAATTATTTGCCCCTGGATTTACATTGAGCTCTCTGGATTTTATCCTCCTTAGGTTTACCAATACGGATTACCTTGTTTTTCATAAACTATATATATATATATATATATATATATATATATATATATATATATATATATATATATATATAAGATTAATAACTCAAAAGAGGTGATGAAACGAGATATATTTGTATAAAGGTTTCATAGTTTTCTTACTAAATACGACGGAACAATTACATGTTGAGTATATCTATATATACTTATTGCAGTCAAGGGAAATTTTTCTGACTTTAAGATAATGTTCTTCACGAATAAAAGATTTCAGACTCGTTTTTATTATGTAGACATATAGTGACACTTACGATTTTCAACCGCTCAGTGTAAGACTATACATTTTATTATTAATATCACGGTGAGAAAAATATATGTGAACTTTCCGGAAATAATTTCACTGAACAATTTTCTATAGATAATATTTTCTACTTTCCATCGTATTTTCTAGCAGAAACCGTATTTCATTTTGTACATGCTATCGTCACGCCATTATTTAAAAATCCCACAGGCAGATCTACTCTCACTTATTTAACAAGCCTGCCACGTGACATCCTATTCACATGTCTTCATTCACTTCTCAACTCACCAACAAAGCGAATATAATCGTCGCTATTTCCCACGTACTCTTCTCTGAATCATTGGCCATCTTTAAAGAATGGACAAGGAAACCAAACATCAAACATGAGATTATTTTTCGCTCAAATAAAACAGATGAAACCTTGGTGTGGGTTAAAGTTGATTTAAGGACGCCATATATCTCTGTGTTTCGCAATATTTCTTGGTCTCTTGTGTATTGTCTGTGTATTATTGCGTGTAGAGGTTGGATTAAACATGTTAAACATGATGCATCGATCTATGGAACAGGTGTACGATTCTTTAACATGTTTAGCGTTCATGGTGTGAGCGAGATATTTATAAACTCAAATAAATCCTTCTGCTTATGCGACCTTCGCTAAAACATCCATATCCATATTATATTTTCTCTTTCACTCTCTCTCTCTCTCTCTCTCTCTCTCTCTCTCTCTCTCTGTCCATATTATATTTTACTCTCACTCTCTCTATCCATGTTATATTTTCACTCTCTCTCTCTCTCTATCTATCCATATCATATTTTCACTCTCTCTCTCTTTATCCATATTATATTTTCACTCCCTCTCTCAATCCATATTATATTTTCTCCCTCTCTCTCTCTCTCTCTGTACCCATATTATATTTTCACTCTCTCTCTCGCTCCCTATCCATATTATATTTTCACTCTCTCTCTCACTCTCTATCTCACATTCTCTCTCATTCTCTCACTCTCTCTCTCTATCCATATTATATTTTCTCTCTCTCTCTGTACCCATATTATATTTTCACTCTCTCTCTCGCTCTCTATCCATATTATATTTTCACTCTCTCTCTCTCTCTCACTCTCTATCTCACATTCTCTCTCATTCTCTCACTCTCTCTCTCTATCCATATTATATTTTCTCTCTCTCTCTCTCTCTATCCATATATTTTCACTCCCTCTCTCAATCCATATTATATTTTCACTCTCTCTCTCTCTCTCTCTCTGTACCCATATTATATTTTCATTCTCTCTCTCTCTATCCATATTATATTTTCACTCACTCTCTCTCACTCTCTCTATCTCACACTCTCTCTCATTCTCTCTCTCTCTATCCATATTATATTTTCTCTCTCTCTCTCTCTCACTCACTCTTTCTATCTATCTATATTATATTTTCATTCTGTCTCAATCTCTCACACACACACACACACACACACACACACACACACACACACACACACACACGCATACACACAGGCACGCACATTCTTTTGTCAGTTAACATCGGTGAGTGAGTGTAAGGCTTTGCATATTTTAACTGAATGTGGCTTCTTCCGGTAAGGATGTAAGAGACTTGTTTTTACCATCTCTTCATTCGCTTTTAGTGTTCCTCATCTCTGTTACTAGCATAGAACAGGCTTTAAGCTAGCTAGCTAGAGAGATAGACAGATAGAAACTTAGATATGTATAGATATATAACAAACACTCGCACGCACACGCACACACACACACACACACACACATATATGTATATATATATATATATACATATATATAAAATAGTGAACATTGACGTCACACTCAGATGCGACAGGCTGTTTCATGCTAGACGCAATCGTCAGGCCGCCTGAGGATTGCATCTAACATGAAATAGCCTGTCGCCTCTGAGTGTTTACGTTAATGTTTTCTATTATTTTTACATACGCTCTATCTCTGGTATTGAGCACTTTATAGCATAAGTATAGTACACCTTAAAACTATATATATATATATATATATATATATATATATATATATATATATATATATGGAGAAAAATATTTGGAAAAAACAAACAAAAATCCTTAAATGCAATTATGTTGTTTTAATATGAATGAAATGTCAACGTCTGACGTTTCGGTTTAATAAACCTTCTTCAGGACAATATTCATTAAAATACAATTAACATAATCAGTTCAATATGACAAAGACGATGGACATAAAAACAAGACTTATCCAAAACAGATAACTGAAAATTTTAAATGATCAGCTTTCCGTTTAAGCATGGTCACGTTGTCGTCAAATGGGCGACGCTTTCAAAAGGTATTTCTAAAATTTGAGTATTTTGAATGAAAACGAAAAAATGAAAAGAATTCTATTATGATGGAAAATTGTATGTACGCTTGTCGAGCATTAATCTCGCTAAAAAGGGGGAAATACTAAAGAAACCAGGTCTAGTATTCACCGTGCGTGAGATGGATATTATATCTGCTTCATAAATCCTTCTAAGATTTTTATTATGAAAATATTTTAAAATCTTCACGGAATCAAAATCGAAATTATGATCTGCTTTAGTTATGTGTACAACTAAAGCATTGTTCAAATTTCCGAGGCGAATATCTCGTTTATGTTCGAAAACACGAGATTTTACGGACCTACATGTTTCACCCACATATTTTAGGTCACAGTTTTTGCATGAGATTTGGTAGATGCAAGCATCGGATGTAATATGTTGTTTGCTGGTGCTATTTAATAAATTACGAATAGTTCTAGTAGGTAATATTGTAGTTTTAATTTTTAACGCATTTAAATTATTGGAAATACGTTCGGTCAAATGGTTATTTGGTAAAAATATGCGATCAAAAGAATTTTTATCAGAGGCAGCTGAAAGTGTACCTTTCATTGATGTAGTTGTAGTGGCCTTCGAGGTGTCATTTTGCGCTGATGAGTACATTTTCAACGCTTTATTTTTAGCTCTCTGTAATAATTGTCTCGGATACGAAAGATTTGAAAAGGTATCCTCAATATATGTGAATTCATCATCTAAATATTTTGCTGAACAGATGCGAAGAGGCCTTAAATAGAATCCAATAATAATACCCCTCTTAGTGTTAGTATCATGGTGAGAGTAAAAATGTAAATAGTCATTTTTACATGTGGGTTTACGATATACTTTGAATTCTAATTTATTTTTATTTTTAATGAGTAGTATGTCTAAAAAAGGTAAAGAATTATTAGACTCAAGTTCATAGGTAAATTCTATAGTAGGTTCTATTTTATTTAAGCTATCAGTAATCTTGTTTAAATCATGTTTATGTGGGTAGATAAATAAAATGTCATCGATGTATCGGAAGTAATGTGTATCAGGTGGAATGACATTTTTAAAAGGTCCAGATTCAAGAAATTCTAGAAATATGCATGCTAGGAATCCAGAGAGAGGACTCCCCATTGGTAAACCAAATTTTTGTTTATAATAAATATTATTATACTGGAAGAAACAATGTGAAGTGCAAAGGATGCATAATTTGAGGCATTTCGAGATAGAGATAGGTAGCTTAAAGTCAATTTTCTTAAGGTGGTTCTCTAATTGTTTAATACATTTATTAACAGGTATATTAGTAAATAAAGATTTGATGTCTAAGCTAGCTAGGGATTTGTTACCTATATCAATATTTCTCAACCTATTTAAAAGAGAGCCTGAATTCTTTATATGTGCGTTACTTACGGTGCCCAGAATTGGAGTTAGAAATTTAGTTAAATACTTAGCGATATTATGAGGAGCTGAGCCTATACCCGAGATGATGGGCCTTAATGGAATGTTAGGCTTATGGGTTTTGGGGAGGCCATAAATTTTAGGGACGGTGGGGTGGTAGTTAATAAGGGAAAGCCAAATTTTATCTTCATTACATATGAGTTTCTTATAGGACCTATTAAATTCTTTTAGATTCTTAGAAATTTGTATATCTGTTCATAAGTGTCTCTATCATTTAGCAAGTCCAACATTTTATATATATATCCATTTATATTTGCTTACATATATATATATATATATATATATATATATATATATATATATATATATATATATACATATATGTGGGGTGAGCGCAGGGCGCGTGAGTTTCTGATATTGTCGGCTGGAGGCGGGGCGATCACAGCGTGCTTTGGAAAGGAACTGAAAACCATACCATTTGTGTGAAATTGTGTAGACGGAACACTTGGGGAACCGTCGATAGCTGTGCTAGCACAAAGTCACAAGTCATCGTGACCGAGGGTTTGAGTGTCCTAGCCTTTGATCGTACATCACGCTAAATAACACGCTATCCCCCAGAAACTGTCAGCAAAGTTGCAGTATAAACCACAGGTGGGCTTTGTAGGTGTTGAATAAACACAAATATGCCTGAGTAACCGCCCTCATAGACGGATATCCTCGAATATGAGATCTCATTATATTATAATATATATATATATATATATATATATATATATATATATATATATATATACTGCTGTCCAATAAAAGTGACTCACCTGATTTTTTTTTTTTTTTTGCTTAAAAATCTTTTCGCCTATTGTTTTGGGGGTCAAACTAATTTTTAATCTTACTATTAGGTTGATGCAAAAATAATAATCGTCAAAAAACGATATTATTTTTGCACCAACCTAATAATATAAAGACCCCTTCACGACTATTTAGTAAAAAAGTTTACTCACCCTAAGGTATTCTATTGATAATTATAATTTTGGATATAAATGAGATTTAGGGAAAAACTCTGTGCAAAAAAAGTCACTCACTTATTTCCTGCAACTAGTAATCAATAGAAACATAACCGAACAGCTTTAGATAAAGAATAATAGAGGTATAATTTATTTATAATAGGTAATATAGTTCGAAATATTTAATAATCTATGGGTCCTCCTTTAATTTGAATAACCTTTTCAACCCTTTTTGGCATTGACTTGATTAGGTTCTGGCAAATCTCATCTCCAAGCATTGAATTCCATTCGGATATGAAATTCACAATCAAATCCTCTTTGTCGCCCAGTTGCTTTCTCGAGGGCCTGTACTTTATAATGTTCCATAAGTTTTCTATGGGGTTGAGGTCAGGAGATTGGGGCGGCCATGTGATAACACTCACCTGCTTTTCATCAAAGTATTCCTTCATCAATTTTGATTTGTGACAGGGAGCATTATCCTGCATGAAAATGAGCTTCGTGGGGTCGATTTGCACCCTTTCAGCAGAAAGGAGCAGACAAGACTCTAAAATTCTCTTGTACTGCTCGCTCCTGATGGTCTTTTCAATAGGTTTTAACAAACCAGTTCCATGAAAAGAAAAGCATCCCCAGAACATTATACTGAACGGATGCTTAACAATACTTACTGCTAAATTCAAAGAGCTTTCAAAGCTTCTTCTTCGGATTTTAGATCGCTTATCCTTTGAATTTAGCTCAACTATTGTTTCATCGGAGAAGAGAACATTCTTCCAATCTTCTACGGTGAAAATTTTGTAATAGTGAGCCCATTCAAGTCTCTTGGCTTTGTTGGCTTTGCTTATTAGCGGCTTAAGCCTTCGTGTACAAGATTTGTAGCCTTTTTTCTAGCAGACACCGACGGACTGCTGAAGAGGTAAGACTAACACCTTGCTCTTCGCTTAGACTGGCTGCAATTTCTTGTCTAGTTATAGCCCTATTCTTCGCAACTTCTCTCTTGATTACCCTGCCATTTCTATCATCAATCTTTTTCTTTCGTCCCCTTGTTTCCTTCCTTGGAGCAGGAGTGACATCATTATGTGCCCTAAGCACTCGAGAGACAGATGAATGTGAGGTTACAGCAATTTCTGCAATTTCTCTCATAGACTTGCCTGCTTTTGAGAGGGCAATAATAGATGCCTTAAGTGGTTCTGAGTGGCTATTTCAAGCTGTTTTTTATACTGTATGAGGCTTTCTGGAATTTAATTTAAGCTGTTTTAGAATTCTCTAGAATATTGTTCTGAGTGTATTGTAAAATAGTTTTCAATATTTTGTCAAAAGCTCTTTAAATTTACCAGTTTAATCATTAGAATGCGATATCTGAGTCACTTTTTTTGCACAGAGTTTTTTTCCTGAATCGCATTTATATCTAAATTTATAATTATCAATAGAATACCTTAGGGTGAATAAACTTTTTTCCTAGGTGGTCGGGAAGGAGTCTTTATATTAGTAAGATTAAAAATTATTTTAACCCCAAAAACAATAGACAAAAAGTATTTTAGTAAAAAAAATCAGGTGAGTCACTTTTATCGAACAGCACTGTATTTTGATGCATGTTTCATTAAATAATATAGACAAGTTTTGTCTATTTATTTTAAATAAGTTCCTTTCATATTATCTGATAAGCTTAATAACATTATCATTGAAAGACGAAAGAAAATCGCCATGTTGTTTAAATCCTATCTAAGCATTCGGCTTACATAAGCCATCATCAAAGATGACAATTCCATTTCAATATATCAAACAATACACGGACGAAACAATAATGATAGTCTGTTTTTGTTGCATGAAAAATTTCAAAGCAACGACAAACTCGTGTATACGAGACGCGGTAGCGAAAATCGCATCGCAGCTAGTGACGTCACACATGACCACGCGAGAGTGAAAGTATTAAGTATGGGAAGCCGTTGGTATAAACCAATGGCTTCTGTTATCAATTATAGGCATTTAAGAATATTTGTGGAGATTTCGTAGTTTATTTTGTTCAAGTTGGGTTTCAACTGTTTTATGTATATAGCTATAGATTTTTTTAGTTTTTGTTTATTGTTTGCATGTTTAATTATAGTTGTATTTTCAACGAGGATTTTCCGGAATTGTGTATGCGGACAGTCATGTTTTAAATGCCTAAAGTGTTAAAAATTGCTGCCTAAATAACACACACACACACTATATATATATATATATATATATATATATATATATATATATATATATATATATATATATATGTAAAAGATATAGAAAAACTGTAATGGTAGCCGACACGTTTCGCCCAATTTAGATTTTGATTTATTGATACAGTAAGTTTGTTTGAAAATGGTTGAATCCGTCAACAGAACAATAAAAACAATTTCTGCACACGTGACAGTTCTTGACGTAATTTTCAGTTAACAGTATGAAAATAGCGTTCTCTAAATTCTTCCAGTTGCTAAGGACATTTTGTTTTGTTATTATTAGTTACTTTGTCTAAATAAATTCTTTTCGTTTTTTGCCTTGAAAAAGTCCACAGTGGACGAAACGCGTCGGCAACTATTACAGTTTTCCTATTGTCTTTTACATTTATAAATATTGTCTTTTTCTACAGTTTAACTCTGATAATATTTAACTCTGATAAATTTTTCATGTATTTATATATATATATATATATATATATATATATATATATATATATATATATATATATATGAATAAAAATATAACAGCATTTATTCACTTTCGTTTATTAAGCTTTAAATTATCACTTATCATCCTTCATAGTTTACCTTGACTTTCACATTTAGCCTTAAGAATATTTTTGAACGTTCTTAATATTTTTTTACTTCACCTTATAAATGCATTTGGCAAAAAAAATTCGCCTTGATGTCTATAGGAGGACGAAATGCTTAGTAAAGAAAAGTTTTTCTTTTCAATTTCTTTCTCTCTCTGTCTCTCTCTGTCTCTCTTTTAAGCTCTCTCTCTCTCTCTCTTTTAAGCTCGCTCTCTCTCTCTCTCTCTCTTTAAGCTCTCTCTCTCTCTCTCTCTCATATATATATATATATATATATATATATACGATTAATTTCAGGGATTCAAACGTAATTGATTTTCACGCATCCGTCATTCTTGATGCTTGTTTAAAATGTCATCATTTTTCTCTCATTATTTTGCAGATCCGATCGATGACGGCCCATTTAGCAGTCTTATTTGGAAAGTAAGTTTAAGATTTACCTCGCTTTATTTTAATCTCCGCTTCACGCGCAACACACACACGTGCACACACACACACACACACACACACGCACTCACTCACTCCATGTTTCTGTTTTTCATTCTATGATCTTTTTATCTTCAGGTCCACACCTATATGTTCACGTACTTCTGTGGACACACAGAGACACTCACACATATGCACACGGCACTAGCTATAATTGGATATGTACTTATGTGTTTCCTATCAATGCCAATAACCAGAGATCGATACCATATATGATAAACTAGCAGGAGAGCCAGGCGTTGCCCGGGGATGTAACAGTAAGAGACAGATCAAGTATCGACCATCATAAAGACTGAAAAATAAAATTGACAAAGATTATTGCTTAAGGTTGACTGACACACATGTCTTAATTAGTTTTTTGTTGGTTTTTGTTTTTGTTTTTTTGAATTGGTCAAACTCAAACAAAAACATTGTTTTCAATCGTTATGAGTCTACTGATTGAATAGAATTTTATTATAAACATTTGTCTTGTAAATAGAATTTTTAAAGCATTCTGAATGTAAAAATAAAGAAAAACGTGTGCAAGACAATAAGAAACACTACCTGCCAAAAAAGTGAAGTTTTGTTAAAATTGATTGAAAAATGTAGGAAATCCGATCACAAATATAAACGAACACACACACACACACACACACACACACAAACACACACACAAACAACCAATCTGGGTTTTATAATAAGTATAACTCGAAGTGAGTTGTCCCCCTTTCATTACTGCCTCTTAATCGTGTTTTCAAATTGATTTTGTGCAAAAACAATTGTGTTTTTCCAATTTTTGGTGCTGTCAGAACCACCGCAAGGTAATTTTACGTAGTCCTGTGAAGTTTTGTTGAAATCGGTTGAAAAATGTAGAAAATCCAATCCAATATATAAACGTACAGACACACACACACAACCTGGGTTTTATAATAAATAAGATGTTGTGGTGACGCAATGTTTGTCTCTATAGAAAACGGAATCGACATATTCATTTCGATTAATACTGTTTTTCTATCCACATCCACATCTCCTTTCTTCATATGTCTCGTCACTGGTATGCCACGATGGTTGAAGAAGCACATTGATTCGTTTTAACGATTTATCAACCCTTTGCTTGTAGATAATAACGATTTAGTCATGCAAGTCTTACTAATTTATACGATTGCTGGAAAGACCAGGTCAATTCCTATCTTTCCCAAGGGCATTTGCTCGTGACTATAATGAACCCAACCAGAATTAGACCTCGGCTTTGTAATTAAAAATTCAGTAGTAAGAAAATTGCGGTTTTGAGTTTGTGAGAAAGAGGTTGTAGGATGGAAAGTAATTCATTGTCTATAAACCTGCATAGACACTTTTGAAGTTTGTTAAGTCCGGCAAGAGAGGGTTGGTGATCCAGCGAAGATACATTCAAAAAATAAAGTAAAATTTCCTTAATGAAATTAGCAATGACAATTCTGCTACGGCCAATTTCATTTGCAATGGTTCGTTGCTAAAGGCCATGTCTTTGAAGTTCAACAATTCTGTCCTGTTCGAACTTTGTTAAAATTTTACCCCTAGCCATTTTAAAATCTGAAATTTAATGCTGGAAATGAGCTAAGTAGATGTCTACACGCCTGAAGCTATGCGCACACTTACTAGTTCTAAAATTTTGTCCAGTAATTTTTTTTTTCACTCATGGTCTTATCTTTATGACTAACCAAAAATACTTTTTCAACGTTTGTTTAAATTAATCAATTAAAAGCCTAAAATTTTCATTTGTTTGTTGATAAACTCTATTTTCTAATTAAATGTAAATGTTTCGCAAATATATTTCGATTAAAGTAACAGTATTGTATATATTTTTAACCCTTTATATCTGGTCTTAAGATTTTGACCAGAAGTGTATGTGTTTAAAAAATAAAGTAGAATTTCCTTTTACATTATAATTCACCCAAAGTAAAGCGCAAGAACCTCAAAGATTTAAGGTAGGTTACTGAGTGACATTTTTGCATAGTCGTAAAGAGATGAAGTAAGTGCCGATTGTGATGATGTGTAGAATAAAAAATGGTTTATTCTAGACTTGAGCAGGTTAAAGTTGTATTGCTCGAAGAAGCATCGTCTTGGTGTTGTTCCACAGAGTAGCGGCCCTTGAGAAGATGCTTTCCGATTGGGACTTCCTTTCTTATTCATGAAATAAGAAGGGAATGAGGATGATTCAACCCTGTATACGAGGCATGGTAGGTCTTAGCAATAAAAGCCTGAACTTGTGGAACTAAGGAATGAAACTTGTCAGAACATTTTCCAATGGAATAGCAATAGAGTAGTAGAACTCTTGTAACTTTTCGTCTGAGGGAAAGGAGTTGTAGGGTGGAAAATAATTCATCACACACAAGGCTGAGTAAATGCTTTTGAACTCTGTTAATTCAGAAAGGAGAGGCTTGTACAGCTTCAGTACAGATATGCTATAAATGCTTTATTTTAGGTTTAATCTGAATCTTGTACTTTCTGGAGAGCCGACCATTTTTCCAGTGTCTTTAGCAATCTTTTTATCCGAGTTCTACTGGTGGTCTGCGTTGAACTTCAGACAAAGAAGCTGGCAACAACAGCAATTTAGAGGTGGTTCCACCTTCCAAAACCTCCAATCTCTCGATCAGAGGCTTTGCCTCTGGGTGTAGTTTATCGTCATGCCCAGGACTATATTTTGCTTCTGTGATATAGGGTGGAAAAAATTCATCACCGTAAAAGCTTTTGAAAGGGAAGATTGTGTTGCGTCAGTCTTTCAGATGTGAAGAGTCTACCATAAAAATGCAGTCGTCAAATGCCTGCTTTCATCTGGGGTAGTCTGTGAAAAGAAAAGATTGTACAGCTGAAGTCTTGATTTGGTAATAATCCTCCATTTTTGGTTTGGTTTGCTTTCATTCTCGTAACGATAGATCATGGCAGGTGGAGTCAGGTACTTCCTGGACTGGTATAAGGAGCCGACCATTATTCAAGCATCTTTAGCGATAGATCGTATATGAGTTCCACTGGGAGTAAACTCGTGTCCCAAGAGGCGCTCAAACCCAAGGAACCTTTTGTAGCGTGCAACAGTTCAATGTGAAGGATGAGAAATCAGGGTCAGCTCAGTGATGATGAAAATTATAAATTTATTTGTATAGACCTTTAAGAAAGCACCCACATGGGTCTGCGAAGCAACTGTTCAAGTAGAAGTGGCGCTTGTATCTATCTAGTTCAACAGTTAAAATGTGAGACCCAGTTACCAATCTAGTAGCATGCTTAAAGTCATGTACTCGGGACACAAAAAAAAGTTCAACAGAGAAGTTGCCATGAAAATATTTATAGAAAAGACAGAAGGTAGCCACATCGCGACGGTGAGAAAGTATCTGAAGTCGAGAGGTTCGTAATGATCGATTACATTATGTTGTGACCTGTTAGGAGCCAGAAAGAAAGACACGGAAGACGAAGGTAGGTTGAACAAGTGTATTGAAATAACAGATATACACAAAGTAAGAGTGTTAGTAATAAGCCGATAGAAGTGTCCGTCCGAACGGTCAAGTTACACTCCGTCTCAGCTTTATATTTAACAGTCCCCCACGAGGAATGTATGTGGCACAAGGCCGAGTTTAACGTGGATTTCTTCGAGTCCTTAGGCTTGGCCAAAAATATTCCCTTAGAACCAACATAAGCGGGTTCAGGATCTCTCTAGCTCCCCGAACGAAGCTTTGCCGAAGAGCAAAGTTTCGTCCGGGTTCCTCTCTGTCAAAGCAGAGAGTTCGACAGAAGTCGCACAGTCAGAGACTGCGTCTCGGCTGCCCACAGGAAGTCACGCATGTTAGTATTTATGAAAGGAGGAAGAGTTCATTCTACTGTAGGTGGGTTACTACAACACATTACTAATCCTTCTTTGGGTTTTATCAAGAATCTCGAGATCTACAGCAGGCGCACCAGATTAGACATGGCAACAGTGTTCACTGTCCGGATGAATGGTTTATAAATGTGCAAGATATATTCCGTCGAAAACATTTTCTAGCACTACACTGTGAACCAACTTTTCTTGTAATAGACAAAGTGAGTCATTCCACTTCGTGGCAGAGTAAAACGTGAAGCGAAGAGAATGTAGAGTGTTTCTCTCATGGAGTTTTGCATCAACCATGCTGATGACAGACGGAAATGGTTCTTTCTGGTGATTAAGTGAGATCAGTTTTGTTTCAGAGGGGTTAAAATTTACAAACCAATCCTTACCTCCAGTTAACCAATGATTGGAGGTCTTTTTCGAAATCATTTGTCGGACTTACTACTAAGACTGGAATAAATGGTTTTGCCATCAGTATAAATACTTATTTGTGAACTGATAACATTGGAGAAGTTACTGATGAAGATTAGAATTATCGTAGCTATTTAAATAACAGTGAAAAACGAACAAATTTATTTGACAAACCAATTGTTAAAATTACTGAAACTAGTAAATCTATATATCTATCTGTTTGTTACCGTACCTATGAACACTAATGTGTATGTCCCAATCCACTATTGTAAGTAGGGGTAATATTTTGTCTAAGTAATCCACCACTAGCAGTGGTTTACCTACTTCATACCGCTGGCAAGTATTATATTTTGTGATGTTATAAAGATTAGTATTTCATTTCCAACCTCCGTTTTGGTTATTCCTCATTCAGTAACCATTTCTAGGTTATAACACTATCTCATCATGTTCATTACGCTATTGATCTATCTATTTATCTATCTACCTATCAATCATTCCATTTTATGTCAGTGAAAAATGTGAAGAAAAGGGGACGTAGAGTGTTGAGTAAATACCTAGTTGGGAACTGATACCAATGTCTAACTATATATCTACTAAACTGAATCTACTAATTCGTCTTCTTGAACCACTGACAAATAAATACAAATTGAAGTCCGGTGAGAAGACACATCCTTGTCTTTCATACTTTCCTAATTTTGTATATATACTGAACTCATTTTCTATCCGCATGCAGGCAGTTCGCTACCGGAAATAGGTATCTTGATTAGCAGTTCCAATAGATCTTTGTGGCGGGATTTATCGGACTTCTTTGAGCAATCTATAAAACACAAGTACATGTACTTCTGCATTTGCATTGCTTCAGTGAAACAGAAAACCTTGTAAATCTTAAATCTTTTTTTTATTTTTATATAATTTTTTTTTAAAATAATGAACTGCATTCATATTTGATTGTTGTTGCAACATTTAGTTAAAGGTGTTAACCTTAAATAGTTAACATTTCAATAGAGAAATTTCCACGGAAATTTTATAGCCAGAGAAATTACAAAAGAAAGGGACGCTAGAAGAGATGATAACACACTCAAATGTTTTGCGTTTGCTTCAGTGAAATGTAAAAGGTTGTCAATGTAAAATCTTTCTATTTATAAACACTTTCTTAAATAAAAACCTATATTCATATGAATGATTGCTATTCCAATATTTGGTTAAGGTTGTTAAACTCAAATATTTAATGAGGCAACAGGGAGATTTCCACGGGTATTTTGTAGTTGTAGAACTCGTCAGAAGCTTATTCAATCATTAACTTAGGAATTATGACTCATCAGAAAATTCACATTCAGTCAAAGAAGGTGAGAAAATGAACCAGCTGAAACATGCTTCAGACAAGAAAAGATAAGGATATTATCATCATCGTAAGAATAAAAATGATTGTGAAACAAAGACGGATATAATCCCCGCCCCCTATTCAGCGATGACATATAAATTCTATTGAGAGGTTATTTCCAAGATGAGCGTGAGGAAAGCTGGAAAAGACATATCGGTGATGCTGTTTGTTTTCAATAAGAAAAAGAAAGGGAAAATAGAGAAGGCGATAATTCTCTCATATGCTTAACGTCTGCTTCAGTGAAACAGAAAATCTTGTAAATCTTAAATCTTTTTTTTTATATTTCTATCCCCTTACATTTTTAAATAATGACCTGCATTCATATTTGATTGTTATTGCAATATTTAGTTAAATGTGTTAAGCTCAAATAGTTAATAATTCAATTGAGAAATTTCCACGGAAATTTTATCGCCGTGAAAATTAAAAAAAGGAAATGGTAGAATAGACGATAATACACTCATGTTTTACGTTTGCTTTAGTGAAATGTAAAAGCTTGTCAATTTAAAATCTTTTTATTTGTAACCACTTCTTTACATAAAGACCTACATTCATACGTATGATTGTTATTGCAATATTTTCCTTAAAGTTCTTAAGCTCTAATATTTAACGAGGCAATAGGGAGATTTCCACGGGTATTTTGTAGTTGTGGAACTCGCCAGAAGCTTATTCAATCATTAACTTAGGAATTATGATTCAGCAGAAAATTAAAATAGGAAAACCGTAAAGTTTTCTCTAGTATTTCCAGTTTTTTGTAAATATCGCAAATACTACATTCATCATGGCGACTGCTTTCATTTGAGTGACATCAACATAAAGTTTTCTTTAAGAGTGTTTACAGTGAAAGAGAAAAATCCTCCATATTTTCTGAGTTAAATCCGGATATAATGTGCTTATCTTCCCAGGAGAAAGTGAGTGTATGTAATCTTTGTAGACAGTAAAATTTCTAGAAAGAGAAGAGAAAATATCGTCTGCTAGTTCCCGATCAAAAAGAGCAAATGATAAATAGAATCGTTCTTTTCTTCTTTCAATTAGATTTACCGAGTGATTAAATCGATCAAATAACCGTCTTACTGCCAGATCACGTTGAAACAGCGGTTCTCGTCCAATCGATGAAGTTAAGCAACGTCGAACTTGGCCAATGCCAATATGGGTGAAAGCTTGAAAATATCTGGTGGTGTAAGGAGCCGTTCGACTTTCGTTGACCAAACAGCAAGTACTACTCGATTAAAGCTTTTCGTTACAAAATGGCCATTGGGCTGGAATCAAAGTAAAGTTTTTGCCGACGGCCGAACAAAGTACATTTTAACTATCAATTGTTTTCTTTCTATCTTCGGACAGACAGCAACTCACTAGTTTCTTTGTCTTTGAGAGAGCGCAACTGAGAAAAATATTGAGAGATGCCGAGGAAGAGCTTATTGTGCCAAAGATGGGCGACTGCTAGAAATACCAGTACAACGTGTTGTGGCGGGTGCTGTGCAGTCCTGGAACCTGGCTCGGGTGTACGCGCTCGGGTGCCCCACAACCGACCTTGTGTCACATCACGTCACCGTGCAGAGAGTAGTAATACTGATGCAATTCTTCGGACAGAATACCACAGATAAGCGAGAAATGCCTAATCTCAGGGATTCCAACCCTTCAGCAGTACCTCCCTCATTGAAGCAAAGGTGGAAGATGGGTGGAATGTCGACGCCACCGCGAAGTTGGTTGCGGGCGATTTATGACCTTTTGCTCGCATGTGGACTCCACACTTTCAACCGGCATACTTCGCCAATATGTCCAGCTATTTTGCCCATAGTCGGATGCAGAAGAGAGGGATCCACACCATTTTCAAGGGAATGTAAGGAACTCGACTGGAATTCAAATCCGATTCTAAGCCACTAAGCATTACTTCACCATGTTCCTGAATTATTAATTATTAAATGTTTAAGTACAGGTTACTGATTTTATATCAGCCATTATAACCAGTTTGTAGCTTGGAGCAATTATAGCTTCTGTATTATTGTAATATCCTTCCCAAATATATCAAGATTACCTCTAAATCCCAGCAGTTCTTTGCGACGTACACCCTTGCGTAAATTAATTATATAGAAAGATACCATGAACCCTTGTGCAAATTAACTGAAACAAAGCGAATAATTCTGTTGCCATTTACTTTTTTCATATTTTCCAATGAAATATGACTCAGTGCACATATTATTACTTCCTATGTCCATTCCACGAAATTGTTCCTTGCAGATTGACCACAGATTCTGGATTGGATTTAAATCAGGAGAGTTTCCCGGTCAGTCTTTTTGATTTGCCCACTGATAATGCTTGCCAGTGTGTTCGTGCAACGTTACAATTTTCGTACGCTTCCTTGGGATAACGTCCATCGCAGACAATGGCCGTAGGACAACTAATCATCAATCAAGGCGTGTCTGGGCATGAAGAAAATCAGATGCAATAACGGTTGACGTAATATTTTTCAAGGCCAAACAAATTTCATCATACACCCCGAATATAGATTCATATTACTGCACACCACTGCAAATGACCTAATCTAAGGAAAAATAGAAATCAATTACACCCTGTCACTAAAAACCGACCGTATGGTGAAATAAAGGAGACTAAAGCGGTTGTTTCAATTAATGTACACAAGAGTGTACACACATAAACCTCGACAGATATGTACGATCATATAATCGTTTCCATTGTCACAGAAAAATAATCTGATCCAGTAAAAATAAGGTGAATTAAGAATAATCTTGAAGATCTATTGTGGAGCAAAATCAAAATATGCCTTGTTATTGAAAACAAGGGCCAAAAAACTCTGTTAACCATGTACACTGTCCTCACCACGCTATTTCAGTTTCCGTAAAATATGGGCTTTTTGGTGTGTAGTTACGAGTTGAGTTATGGTGAAGAATCAACTTTTTAACACCTAAAGCATTCTTTCACTTGAAGCCGTTTGTAATCATTGATCTAAGAAAAGAGTTGTATATGTCATGCACATCTTAGCAAAGTACAAAAAGATCACACGTTAACAGATATAAAATTCCTTCTAATATAAGACTGCATAATAATTGATATTACACATATCTTTCGCAAAATTAATTGCAAACAGAGATTCCATATTTCCTGCGCTCTCATAAACAGTTTTCGTATTAAATACACCCTTGTGAAAATTACCGTAATCCCCGCTGTATAATACGTATTTTTCTAAAAAAAAAAACTATGAGCAAAATTAGGGGTGAGTATTATGCACAGCTACAAAAAAATCTTTAAAAAATTGCCGTTTCATAGGCCGATATCATTTGCGAAAGGACTACTTACCACAAACATACAACAATTTGACACAAACATTCGGCGATTGCGACCCCATAAGGATGGCAAATACATTCATATGTACCTAACAATATTCAAAAATGTAAAATAAAATAAGGATTTTCATAAAACTAAATTAAAATAATATTATTCTATGTTTAAAATAATTTTTAATAAGATTAATAGACCGTAATAGAATTGAAGAGGTACAATTTATAGGGTTTGATTACCAAACAAGGGGTGTGCATTATGCGTGTGTAGAATCATTTTCCCACACTTTCAGCACAATTTTAGGGGTGCGTATTATGGATGAAGGCGTATTATACATGGGGAATTACGGTAATTAAAACAAAACGAATAATTCCGTTATTATTTACGTTTTTTCGTATTTTCCCAATGAAACATGACCCAGTGCACATGTTAGTACTTCGTATTAATTTGCACAAGGGTGTACTTTATCAAATGCTTTTGCCTAATCTATAAAACGCAGGTACACATCCTTCTGTATTTGTATCGCTCTTTCTGATACGCTTATGTGGGTGACTATCGCATTCTTTGTTTCAGTGTCATTAACGATCCCACTATGTTCCGGTTTAATTCTGCTGCGCGCTCTCCTTATTAAAACCCACAAAGTCAGGAAACAGCCACCATATTGAAGTGACACAGCACATAGACGAAGAAGAAGAAAGGAGCCATCACATGACATTCTCGTTCAGAAATACAGTTATTGGTATTAATGCTAAAAACAGTATAAACTGACCTAGGAGAGCTTAAAAAGAAAAAGAGGATTCATACCTTTCCCAAGAATATTAGCACGTCAGTCAGTTATATGCCATGCGTGATACACGCCTAAGTGATCATGTATCTTTCGATACATGACTGACGAGGCAGATTGTTTTCCCGCAGTAGGTTGCCATTTCTTTCTGCTGTAGACCAGTTGCCATACAAGGCAAGAACCTGATTTGTCCTGCTATTTAACTATAACTGGTGGGGGGTGAGAAATTTCATACCTCACCAAAGGGTATTAGCATGTAATGCGGGATATTTAATGATTTTTATTTTATATTTTATATGTCTTTGTTTATCATATGTGTTCATTAAATGTTTAATCATCCATAATAATTTTACGTCCAGGTTCTTACAACATTTACCTTTTCTTGGTAGATCAGTTATGTGCCATGCGTGATATACGCTTAGGCGATCATGTATCGCAAGATACATGACTCACGAGGCAGATTTTTTTTTCCCGCAGAAGGTTGCCATTTCTTTCTATGGTAGACCAGTTGCCATCCAAGGCTATAAAACCCGGTCTATCCTGCTATTTACCTATAGCTGGGGGAAGAAATGAGGGTTCATACCTTTTCCAAGGGTATTAGCACGTAATTGAATGTAATGGATTCGGGTGGAATTTGAACTCGGCTCTCCGATTCCTCAATCCAAGTCACATGATCCAAATGAAAGAAAATAAAAATTTGGTAAAAATATCAGGACCTTTCCCGGGAACCGAGAAAAATTTGCAATATAAAAGTTAGACTCGTGTCTATCAACAGTTAACGCACAGGCATTTTATGAATTACTCAATTAAGGAGGAAACTTAGTAGCAATGGCTTTCGAGACATGGGTCGTGAATATTGATCTGAAACAGGTGCTATTATTTGGTAAATATGGTAGTTTGTATTTCCATAGAGTTGAAAATACGCAATGAGTCACTCTTTGTGTGTGTGTGTGTGTGTGTGTGTGTGTGTGTGTGTGTGTGTGTGTGTGTGTGTGTGTGTGTGTGTGTGTGTGTGTGTGTGTATTAGCCACATGATAAGTCCATAACAGAGGAAAGATTTCCACAAAAAATCGATAACAGTATTTTTCCAATAGTGCTATCTGCTGTCATATAATAAATATTTAACTACATTCGTTTCTCCTCCCCCTCCTTCTTCTTCTTTTTATTATTATTATTATTATTATTATTATTATTATTATTATTATTATTATTATTATTATTATTATTATCATCTTCTTTTTATTATTATCATCATCTTCTTCTCCTTCTTCTTCTTCTACTTCTTCTTCTACTTCTTCTTTTTATTATTATTATTATTATTATTATTATTATTATTATTATTATTATTATTATTATCTTTTATTATCATTATCATCTACTTCTTTTTATTATTATTATTATTATTATTTTCTACTTCTTTTATTATTATTATTATTATTATTATTATTATTATTATTATCTTCTACTTCTTCTTTATTTATTATTATTATCATCTTTTTATTATTATTATTATCTTCTTCATCTTCTTCTTCTACTACTACTACGACTACTACTACTAATTCTTCTTTTTCTGCTTCTTCTATCCTCAACTTTTTATTCTTTTTAGTTTCTCTCTTCTCATTTGTTTCTTTCTTTCCTTCATTCTTTATCTCTTTCTTTCTCTTCCCTTCCGCTTTTCTTGGTTGTCCATTTGTCACTTTCTTTTGTCCTTTTTTTTCTCTTTTTTTTCTTTATACTTTTTATTCTTTATCTTCTTCATCTTCTTTTATTTTTTTCGTCTCTTTATTCCACATATTTCTTTCTTCGTCGCATTCGTGTTTTTCCTTTCTCTCTCTCTCGCTTTCTTTTTCGTATATTTCCACTACTTCTTCTCAATTGTATTTGCCTCTTCACTCTACTCTTTCATTCTTTGCTTCTTTTAAGTCTTCCACATATTTTCCTTTTTCATTCTGTTTTCCTTTTTTTTCTGCATATTCTCTTCATTACTTCCTTCGCTTCTTCCTTATTTTTTTTTTTATTTCTTTCATTTCTGCTTTATTCTTATTTTTCTTCAGTTTTTCTATTAATTTTTTGTATAGTCTCCTCAGAATTTCACCCTTCCTCTTTTCCTCTTTTCCTCTTACCTTCTTTTTCTTCTTCTTTTTCCTCTCCTTCTTCATCACTTTCTTCTTCTTCTCCTTTTTCTTCTTCTTCATTTTCATCTTCTTTTTCTCCTTCTTTTTGATCATCTTCATCTTTTTCTTCTTCTTCTTCTTCTTCTCCCTTTTCTTGTGTATTTTCATCTCCTTTTTCATCTTCATATTTATCTTCTTCTTCTTCTTCTTCATTTTCATCTTTTTCATCATCTTCTTCTTCAACTTCTTCTTTTCGGCCTCATCAAATCACCAGTTCCGTTACTATCACCTAAGCTAAGTAACATCGAATGTGGTCAGTATCTAAATGGGTGACCACTTTGGAATACCAGGTACTGTAAGCTAGAATTTGCGGTAATGGACAATGGCTCAGAATTGTTAATTGTGTTCCATTTCCCGTTAGATTCATTAATCGTTGGAAAAGCTATGAATCCATCCCCACCTAACACACACCATCTGTGGGTTAAATAGTAGAATTTCTATCTGTAAACATCTTAATGAAATATTCACTCGCCCACAAAATATTCCTACAATCCAAATTTTATTTCTTCTTAAAATAATCTACAAATGGTTAAACCACAAAAAATGAAACAATCGATATTTACTGCGTAACTAAAATATTTTAAAATAATGTGTTAAAATATGTTTCTTCTTAAAATAATCTACAAATGGCTAAACCATCCAAAAATCATTCAATGTATATCGACTGCGTTACTAAAAACGACATTACTTTTTTGTCGTTGAATGGCATTAGAAGCGTTTAAAAGTTCGCTTTTGATACAGTTGTGACAGATTTCTTATAAGTATAACCTCCGTACTTCGACGCGGTGTAATGGTTAACAAGCTTATCTCGATAGAACATTTACGACCGAATAGTGTGTTCGATTCTCACTGAGTGGCCCATTCTTTCGACCCCGTTTTGCATCTAAGGTACTCTTAGAAATTCTTCATATAGTACTTTTTTCCATATCTGTTTATATAATCTATAATCGAAGATAGAATTTTTTTTAAAATGACTCAGATATAAATGGATATTTATGGAGAGGTTATCCCCATGCTGCACCGTTGATATTCTCAGCGTCCTTCTGTAGAATAGGATCTCGGTTGCCTCAAATTACCTCATTTTGTGTCCAAAATATTTCATTAGTCTATTTCTGATTCTGGCTGTAAGTGTCCTTTTTCCATTTTTGTTGTGGAGTAGCTGAACACCCCCACAAGATGGACTGGTTTAAGACTATTTAAACACCACTCTCTCTACTGAGGGAGAGCAGTTAACGATTACAGTTAACTCTGCTTCTGACCTCTTTCTCTCTGGGCAGAGAGGAAAACAAATGAGCTTATAACGAATAGCAGAGTCTCGTCTGGGGAAGTAGACAGATATGTAAATCTAAGGTGAATTTTTGCCCAAGTTTAAGGGTTCGAAACGCCTCACGTAAAAAAAACCGCCTTGTGCCACCTCTAGCATCGTGGGGTCTCCAGTAAACACCGAGGAATTAACGATTAACTGTTTATTACATCACTTTGTGTTCTCAACAGTATATCCTATTATTCTCCGAAATAAACTACTATTCATTTTTTATATGTGTTTTAACCTTTCCCATTTACGACACAACAATGTTCGCTAAATCTTCTTCGTTGCTTACCTGCTGCGTCTATGATATACTCAACATCCTCCTGTACAACGACATTTATGTTTCTTCTTCGGTATAGAAATTACTATATAGGGGGGGGATATTACATAACAGTTCACCAATCTTTTCTTTTTTTCTAGTTATTTTGCTTTGCTTTTAGGCAATTTTCGCTTATCCAATGCACCTTCAATATGCTAAAGTCATTGACAAGTTCTACGACAATCTCTGCACCTCCTTCCCCGAAAAACAAGCCACTATTAGTCAGTGTGAAGATGAGCGAGACCAGCCTCTGTGTCAACAAAACGTTCTTCGACAAAGAGTTTCCTGGCGATGAGAATTGGCTTCAGTTTTCATTTCGAAATTTTAGAGAAAATGAAAAAAGACACTTACAAGAGACATTTAAAATTTCTAGGGCCACATAATGCAGAAAGGGTGCTACAAAAAACTGATCCTCAGAGGACAGATTGAATGCAAGAGGGACAGAGGAAAACAACGCATAACCCACCCAGCGAGCTTGAGTAAATGGATGGCGGGACAATGTTTAGGAGAGATAACAAAAAGATCAAATTTATTAAGGGCAATATTGGACGGGAAGAGACGGTTCAAATTTCTAGGGCACATAATGAAGAAAGAGGGTTTGGAAAATTTGATACTCACAAGACAGATTGAAGACAAGAGGGGCAGAGGAAAACAACGCATAACGCACCCAGCGAGCTTAAGTAAAAGGATGGCGGAACAAGGTTTAGGAGAGATAACAAAAAGATCAAATTTATTAAGGGCTACAAAGGACAAAAAATTATGGAGGTTCGTGATCACCTACATCTTGAAGTGACATGGCACATAGAAGAAGAAGAAGAAGAAGAAGAAGAAGAAGAAGAAGAAGAAGAGGTGGATGAGGAGGTGGATGAGGAGGTGGATGAGGAGGAAGAGGAGGTGGAATAGGAGGATTAGGGAGGAGATGAAGAAGAAGAGGAGGAGGAGGAAGAAGAGGATGTAGAATAGGAAGAAGAAGAAAAGGAGGAAGAAGCAAAAGAAGAGGAGGAGGAAGAAGAAAAAGAAGAGGATGAGGAAGAAGAAAAAGAAGAGGAGGAAGAAGAAAAAGAAAAAGAAGAAGAAGAATGAGCTTTGGTGAATGTATGGCTGAGCAAGTTTTAGGAGAAATAAGAAAAATACAAAATTTATTAAGAGCTACAAAGAATAGGAAATTGTGGAGAGCCACGATCGCCAACGTTCTGAAGAGACACCGTACATAGAAGAAAAATAATTAGTTTGGGTGAATGGATGGCGCAGCAAGTTTTATGACAGATAAGAAAAAGACAAAATGTATTAAGAGCTAGAATAGACAGGAAATTGTGGAGAGCCATGATTTCCAACATTCTAAAGGGACACAGTACATAGAAAAAAAATAATGAGCCTGGGTGAATGGATGGTGGAGCAATGTTTATGAGAGATAAAAATAAGACAAAATTTATTAAGAGCTACAAAGGACATGCAATTGTGGTAAGCCATAATTGTTTATATCTTGAAATGACACGGCTCATGGAAGAACTATGTTAAGAGGTTTTCGTTGTAATTGCAGTACAAATGATATTCAAATTCACATTGTGAATAATCTGTCATTGGTATGGCTGACGTGACGGTGCTGATCTTGGTTGGAATGGCGTTTGATAAGATGAACGTGGACATTATGTGTGCGTGTTGAAATACAAATCAATAGCCAACTCTAAGTTCATGTCATGTCGATGTCTTTCGCAAGACAGAAATGCTATATAGATTTTTTTTATTTTTTTATTATTATTATTATTTAAAGCTAATTGAAATTTAGCCATGTCTGACATCTGCCGCTTTTCGAACAGCTTCAAAAATGATCTTCACTCTTTGCTGTCACTTCTACAAACTTTTATTTAAGTTTCCGTCTTTAACATTAGCTTTTCTGTCATGATTTCCATCTTTAGATATTTCGACTCACATCCAAAATTCTGAAAATTAATATCTGAATTTATTTTGAAATACTATCTGATTGGTTAATAGACATTTTTAACACACTTTCATATAGTTTTTATACTTTTAGCCACTCAAGGTAGAGGGGTAATGAATACAGTTGTTGTAAGAGTGGACAAGAAGGTAGTAAACTGTGCATATCATGAGGATATGTAGGATAGATAACAGTTGACTTGAAAATATTAAGATTGTAGTTACCAAAAAATATCATTTCAGGAGTCTCTTCTACAACGTAATGTTTCTGAGGAAGATTCTGTCTAAATAGAAATTCCTCTTTTCTTTCTATGAGCCGTGTCCTTTCAGGACGTAGGCGATCATGGCTCTCCACTCCCTCTATCGCTTGCAGCTCTCAACTAGTTCCTTCGCTCTGCTACCTCGCCAGACTACGTTCTGTCATCCAATTGCTTAAAGCCGCCTTGTTTTTCCTTGTCTCTCTTTACCTCTATTCGACCCGTGAGTATCAGATTCTCCATGCCCTCCTTCCTCATTATGTGTCCCAGGAACTCTAGCTGCCTCTTTTTGATGCTAAATATAAGCCTCCTCCTTGTTTGCATCGTCTCTAAAGCCTCATCGTTGCTCACACGATCGGTCCATATCCTTAGCATCATTCTGTAGAACCACATCTCCGTCGCCTCGAGTCTCTTCTTCATCTTTGAGGAAATCGTCCAACATTCGCTGCCGTAAAGAAGGACAGATGTCACGTAACAGCTCAGTATTCTTTTCTTTGTTACCAAAGAGATCCTCGCAATACTTTGCCCAGTTTTTAGAGTGTGTCCTTGGCCATCCCAATACGTCTACGGATCTCAATGTCGCATTTACCGTCCTCTGTCAGAAGGCTTCCCAGATATTGAAACTTCCGCGTCTGCTTAATTCTAGTGTACCCGACCTGCAAAAGGCATTTCTGGTTCATCCTTTTACTGATGACCATACATTCTGTCTTCTTGTAGTTTATGCTTAGTCCTTTCTTCACACTCTCCGTCGGTAAATTCTGTAGGAGTTTTTGTAATTTCTTTTCTGTGTCTGCTATCAATATTGTGTCATCTGCGTATCTTAAGATTGTAGCCGCAAATGCTAAATCCCGGTTGGGTTTCGAATTCTCTCACAATTGCCTCGCTGTATAGGCTGAACAGGTTGGGTGAGAAGATGCACCCTTGCCTTACACCCCATTTTTGTACATTCACTGAACTCGTTCCCTATGTGCATGCATGTTGTTTGCTGCCAATATAGGTTCTTGATTATTCTGATATCTTTCCCATATATATTGAGGTTGCTGGGGAGTTCCATCAGATCTTTGTGGCGTACTTTGTCGAAGGTCTTTGCGTAGTCTATGAAACATCGGTATACGCCCTTCTGCATCTGTATTGCTCTTTCTGATAACATTCTGAGCATGAATATCGCCTTCCTTGTTCCGGTGTCTTTAATGAACCCGCACAGTTCTTGTCCTATCTGTGGCCTGATTCTGCTGGGCGCTGTATTCATCAGAATACAGACGATGAGTTTTGTCACGCGGCTCATTAGACTTATTGTTCGGTGGAGTTCGCATTCGTTTACACCAAGTTTCTTAGGCATAGCTGCGAAGATAAATCTGCTGAGGTCTACCGGTATATCCCCACTGTTCTAGATTTCATCCTTACCAGTGAAATCAAGGAAATCATGGTGTCTGATCTGTGTACATGGAATGGCTGATCCTGGCTGTGAAGGTCTTAACTGGTGGAACCAATGAGTGTAGTCCGCTTAAATATCAGCCATGAAAATAACGAAAAGGCCTGTCTATTGACATTTACCAATCGGTGTATGAAGTACTGTATGTCCAGATCAAATTTATAAAGAAACTGCCTAAATTTAATAAAGTTTTGTCCTGATAATTTCGATCAGTCATTAATGATAAAAGACCGTTGGATGTTTTGTTACAAATTTGATTTTTTGTAATGGAGGGCAATTCGTCCACTCGCTGGAAAAATGTGATAGCAGTTTAAAAGTCAGGTCTTGGTTTTCGAATTTATAATAATTATGAATTATTAATTATACACACATTACATAGATAGATAGATAGTTAGATAGATAGATAGATAGATAGATAGATAGATAGATAGATAGATAAATAAATAGATAGATAGATAATATTAGTGGTTAATACACACACACACACACACACACACACATATATATATATATATATATATATATATATATATATATATGCATACATACATATATATATATTATATATATATTAAAGTTTCCAAGAGGATAGAATCCAGGTAGAACTCAATGTCCAGGACAGAGTAACCCCTCTCTAGAGCTTTCATTTACCTCTCACATTCGTCCCCCACTTTCATTCATATATACACTCTCACTAAATTTTATTTTTTATTCCCGGATTATTTTTTCTGATTTCTTTTTAAATTTGTAGGTCTGATAAATTGGATCGTAATTACGATTCCGATGTAATAAATTATAACCATGGAATATTAATGTTTAAGCCTTTTTATTAAATATATATGTGTGTGTGTGTGTGTGTGTGTGTGTGTGTGTGTGTGCCTGTCTGAATGCGTGTGTGTTCCGGTAGCATATCTTCACTTAAACATATTTCATTGAAAAAGACAAATTGTAAAGCAGGTGACGGGGAAAGGATTGGTGTATACTGAATAAATTCCAATATCTAAACAAATACTATTCTTAAAAGAGTGTTCAATACAGAGTAGAGCAAATATAATTATTTATTCGAAAATTATAACATAAATATGTTATGAAATCACTACAAAAATAGCTATTTTGTTTCAACACTTCTGGTGTCTTATCAGTTGATGGTGTTGAATGTAGAATAAAGGGTTTTAAAAGGTTTAAATCAATCAAACATCGATCGCTAATGGAAACGCTATTATATAAGCTGGAATACCCAATCAAAATACAAGTATACGAGAATTAAAAAAAACTTGACAACGAACAAGGCATATATTTCTTTTTCAAGGCAAAAAGCGAAATGAATTTATTTAAACAAAGTAACTAATAAAAACAAAAACAAAATCTGCTTTAGCAACTGGAAGAATTTAGAGAACGCTATTTTCTTCCAGTTGCTAATGACTTTTTGTTTTTGTTATTATTAGTTACTTTGTTTAAATAATTTCATTTCGTTTTTTTGCTTTGAGAAAGTCCACATTGAACGAAACGCGTCAGTAACTACTACAGTTTTCCTATTGTCATAGATAGATAGATAGATAGATAGATAGATAGATAGATAGATGACAATGTATATGCTCCTGAAAAATTATTTCGACTGAACACTCGGAGGAGGAATTGTGAGTTTGTAAACAGTGACTGCTGCTGCTGCTAATGCAATACTCTCCGATAAAAACGAATCGAGTAAATAAATACGCTTAAAATTCATCTTCATCCGTGCCGTGCGCCGGCGGCTTAGGGTTAGATTCTCCGTCTGACGCCAATTCAGCCGTGTTTTAATCCTAGCTAGAAGCAAACAGACGTCTAGACACACTGATGATCTGTGATACTGCGAAGCGAAACAATATATATATCGGGTGCTCGGCATTCGACGTTCAGTGAACTGAGCATTTTATTCCCGCCTCGGCTAAGTGCGTCAAATAAAGTTTTCAATGCCAGAAGAAAAATAACATCATACCAAACGTGCATAAAATGCTAACAGAAAAAAGTGCTCAAAAATACCGAGCATATATTATTGAAAACAAAAAACAAAAAGAAAACAAGCGGCTACAAAAGCAGCCGACTTTAAATGACATGCAAGAAAGAGGAGCTCACAATGCCGTAACGGCAGAGCAAATTAAACAAATCAGGATTTCCTGGTGCAGATCTGACTAACTACGACCGTCAGTTTCTTGAGTGGCATGTTACGCATTCATCGGGCTGTCGGTGTTAGACGGTCAGTGAACTGGGCATCTTGATGCAACGGCGGATAACCCAAGATGTCATAATAAGCGTAGTTGGTAAATAATACACTCACCAAAGAAAATCATCGAAGTGGCAATACTCATATGCATGAGAATGGAATAGATGTAACGTCACTGAAATTAGCGAAAAAGAAAAACACCAGAATACATTTATATATATATATGAGGCGGGGCTACAAAAGATTTTTTTTTGAAGCATTTAAAATGAGCATTCTAAAAAATTGTACATTATCATATAAATATTATGTGAATATACACTTTTCAAATTCCCATTTCATAATCAGTATATATACATATATATGTGTGTGTGTGTAAAGAGAGAGCGTGACTTTTTAGTTGCAGTTAACGAGTTTGTCGCTAAAATTATGTCTGTTGTATTGACTTTAATCCTGCATCCAAAGTTTATGTCTATATGTTAGATAGATAGATAGATAGATAGATAGATAGATCTGACGAGGCTAAGATAGATAGATAGATAGATAGATAGATCTGACGAGGCTAAGATAGATAGATAGATAGATAGATCTGACGAGGCTAAGATAGATAGATAGATAGATAGATAGATAGATAGATAGATAGATAGATAGCCGATATGACCAATCTGACTTCTTGTAGTTTTTAATTATTCTGTATTCGTTATTGACTTATCTGTCAATATCGTTTGTTTCCCATCCCTCAAGATTGTAGAAGTAATACGCATCGAGGCCATGCTCCACAAGACACGCTGGCGTAGGTCATGTCACGTGTCAGGAATGGAAGATTATCGTCTTCCAGAGGTTTTACAGTTCGGTGAACTGTCCAAGAGTTGGCAAGACAGAAGACGTAAACTGATTCACTTCCTGTACCATCGACTACCACCAGTAGACAACATGGCGACCCGGAGTATTCTTGTTCTTAATTACATATGAATCGACTTATCTAATGGAAAACTATAAAATGTTACATTTTGTCGCGATAGCTACAAGGTTTTCAACCTAACAGTGGTCAGTCATTGAGTGTTTGCTACGAGGTTCAAAATGTGAGTGACTTTATCAGAAATTGAAAGTGTCATTAAAAAGACATTAGCAGTCTCTGACACACACATACTTCTTTTATGTGACGTGTCTCTTTAGAATGTAGGCAATCATGGCCCTCCTCATCTCCCATTCCCTTGTACCTCTTAATAAGTTTTCTCTTTTTGTTATTTCTCCTAAACCCTGTCTGTCATCCATTTGCTTAAGCCCATTAAGTATGTCACACATTGCTTTCCTCTGTCACTCTCCCCCTTTATCCGTCTTGTGAGTATCAAATTTTCCAAGACCCCCTTCCTCATTACATGCCCTAGATATTTCAACTGCCTTTTCCTGATGTTAAGTATAAGTTTCTTTTTTTTTACCATTTTCTCCAAAACCCTCGCCATTGCTCACATGTTCGGTCCTTGGTATCCTCAGTATCTTTCTGTAGAACAATATTTCTGTTGCTTCAAGTCTCTTCTTCATCAAAAATGTGACCATAACATTCACTCCTGTTGTTTTGTTTTATCATGTTGTTCTCGTCAGAATGTTCAAATGGTCAATATATATACCTTTCTATATTTAAAATGCATACACATTTACCTAATAACAGAAATGCTAGGAACAAAGTATCTTCTTTTATGTGCCGTGTACCTTCAGGACGTAGGCGATCATGGCCCTCCACATCTTCCTGTCTCTGCTAGTTTTAGATGAGAACAATAGTCTGAATAATGTAAATAATGTACATAATGCCTCATCTCAGAAATATAGACAGATACTAAAGGGCCGAAACGTTGTAATAAATATGGCGAGAAAGATGAGGAAAATAGTCCGAATAATGTAAATCGTGTACATAATACCTCAACTTAGAAATATAGACAGATACTGAAAGGCCGAAACGTTGTGATAAATATGACGACAAAGATGAGAAAAATAGTCCGAATAAAGTAAAAATTGTATATAATATCTCATCTCAGAAATATAGACAGATACTTAATAAATTTACTCTTTATTATTTCAAGATATTTTTGCGTAATTTGGTAAATATATCTGTTAAAATGACAGGTCAGTGTTTTTTTTTTCATTTTGGCGTCATTTAGACGATAATTTATCCATCGCACCCTGTACATATATATATATATATATATATATATATAAATATATGAAGAAATATAGTCTTAAGGTGTGCTATATTTATGGGATAAAAGTGCTCAATATCAGAGATAGAGCGTGTGTAAATATAAAAGTGAACATAGAAGTCAACACTTAGAGGCGACAGTCTGTTTCATGCTATATGCAATCGTCTCCGATTGCATATAGCATGAAACTGTCGCCTCTAAGTGTTGACTTCTATGTTCACTTTTATATATATATATATATAATGAAAATGTGGATTGATTGACCAACCAAAAAGGCAGTGTAATGAAAACCCAGAGTCTATTTCGGCTTAATGCACCTTTATGGAACGTAACTAAAGAGTCTTGCTGTTTTGGCTAAGACGGCGTGACTTATTTATACAAATCCTAAGACAGGGGAGGTAATCGGGCTGTCGTACCACATTCACCCGGGCTTTGTTTTCTCAATAGTCCGACACAAAATCATCCAGATGACTGTGTCTCTTAACAGTTCTCTGGCATCGTCTCGGTGGCAGCTGTTCCGTACTTTCATGTATTACGGGAACAGTGGGCCAGCCAGAAGTATTTCGTCTCATATTGTTTTTGTCTCTTTCTTGGACGAGGACGCTCTGATTCTGAAAGCTGATTATCAGAGTCTGTGGAAGTATGCTGTCGTTTTGTGGAAGCTATTCTGGTACTGATCTCTGAATCGTCACTATCGAGGCCTTGTTTCCCAGGAGAATCCAATGGCATTGTGTCGTCGTTACTATCAAGGGGAAGAGTGATTTCTTCAGGGTAGAGTCGCTACTCCCTCTGGTTTGATAACTCTCCGGCAGAGGCCAAATCTCTAAGGGGAACGTTCGTTTGTCTCCCATCAGGGTGCTAGATGCGCGCATAGTGTGGGATCGCCTCGGGCAGTTCCACTTTACTCACAAGAGAACAATAGTTAGTTTTTTGGAAATGCTTTCTAAATAAAACAGTACCTGCATGTGAGATCCATCAAGGAAGAGAGATCCCGACCGAACTTCGCCTTGGAAATTTTAAAAACCTTTCGTCAGGTGTTGCGTTAGTTTTTGTACACAATAGTGTTCTTATAGCGTACAGAGCCTCGGTTATTAAGCCTTCCCAATAGCTAATTGGAAGTTTTGGGCTTTCAAGTGCTAACTGTATGGTCTTCGATATTACGCCATTGTATCTATCTCCTTGAGGATTCTATGGGGCAGTCCGGCTTACAGTCATTTCCTGATCCAATAGGAATCTTCTTAGTTGATCGGACATAAGAGGTCACGCGATCTGTATGAATATAAGCTGGCGTTCTGAATATTAAGAACAGTAAGCAAAGACAGCTTATGACTGTTGTTGCGCTTACATCTGAACGTCAAAAGGCAAAAGGGCATCGGGTCAGTTATTTGTTTCGGGATTTAGATGGAAGAGACCCTAAAGTCCACGCTCTATCCGCCATCTCGCTATCCTCCCATTTTTTTTAATTTTGTTTTTATATTAAACATAAAAGTTTGACTTTTGATCAGTGATTAATTTAAAGCAGTGACCAATTAAGAAATGTCGCCATTTTTAGCGCCTTGACTATGGTATGTCCCTCTTTTTCCACAACTGAATGTCTGCCCTCAGATTTTCACATTTTGGAGAAGAACGCTACAGGGCGCCTGGATTGCCTTAACACAGCAGCTATGGCATGGTCAGTAGTGCTAGTTTCTACTTCTAGGTGGGAATGTCAGAATTCACCAGTGATGGCTGAGTTGGCAATATCTCTTTTTAAACAATCAAATGCTTTAATGCAGAAGGTAAAGGAAATTTAATAATTTTCGTAAGTGGGTGTATTTTGTTCAGATAAGGAGGGTATCCGTTGAGAATAATAAGCGTACATGCCCAGTGTATGTTGCAAAGCGACTCTGGTAATGGGAATAGGTAGTTGTGGCAGTAGTTTTAGTCGTTACGTGTCCGTCTTCATGATTCCTTTACCCACAATATGTCCAAGTAGTCTGATGGTTGTTGAGCCATAAGAACTCTTGTTATGGTTGAGCGCAAGATTATATTTCCCTGACAGCCGCCGAAAACCGATTTAATTTGTGATTGTGGTTGGCCCAGTCATGGCCGCACACTATCCCATTATCTATGAAGACACAGGTGCCTTGTAGTTCTTCTTCAAGAATTATTTTATCGAGTGCCCTCTGAAAAATGGAAACACCGTAACCCCAAACGGAATCCGTCGAAAGTGATAAAGTCGTTCGCAGGCTTCAAAAGCCGTATAACGCTTATCTTTAGAGTATACAGCTACTTGATGGTAAGCACTCCTTGGGTCTGATGTGCTAAATATTCCGTATTTGGCAATCTCGTTTATCATCTTGTCAATGCAGGGTATAGGGTATGCACCCAGGAGGGTGTACCTATTTATAGTTTGGGAGAAGTCTATGACCATATTTTTTTATTATTATCGGACGTTATTAATACTTGTGCCCTCCATGGTGATCTGCTTTCTTCGACTATTACTTCTCTTAATATTCTTGTTATTTCTACTTGATTAAATGTTTTGTCATGGAGAGTATATTTTAGAGATTTAGTGGCCATTGGTTTACAGTTTTTGGTTAAGTTTTTAAAAACAGAGGGTTATTGTACATTTATAACAGCCAAGCCATAGATGTTCAAAACCTGTTTAAGGCCCCCAAAAGGGAGATTAATATTAGAATGCTATTTGAAGAAATCATGGTCAAGTAGAACATCGCAGCACAGATTTTGCATTACAAAAATTAGTGTAGTTAGTTGGATTCAACTCTAGGCCGGCCAAAATATACCTTCTAATCTTCGAAGATCGTGAAGCGTTCGCCATAACCAACTGACTATTACAATGTACGATTTAAAATCTCTTTTTTTTTTTTTGCAATATCAGCGCTAATAAAACTTTCTGGGGTTTCTGTGTCGACTAGAGCATTCATTTCTACCCCGTTTATTTTTACCAGTAATATAGCCTTTGAAAGACATTTAGGGTTTACAGTTGATACCATGCTAGTCACAATAGGAGCATTTGAACCAGGTGAAAAAATCTTGATCTTCAAACCTTAGAGAAATGTCCCTTCTTCCCGCACTTGGCTGGGCAACACGACCTTCGAAGACAGGAGATTTTGAACTGACGGAGTGGGTGGGGATGCAGAGCTGAGGATGTCTATCGTAGAGGATTGTTTTTTTTTGTTTTTGTTTTTTTGTTTTTTTTCCTGTTTGGGTTGGTTGAACTGGTGGAATAGTAGAAGTGAGAGTAATTAGTGCAGCCTCTGCAACACTTGTTTGTAGGTATGAACAAGATTGCTTTTCTGCCATCTCCAAGTAGATGCGAGCATTAGCAAAATGTAATTATTTATATTCCAACAATCTTGAACGGACATAGTTCTGTTCTAATCCATTTGTTAAAGAGTCTTTGATAAATTCGTCGTTTGCCTGATCTGCTGTCGTTGCTTGAATGTTGCAGTCTCGACTTAAGATTTTTAAACGCTGAAGAGACTGATCTAACCTCTCCTAAGGGGATTACCGGGTAGTTGCTAATAAATGCCAAGCAAATATTATGTTTCGTCTCTTTACAAAAATTCCATCCAAAACATCCATGGCACTTTGGTAAGTTTTTCAAATACGAAATATTGGTATATACGGATGACGAAACATGGTGCATTAGCAGGTTAAGACTATACGTATTAGTAATAGGAGTGGATGAACTTTTTTCCAGTGCAAGTAAGAATCCTTCAAATAATCGTTTCCAATATTGCCAGGCGTCAGTAAAAGACGAGTCTGCAGAATGCAAGTCAAGAATTTCTTGTTACTGTTTTTTGTGTATATATACTGTAACTAGTGAGTTAGTTCAAATGCCTTGACTCACTTTATAGTCAACCAATAGAAGGTTAACCAATCAGAAACCGCAGAATATTCTATCCGTCGTCTATAAAGGCGTCCATTTTTGTTTATCCTACTCGAATGACCAGTGCCAATTTGTCAGGCGAAGATGACAGAAGGAAGTACTACGCTCTGCTACTTTGCTGCGATATCCACTGCTAACCTGAACTACGCCTTCCTACTGTCTCCGAAATATTCACTGCTAACCTCTGGATTCTATACTCGAAGACGACCGTCAAAATGTCTAACATTTCTGGTTTAAGGTATTTGTCCATAATTATGTGCAATAAATTGTAATGAAAACTCGGAGTCTAGTTGGGCTTAATGTGCCTTTATTGAATGTAACTGAAGAGACTTGCAATTTTAGCTAAAACAGCGTGACTTATTGATACAAATCACAAAGCAAGGGAGGTAATCGGGTTGTCTTACCACAGGCAGTAAATGTGAAAATAATACAGGCTCTTTTCGACGAAATCACAAAAGACATGAAAAATGTCTAATCTTTTGAGCTGGTCCCACACAGACTTACATTGTCGCAACAAAGTCATCACTTGCCAAATTTCCTAGAAAGGAAACGACAACTTAAGTTTACAGGATTGCTTTTCTTCCAGTCTTTAATTAAAAACAAATCGATAATCAATCGTCAACGCTGCAGTAAAACTGGCCGATGCCCAAACAGAAACGCGGCTTTTGGATACTGGCAAAGAATTAAATTCCTTCTCAGATTTGGCATTGTGAAGAAAGAAAATCTTGTCAACAAGAAACGTTGATTCAGATGCTAAGAGCAGACAACCAATGAAGATAATCGGGAAATTTAATTGAATCGTCCGAGAGGAATCAAGGGAGATAAATGTGAAGACGAAACAAAGAGGATATGAAACAAAACTTGACAACAATTACCGTATTTGACGGCATATAAGACGCACGGTTGTATAAGACGCATCCAATTTCAGCAAGGAAAATTAAGAAAAAATTAGTAATTAGTAAAATTATTACTAAATGGTACGGCCTAGGCTATATTTATGAGGCATTATTTTTGTTAAACAAGCCATGATTACAATTAAACGAAAAATAATAGGAAAAAAGAACACGAGCCTATAAAAACTTTATTATATCCAAAGGTAAGAAAACAAAATAAAAATCAAGCAATTATTACAAATGAGCAAAACAGTACAGTTAAAATTAAAATTTTATTCATCTTCAAATCCATAAAATTCGTCGTTTTCTTTATCAAAACTGAGATGATCATTTTCAATACTACTATCATCGTCGTTAAATAATGCGTCATCTTCCGTTCTATCAAGAGCATTGCTAATGGCACATTTTTTAAAAGACTTCACAACAGTTTCTGGTCTAATATTATCCCAAGCTTGTTTCACCCATTCGCAGACTTGTGCAAGGCTGGGTCTTTTTATTCTTCCTGTAAGTGTAAGGTCTTGATCAGGCATTGACATCGGCGTGTTTACCTCATCCTTCATATTTAAGTGTAAGCTAATAGAAGTTTCCAGGTAGCTAATTTCGGGTGACTATCGTGAATTTTAAACCTACATATGACATATAAGACGCAGGGAAATTTTAAAAGATATTTTTAGTAAAAAAAATGTGCGCCTTATACGCCGTCAAATACGGTACTTTTTGATGGTTTTTGGCATTATACAGGAAACAAAATTTTTTAAAAAGTTAATTGTTTACTTATTTTCCATGATGTATATATAACGACTGTAGAAGGCCAAAAAGATCGTTGTATTGTAATAAAAACAACTAAAATTTAGTCCGAGTAATAGTATATATATATAGAGATATAGATATAGATATATTAGTCCAAGTAATAGTATATATATATATATATATATATATATATATATATATATATATATATATATATATATTATAATTAAAATTAAAGATAGACAACCTTAAGGGTCCATTGATTATATTTTATTTCCCCAGGAAAGTGTTTTTCCTGGTTCCTCTGATCACATTTCGAAGCATAAAAAATATTTTAATTAAATTAATATTCGCTCTGGTTTTACATTGAGCTCTCTGGATTACATCCTCCTTGGAATTATCCATACGGATTACAAAACTTTTCATTACCTACCTATATATATATATATATATATATATATATATCCTGGTCCGATGAGAACGAGAAGAGTAGTTTTCCAACGTTCGTAACATTTAAGTTAAATGAGGGCTCAATACATAGTAGAACAATATTGTCTTTCGCCAATAATAATTGGAGAAATAACACATCACTTTCTAATTATTTAAGAGAGTTTAAAAAATGTTAAAAAATCTACTAAGGTAAAATGGAAAATTGTAAAAATGCCATGGACTTTTAGATCCTTTTATGAACACTGTTTCCTATATTTGCATGAAAAGTTGAAAATCATAAGGTTCTTTGATAAGAATTATTTATTAAATAAAAGATCCGAATTAACTGCAAAATGTAAACAGAGCTACTTTTTATCTCACAATTCAGTTAAACTTTGTAATTTGACAATGTTTTTACTTAGATTTAGTTTAACTCTGTGGTACGATATATGGCTTATCTTTGTATTTGCATGATTAATTTTGCTTTAGCTTAATTCTGTATTAATCTCCTGGTAGTATCATTAACATCTTATATGGATGTATTCGTATTTAGTTTGCATTTTTGACATTTTACATTGATTGTTTGATATTATTAACATCTTATATTTATCTAACGGTTGCAGATTATTTACCAAATAATTCTATATATTTGGATTAGTTTCTTAAGGAGGCCTACCAAAACATTTATGTAGGAAATACACAAAGCTCGTAACTAGTTGGGCTTTCGGTTAAATTACCTCTCTATCCTTACCCCAGCTTTTATTTCTTATGAAGGTTGACTCTCTGGCATATGTACATTTATTGTAACCAATTTTATCAATTTTTAAGTTAATGTCTGACTTCTGTTAGATGTCTGTTGAGATGTTGAGTGTTTCCGCGTGAGAGTATTGAAATAAGGACAAACACATACGTAGGGGAAAATACTGGTATATTCGAAGAGGTATTTACAACAGAGAGATTAGTAGTTAAACGAACGCAGGTTAGTCACAATAAAAAAGAATATAAAGTCCAACTGTATCTTCCGGCAGAGAGACGGAAGTGTGATGGTCACCTGATCTCCGCCCAGAACTCTATAGAACTGTCCTATTAATAGTAGAGAGATCAGTCCATTCTGATGAGCAGGTGGGTGTGCCCCAACAATGTCAAATCTTGACCATGGCACATTTGTAAGATAATAGTTCGTAATTGTTTTCTTTCTCGCTTAGTTCGAATTTAACGTAGATCATATTCGATTGGTTGATCAGGGTAAAGTCCTCAATTCTTATAATTGTTTTACGAAAATGAGATTGTATTTTGCTTTTGAAACCAAATTAATTGCTCGTTTTGAAACACGACTGCAATTATGTAGCCATTCTTACATGTTTTTGCTGCAATATCCTAATATATATATATATATATATATATATATATATATATATATATATATATGTGTGTGTGTGTGTGTGTGTCGAAATAAACAAACGCTAAAATCATTGTTAAAATCGTACACGTTAAAAAATGCTCAATTTCAAGTAAGAAAAAAATCAAACCTGTAGTGCGATTTAATTTTATAAAAAGATAAAACGCTGACCGGAAGACTACTGCGATTTCGAGAAAAAATTTTCTAACGAGTTTTTTTTATTATTCAGTCGGATAGACGGAAATAAATAAATATAATGTTTGATAAATAAATAAAAACAGAACATCTACTCAAATATGAGTATCCATTAAAAAAACTATCAGGTTTAAACAAATAAATTCGGTATGTTTGATTAATAAATGAAAAATACCGTTCTTAATATATACATATATATATATAAAGTGAACATTGAAGTCAACAGTTCAATGTTCACTTTTATATTTACGCACGCTCTATCTCTGATATTGAGCACTTTATCCCATAAATATAGCACTCCTTAAGAGTATATTTCTTCATATATATATATATATATAGGATTTTTTTAAATTAATCAATTTGTCTGACGATCGCAAAAGCGTGAAACCCAGGGTCCCAAACTCACATCAATCCAACCAAATATGTTAGCTCTATCTCTGATATTGAGCGCTTTCTAATAAGTACCGCGCATATAATATATAAAAAAAAAACAATATATATAATATATTGCATATATATATATATATATATATATATATATATATATATATATATATATATATATATAAGAAAAGTATGTGTATATAAATATATATATATATAATTATTTATATATTATATGCGCGGTACTTATTAGAAAGCGCTCAATATCAGAGATAGAGCTAAAATATTTGGTTGGATTGATGTGAGTTTGGGACCCTGGGTTTCACGCTTTTTCGATCGTCAGACAAACTGATTAATTTTTTTAAAAAATTGGGTTTATGTAGATTGCGTGTATTGGTGTTATTATGGAAGTGGGGGGGGATCGTCGCCGTGATGTCATCGTACTAACGCAAACATAGATGCATGTCCGTACATCAGATGAGGTACGCAAACATACATACACACTTGCTTGTCCATCGGGACTCATACATATATAAACATATGTGGACAGTTTCGGATTTGACATATGTATGTATACGGGTGGTGTTGTGTCTATACATACGCATTTGTATGTTGAAATTTAAAGATTGGAAGTGTAGCGAAAATTTCTCGTGAATGTCTCGTGAATGTATACATGTCAGCAATCAGAGCATTTTCTATTCTTCACGGAATAATATTTCCTCGCATGTATATATATACGTGTGGTGGGGTCTGTATAAAATTATGATAGGTAAAAATTACTATTATTTTTATTTTTAATTTTTAAAAAAGAAAGGGTTTATTTGTTATTATTTTAAAGCTGGTTATTTGCTTGTTTTTGATGACTGTGTATATGTAACTGGTAGAAATTTCGGTTTGTAATCCTTATTGGTTATTTTATATGGTGATATTTAATATGCTGGGCGAGAGGGTAGTTCATGTTAATAATTATAGCGGGTTTATATGATAATAGTAGATGTGATGTGATAGTAATGTTGTAAGGGATTGGAGACAATGATAATATAAGTAGCTAATAATTATTGTAAAATGGTAAAAGTGATTAGTAATGTTGGTGGGAGAATAATAAAAACAATAAATGCAATTATTGTGGTGCTAGCTTGAACTAAAGAGTGGTTGTTGGTGTTTTATTTTATGATATATATATATATATATATATATATATATATATATATATATATATATATATATATATATATATATATTGGTATAAATCCTGGTAATAGGTATTTATTCTCATGCCTACATTTGGAAATTATCTCTGATCTTATTGGTTTTTATTTGGTGGTATTAAATATGCTGTGGGGAGTAATTTACGTTAATAATTATAATGGATTTATGTTAATAGTAGGTGTGATGTGATAGGAATGGTGTTGGGTGTTGGTGGTAAAAATAATATTATTAGTTAATAGTTATTGTAAAGTGGTAGAAGTGATTACTAATGATGGTGCAATGATAATAACGATAACGATAAATGTAATTATTGTGATGGTAGCTTGAATTAAATTATAATTGTTGGTGGTTTGTCTTTTCTTTTTTCTTTTTTTTTAACCGTTTGGTATAAATTCGGATAAATGACGATCGCAAAAGCGTGAAACCCAGGGTCACAAACTTATATCAATCCAACCAATATATATATATATATATATATATATATATATATATATATATATATATATATATTTATACACACACTTTTCACACACACGCACACACACACACACACATATATATATATATATACACACAAAAAAAAATGTAACGAGACCGAAAAGAATACAAATTCAATCGTTCATAGCATTTATTTAAAAGAGAGCTCAATACCAAAATAGACCAATAATTATTATGCATATGGACAAACATAACATCATTATAATATATATATACATATAGGTGGGACAGAAATGTTTGTACACCATCAATTTTTTTATTTAACATAGATTTTATAAAAGAATTTTATAATCTATATAATATTTGTATACCATCGAATAATGCTGCGATATACCAAAAAATCACAGAAAATTGTTATTTTAATGAAATTACTGGAGGAAAAAGTATTCGTACAAAATTCTAATACCTATTTAATACCTTGCATTATCTCCCTTATTCAATTTAACAATAACTTACTCTTTTTGAGTAGGTAGATATCTATTTATCATCTCTCATTTGCGACTCTGTCTTTTGGGCAGAGTGCACAAAGGACAGAGTCGCAACAGGAAAATTATACTGAGAGGTACCGGCCCTGGGGAACAGCTGCCCGAGGCTGCGACTTCTCATTGCACATGAGAAAAGGATCAGTGCACGCACCGAGGCCAGCGCAACCGACGGTTGCGGGGGCTCGGGGATTTTTCTTCCTTGCCCGGGTGCACGCGCTCGGGCACCCCACATTAAACTGACCTTGTGTCACAACCTGGACCCGTGTGAGGTTGAGTAAATGTCTACTCATTTCTCTTTCTGTAGCTTTTAATGATTTGTTTCTGTTGGTATTTTACTCCATTCTTCGTTGGATATTCCCTTTAGGTTCAAGATGTTTTTCGGAGCTCTTTTATTAACCTGAATTGTTAATAAACGCCATAAATTCTCTATTGGATTCAAGTCTGGAGACTGTGATGGTTATTCGAGTGTATTGACATTGTTTTCAATATGCCATTTTAGCCGTATGTTTAGGCTCACTATCTTATTCATTTGGAATTCCAAGCTTTACTACTTAACCAAACAAGTTAAAGTCCAAAACATCTTGGTATATTTTTGAATTCATTCTACAATGTATTATCTCTAAATTACCCGTGCCATTAACAGAAAAATATCCCCAAGCCATGATATTGCCACCACCAAATTTCACCGTTGGGATTCTGTTCTTTGGTGCAAAGGCTGTGTCGTTTTTTTTTTCCAAACGTGAGTCCCTTAAATTACGCCCAACCAGTTCAATTTTTGTTTTATTTGTCCATAAAATACTTTGCCAAAATGACTCATGTTTATTCTTATATTCAAAAGTTTTAACCGGGCATCCCCATGTTTCTTCAATAGTTGTGGAGTTTTTTCTTGGATAGCGTAATCTTATTTGACATCTATGAAGTTCATTGCTTATTGTTCGCTTCGGAACAAGAACGCCTGATGTTTTTAATTCTTCCTGTATTTCTCTTCGAGTAGCCATTGGATTTTATACTGAATTCTTCTCATTGATTTGGGAGAAATCTTGCGTGGTGCACCAGATCTTGATTTGTTCTCAACACTTTAACCTTTTTATACTTAGCAATAACGCAACTAATATTAGTAAATTGTATATTCAGGATCTCTATCATTTTCCTAAAGCTTTTGCCTTCCTTCCAATGTTTGATGATTAATTCTTTTTACGAATTTCATAGATACTTGCCTTTCCCCATGATAATCATTGTGTATGAGTGTGTGCGGAGATAACCTCATATAAGAAAAGAAATGAGGAATGTTCTAGATTGTTCCGGTAATAAGATAATTAGAAGAATCTAGCAAAATCTTGCAAAGAATTATGTAAATAAATGTAATTTAAGCCTTTTGATATTAAAGACATATTTTGTACGAATACTTTTTTCGCCTAGAAATTTTATAAATAACGCATAATTTCATTTGTAACAAAGTTTTCTAATTGTTTTTTGCATATTCTAGTATTATGCAATAGTGCAAAAATATTGTATGGATTTTAAATTTTTCATGTAATAACTATGTTAATTAAAAATTTTCATCTGTGTGTATGCATGTGTGTGTGTGTATAACCGAATAGGTAATTATACGTAGGTAAACGAGCGCCCGATCGTATACAAATATATATAAATACTCGTAAATAATTTAAAAATACAACAGTGCTCAATGAAAAAGTAACTGATCTATTTAATATATATATATATATATATATATATATATATATATATATATATATATATATAGCAATAGGCACAACATCTTACATGATATGTGTGTGTGTGTGTGTCAAAAATACTAGGCATTTTATACACAGGGTGTCCATAAAGTTCATGTGCACTTTAAAAAATGTATAACTTTATTTGTATTTGCGATAGAAATAATCTGTAAAAAAATTTTAAAAAGATTACTGTACCTAGTTTTAAGTATAGCTAAAATAACTAATGTGATTTCAGGCATTACTGTAAATCAGTTGGCAAATGTTTTCCTTGAACTGCAAAATCGTATTACCCTTTGTATTGCTAATGATGGAGGACATGTGGAAACTTAAATAAAATTTCAATAAAACGTTAAAAAATATAAATTTACTTCTTTCTAATCCTTTTTACAAATTATTTCTATCGTAAATACAAATAAAGTTATAAATTTTTTAAAGTTCACACGAATTTTATGGACATGCTGTATATATGTACACATACGCACATACATATACACATACACACATATATATATATGTATGCACATATATATATATGCATATGTGTGTTTGCGGCCGCCCACGCGCGTGTGTTTGCTTATAAAATGGCAGTAGAATTTACCTTAGTTTCCATACGGAAAAGCTGGGAGAATATATAAATAAATTTCGATATGTAATAAGAATTATAAAGATACAAAATAAATTATTACCTGCTTTTTCTAAAAGTTATTCATTTTCATTCTTTTCTTTCATCACGAGAAATGTCAGATTAGTTTCTGTTTAATTTGGCCCATGGCTGATTTTATTTCAAATTTTCATATTTCTGATGCTTTGTTATTTTCGTTTATTGCCGATGAGTTCCCCGATGTATTCTGTCCATCTCTGAAGTATTTTGCTTTTCCTATAATCAAAGTCCTGGATTTTATGCATCCTGATGGATGGGCGGGCATCTTGTCCTATTAGTTCTCTTGCTTTTTAGTGTATTTATGAGTTATCTTAATCGCTGGTATTGTACTTCCGATCCATAAATATGGCGCCCAATACTGCCCAATAAAAATTAGCTTGAAGATGTTAGTTTCTGAATTTTGGCACAGTATGAAATTTGGCTTAGGGACGTTTTGTCCAATTTAGCAGTTTATCATAAAATAGCCCTTAATGCTGATGGTTTCAATCCGAAATAAACTGAGTGATCTGACAAAACTAAATTTGAATCATAGCCAAAAAACAAGCAGAAATGAAATTAAGAGGAAATCATTTCAGATTTCTTTAGTTTAACTTTGTGATGTGTAAATTTCAAGATTGGTTATTCCTAAATTTTCGCTTGAGGATGAAACAGAGCTTGATACTTTAACTCAATTTAATTTTAATAATTATATTGAGGTTTTCGGCTCTCGTTTTTGAAACATGGGAACTCTTATGTAGCGAAGGAATCATATTTTAAAAAAAAATAATTATAATCTAAGCTCTACTTCTGTATGGAGCAATGTTTTTTAAAAATAAAAACAAAAATACTAATGAGCTCCAGATTATTTACCTAACGTGTTATTTCCTATTTTTCTACATATTTGCACACACACACACACACACACACACACACACATATATACACTGCGTGCCAAATTATTATCGAGATAACTTTTTTCTAATATTTCAAAAACCCTCCAATCAATTCACACAAAATTTTCACACGATGTTGACAACACTGACCTGCGCAATCACTGAAATCTTTGTACTGATCTGCGCAATGTAAACAAACTGTCGCCGTATTTGTTTTCAGCACGGTGATTTGAGAGTGCCAAATTATTATAAAAGTGTAAGAATTTAGTGAAAAGATGGATCGTAAAAGCAGTTTAAGTGATGCTGAAAAGAAAACTATCACCTCAGAACTCTCAAAAGGTAAATCTACCCTAGAAAGTTCTAAAATGATAGGGAGGTGTCATCAAAAAAAATTTTCACCGCCGACCCTACACATGTACGCAAAAGGGCAGATAAAGGCAAGCCGAATGTTATTTCACGTCGTCCCATGTCACGACTTAAACGAGAGGCCACGAAGAACCCTGGACTTACCAGTCAAGAGCTTTTCAGTCGCATTGGGGATCCTGCTGTGTCTAAAAGTACTCGATGTCGGTATCTGAGGGAAATAGCAACAACGGTCAAACCTGTATCGAAGCCTCCGTTGACGAGAACTCACATTCAAAATCGACTGAAATGGGCCGAGGACAATATGAAGATTGACATCTCTAAATTTTTTTTCACAGACGAAACTCGAGCAACACATGATGGGCAAGATAGATGGTGCAAAGGCTGGGTAATCAACGGACAGAATCGCCATCAGTGTTTGAGACGCCAACAAGGCGGTGGAGGCATAATGATCTGGGGTGGTATTATTGGAAACACATTAGTGGGCCCATGGAGAGTACCAGATGGCGTCAAAATGACTGCTGATGCATACATAGCGTTTATGAAGGAGCATCTTGAACCGTGGATGAAAAGGCAAAGGCTTGCCTTCAGAAGGGCAATTGTTTTTATGCAAGATAATGCTCCCTCACACGCTGCTCACAAGACTACTGAATATTTGAAACAGTTAGGCTTCGATGGACCTCGAAAAATGAAGTGGACAGCAAATTGTTCGGATTTGAACCCAATCGAAAACCTTTGGAGCATCATGAAGCGAAGTCTGTACGTCAACGGACGACAATTCAGGAGCAACGCTGAGTTGTGGGAAGCAATTCTTGACATATCTCGCGGCATTACAGCAGATGACATCCTACAATTAACAAATTCTATGGATCGTAGACTTCTTCAAGTAATTTCAAAACTGGGAAAGCACATTTCCTATTAATTTGTTTATAACTGTGCCTTTGTTTGTATCTGTTATTATTTGTTTGATTATCTTATTTATTAGGTTATTTTGATCATAAACATTCACGTGCAACATTAATAAACGTTTTGTTTGCTCAATTCTGGGAATTTTACCAAACCTTTCTAATAATTTGGCACGCTCAAATCACCGTGCTGATAATAAATATGGCGCCAGTTTGTTTACATTGCGCAGATCAGTAAGAAAAATTCAGTGATTGCGCAAGTCAGTATTGCCAACGTTATGTGAAAATTTTGTGTGAATTGATTGGACGGTTTTTGAAATATTCGAAAAAAGTTATCTCGATAATAATTTGGCACGCAGTGTATATATTATACAAAATAAACTACGAAATCTCCAAAATATTCTTAAATGCCTATAATTGATAACTGAAGCCATTGGTTTATACCATTGGCTTCCCATACTTAATACTTCTCGTTTTCACTCTCGGGTGGTCATATGTGACGTCACGAGCAACGACGCGATTTTCGCTTCTGTGTCTAGTATACACGAGTTAGTCGTTGCTTTGGCATTTTTCATGCAACAAAAACAGACTATCATTATTGTTTCGTCTGTGTATTGGTTGATATATTGAAAAGTATTTGTCATCTTTGATAATAGCTTATGTCAGCCGAAAGTTTAGATTGGACTTAAACATGTATCAATATGGTGATTTCCTTTCGTTTTTTAATGATAATGTTATTAAGCTTATCAGACAATATGAAAGAAACTTGTGTATATTATTTTATGAAACATGCATTAA
>OZ010610.1:19428005-19478005 GCA_963932145.1 Acanthosepion lycidas
CTACACCCGCGTCCTGGGTAAGACGTTAAACTACGTCTAGCAGCAAGGCATCTGATTAGGAGGTTTTGAGGAGTGTGGAACCATCTCTTAATTGCTGGTTTTCCCAGGTCCACCCTGACCCGGGGTGGTAGCACTTGTTACGGTGCCAGATATGGGCAAATAGTTAACTATTAGCAGCAATACTTTTTTCAAAAAATTATTACCAGCAATACAATTTTGAAGGAAATATATTACCAGAAACCGATTTTTGATAAAACTAAATATTAACAGGAATAAAAAAAAAAATTTTGTCAGCATTAAATAACCCATTGAGGTTAATATACCGAAAAACAAAATAAACTAAACCAATCTAAACCAATCTAAACCAAAGAATACATATTCTATTCATACAAATCTATCCTAAAAATGCTGTCGGCATTAAATAACCCATTGAGATTGATATGCCGTTATACAAAATAAACCAAACCAAACCATATATCAAAGATGGTACTGAAAAGCCCTCAACCATACTAGTTTGCACAGTTGGTTTGATTTTGAGGATTCAACTGATCATACGATCTTTTCAGCACCCCCTAGAATATCTGCAACTTATGATGTAACCTAATCTTTTGGTGGAAGTTATTTTTGTTGCTTTTCTATTGATTTTGTTTCCCTTTTTCTTCCTTAGTTCTTTTCTTTATCCTTTTTTCTCTCGTTGTCGTTAGTCTTGTTTTCGTTTCGTTTTCGTTTCGTTTTCGTTTCGTTTTCGTTTCGTTTTCGTTTCGTTTTCGTTTTTACTTTAAAATTTTTCCAAAGATTATTTCTGTTTTTTCCCTTTTGTTTTCGGCGAGTGAATAAACAAAATGATTTAACAGAGCAACATCTTGGAAAATGAATCGGGGAGCTTATCGAATATAGAAGCAATGTGGAAAATATCGATCTCTAAAATGATCGATCAGGAAGCACTTTTAAAAAAATTAAATTCGTTTTCAATAAAATTCAGTACGATTATTATTATTATTATTATTATTATTATTATTATTATTATTATTTGATATTGTCCTTTTGATTTCGTGCTCTCTTTGTCTTTGTTATCTGATTGCTTGAAGTTTGTTTTTAGATTTAAATATAGAGTCAAGTTTGATTTTAAACAAATCAAGGAGGTGTATTAAGGACAAAGTGGAATTTTCCTGCAAAATTTTAATTAATTTGAAAATATTGCTGTTGTTTACTTACATGATTATCAAAGTTGAATCTCAAATGATTCACTGAACAAGATAGATAGATAGATAGATAGATAGATAGATAGATAGATAGATATGAAGAGACTAAGAAAGATATCAATAAAGAGATGAACATAGATACATATTGACAGACTAGAGATACAGATATAAGAAGGCAAACACAGATGGAAATACCTACTAGGTGAAGATTCGCATTGGAAAAATACATTCGGCTTACGAACATTTCGGCTTACGAACATTTCGCATTACGAACCGCCTTCAGGAACGAATTAAATTCGTGAACCGAGGTTCCACTATATATATATATATGTGTGTGTATGTGCGCGCGCGCGCGTTTCCAAGATGAATACAACAGATTTCAGCGTTTATTACAAAATCTTTTATTCGCCTAAATTCAACATTTTCCTTAATCCGCAAAAGGTACTTAGCCGCCTTTACTATGCCACATTCACGCAGAATTATATAATATTCTTGTTATCCTTTTTATTTTAAACTTGTTGAATCCGATGATCAGACAGATTTTGCGATAGTAAAACATCTTTTATCTATCTATCTATCTATCTATCTCAATATGTTCATTTTCTATTTATCTCTCGCAACGTGTTTATTTTCTTTCTTTCTTTCTATCTATCTATCTATCTATCTATCTCAGTGTGTTTATTTTCTATCTATCTATTTATCTATCTATCTATCTCAATATGTTAATTTTCTATTTATCTATCTATCAATCTCAACGTGTTTATTTTCTTTCTATCTATCTATCTATCGATCTATCTCAATGTGTTCCTTTTCTATCTATCCATCTATCTCAATGTGTTCATTATCTAGCTATCTTAGTCTGGTCATATCTCAAAGTGTTCATTTTCTATCTATCTATCTATCTATCTATCTATCTATTCATGTCTACCCCAAATGCTGAAGGGAAATCTGAAAACTTGCTTACTATGTGTTTTTCAAAAAGGCCAATCGCTCGCTATAATAATTTCCTCTAGATTCTACATCCAAATTCAGAGCCTACTCACTTTTCATGGAGGAGCCCCTCGCTGATTGACCGACCATATCTTCGGGTGTGTAGCCTTACTCACTAGGTTTTAAACAAATACGGGTTGCTGAGACTATTTGACCATTAGCTGTGTCTAGTGGGGGAGTGGGTTTAGTCGTTTAGTCGGTTTAATCGTTTCGAATTCAGCGTTGTCTTTCACCTTGAACCGTTACCACCCAAGGCTATATGCCCCAATCTGCCCTGCTATTTACTCAATTGAAGAGATGGATTCATGCCTTTCCCAGGAGTATTTGCAGTTAAGTGAAGGTAGCAAACTCAAGTGGAATTCGGCTCTCCAATCCCAAAATTGAGCCGCTTTCCACTACTTCATATAAAGGGGACAATCGGTAAACTGTCGCCATTTTATAACTTTCATTTCGCGCATGCGCGTTGTTTGTTTTTGGTTTTCTCGACTGCGCAGTGTCAGTTAGGAACCGTCTGTAAGAAAAAAAGCAGCATGACGCAATTCACCCCGCAAGAAATTTGGAAAATGGCATGCTGTACTGCTTGGCATTCGCACCAGAAATTCCAATACGAACATTTAAGAGTGTTTGGGCGTCAGTTTGAGAAAAATGCAGTGAATTCGGAAAGAGTTGGATGATACAGCCGATCAACATCATGCTGTTTGGATGAGTCTCTAGTGATGGCGACGTTATTCCTCCGTTCATCTTCCCAGAAGGCCTCAGATTCAACACGGAGGTTGAGAAGAAGAGGTAGTCTGCCCTGGTCAAGAGGGTGGCTGCTGGAAGACCTTATCTCTGGAAACCGGACTCTGCACCATGTGCCGCAAACAGGAGAACCCTGTCATGGCTTTTAGACAATTTCTGCGACCACATCACCCCTTACATCTGGCCTCCTAACTCCCCAGACTGGAACCCCCTCGATTATTATGTGTAGGGCGCAATTGAGCTCGAAACCATTAAAACCCCTTGTAACAACAACAAAATAACTGAAGGCCAAGATTGTGTCAGTATTCACCAAATTATGGAAACCGCCCAAAGGAGTTGCAGGAGATTCCGATTCTAAAATAATCACTAACTCGAATGTGCTATAGGCCGTGCTTGAAGCCAAGGGTGATTTTATTGAGTGAATTTCCAACTTAGTATTTCATATAATTTCATCTTCACAATTAACCTTAGTTTTTCGATTGGATTCCGATCGGACTTGTGGGGGCTATACCATTATCTTTTCTCCTGCAAACTTTTTATGCTAAAAAGAATCACGAGTAACCTGCGAGATGAGAACTATCGTACATGCATAAATTTGAAACTGTGACGTTGGAACTTGTACCATTCAAAATATATCTTGTCCATGAAATCGCAATGATTAGCACTGTTCAATTTAACTCTTTTATCGACATTGAATGTTTCAATAATGATTTGGTTGACAATTCCAGCCCATATCATCACATTGCCGCCTCCTTGGTGCATTCTTTTAGCCACAGGCACATCTGCATTGGATAAAATCCATCCTTTGGTCCATCCATCAGGTCTATCGTGTGTCACTCGAGATTCACCCGTGAAAATTTAGAAAAGTTGACTTGACGGTAACCATTCTAGTATCTTCTAAGCTATAAATCTTTTATGCTCAAAACAGGAATGGGTAACCATAGAGACACGAAAAGTGGAATCATCGTACATAAATACACACTTCACTTTGAAAATGCAAGACTGGGACTTTTGCCATTGAAAGAAGATCAACAGTAGTGTTTAACCTCTTTAAATCGTTTACATCAGCTCTGAATGTTTCAATAATGGTTTCGTCGACAATTCCAGCCCATATCATCACACTACCGCCTCCTTTGTGCATTCTTTTAGCGACACGTACATCTTCATCGGATAAAATCCATCTTTTGGACCAGTGATCAGGTCTATTGTGTGTCACCAGAGAAAAGGGCCCGTGAAAATTACTATTAAATGGAATTGAATTAACGATACGTAAACTTAAAAATTGGTTATTCCTAAATTTTCACTTGAGGATGAAACAGAGCTTGCTTTAATTCAATTTAATTTGAATAATTATATTGATGGTTTTGGCTCGTGTTTTTGAAACATGAGAACTCTTATGTAGCGAAGGAATCATATTTTTTTTAAATAATTTTATATATATATATATATATATATATATATATATATATATATAGTGTACGATGAATAAATTGTCTAATTTACGCAAAAATGAAAATAACAGACATCTGAAAATGACACAAAAATATCTTGAAATACTAAAGTATAAATTTATACAATAAAATCGCCATTGGTTTCAACCATGGTTTCCAGACGACTTTGGAATCTCCTGCAACTCTTCTGGGCAGTCTCCTTGTTTAAGATGGCGAATGCTGCCAGCATCCTTGCCTACAGTTCATCTTTGGTGTTTCGAAGATTGTTGATGTCTTGCGCAACTGCATCCCATACATAATAATCTAAGGTGTTGCAGTCTAGGAAATTATGAGGCCATATGTAAGGGTTGACGCGGTCGAAGAAATTGTCTAACAGCCATCTTCCAGCACCCACGCTCGTGTCCCAGGGCAGCACTACCTCCTCAAGGCACATTATGTAGGCTTCCGTGTTGTGAGTAATTTATAAGAGTGATTTTTCGAACTGTCGTACCTTCGTAATCATCATTAGACTCATCTAACTCTTTCCGAATCCTCTGCAATGTTCTCAGAATGACATCCAAACAAAATGTTCGTATTGGAGCTTCCGGCGCGAATGCCAAGCAGTACAGCCTGCTGTTTCCAAATATCTGCCGGAGTGAATTGCGTCATGCTGCTCTTTTTTTTTTTTTTTTACAGACGGTTTCCAACTGACCCTTCTATACTGTGCAGTCGAAAAAATCAAAAACAAGCAACGCGCATGCGCGAAATTAAAAATATAAAATGTTGACAATTTACCCCTTGCACCCTGTACAATAATAAATAAATTCAACAACAATAATAACATTTATTCACTTTCGTTTATTAAGCACTTTCTTACATCACATAGATCCTTCCATAATTTACCTTGACTTTCGTAATTAGCCGAAAAAATGATATGAACGTTCTTACATTTAAATATTATATATATATATATATATATATATATATATATATATATATATATATATATATATCAAACTTAAGGAAAACTTAACATACTTATATATAAAAATATTCGGTTGGATTGATATGAGTTTGTAACCCTGGGTATCACGCTTTTGCGATCGTCAGACAAACTGATTTTTTTTTTTTTTTAATTTTGGATTTATGTAGATTGCGTGTATTGGTGTTATGATGGAAGTGACGATTTTCTCCCCACTTCCATAATAACACGAATACACGTAATCTACATTGATCCAAAATTTTTAAAAACTTAATCAGTTTGTCTGACGATAGCAAAAGCGTGAAACCCAGAGTCACAAAATCACGTCAATCCAAGCAAATATGTTAGCTCTATCTCTGATATTGAGCGCATATAACATACCGCGCATATAACATATAAATAATAATATATATAATATATTACATATATATATATATATATATATATATATATATATATAGAAAAAGTTGCAAATTAAAAAAATTATGTTTTATTTTATGAAAGTATTTATTTATTTATATATATATTTTATATTTCAAATTGTCCTCAATCTTTCATCAGAAATAACTGTTTGTTACAAATAAATTAAAATTACTGTTTGTTAGCAAGTAGCGTCCTTCGCGAGACGCGGACGTCACGTGATATGGAACGTCACTGTTCGGATATTCCTAACTTAAATCTGTCATAAATATTTTAAATGTTGTTTAAAAAAAATTTTTAACTATATCTAAAAAAAAAAAAAAAAAAAAATTTCTTAACTATTGAAATATTTATAAAGATTTAAAACACCCAAGTCCCTACTCAGCCCTAGTTTATGTGTATTTAATTTTAAAATCCAATATGTTTCTTTTTTTCTGCGTGTATATGTGGAACTAAAATCGGAATCTATCAATAAACATTTACAGTTTTCTAATGAATGTTCTGATTGATTAAAGTGTTTAGCTATGGGGGAATAAGGGTTGTTTTTAAGTATGGTTTGTTTATGATTATTGAAACGAAATCTAAAATTATTTCCAAACTCACCAATATATCCACTATTAGGACATAAGGTGCAGAATAAATAATAAATTACGTTATGGCTATCGCAGGTGAGGTTAGGTGGCTGTATCTTGATATTGGTGTTGGGTACAGAAAATATATTAGCTGTTATTAAATGTTTGCAAACTAAGCAACGAGGTTTGTTACATTTGTAATTTCCTGATTGGTTTCTATTGTTTAGATATTTAGTAGAGGTGAGGATAGCTGATAGGTTAGGTGATTGTTTCTTTGCATTTTGAGGCGGTTTATCGAAAATGTCTTTGATCTTTTTGTCTAACTGGAGGTTCTTGTAATCCTTTTTTAAATTGTGAATAAGTGTGTGGGAATATTGATTGTGGTTAAAAACCATGGGAATCCGATTGTTGTTTTTATTTTTCGTGTGTAAGAAGTGTGTTACGATTTATCAGGATAGTTTTATTTAGTGTTTCTTTTATTATTTTTATTGTTATTTTTATTGGGTATTTACATTTTAGGAATTGTTCTGTTTTATATATTTATATTTATATACACACACTTTTCACATATATATATATATATATATATATATATATATATATATATATTATTTTTTATCATATATATATATATATATATATATATATATATATATATATATATATATATATATATATATATATATATATATATATATATATATATATATATATATATATAACGTTAGGTCGCGCACACACTCGTGTAATGTTATAGCTGTTGGTGCGATAGTGTAATCGGCGATCTGGGTTCAAATTCTGCTTCATTCACTTCACACTAATGTATACGGGAAAAAAATCCTCTTGCTACAGTTTAAACACCAGAGCAGACTTGGCCCCCTTTTGTCTGGTTTGGTTGCCAATCGAAGAGAATGAAAACTCTGAATTCAATTAATGTCTTTCCAGGGAGGGCCATTTTTAAATACCTGTACTATCCTTAGACCCTGAGATTATTCTGACGAGGTTAAACTCCGTAACTATAAAGCATTTGTAGACAAGGTGGCACCAATATGGACCATTTCTTTCTCTTCAGTTCTACACAAGACTTTCCTGGTTATAATTAAATCACATGGATGAGGTAGGCTTGTGGTTCTGAACTATTGGTCCTTCCTCGGTCAAAATCGACAACAGAGCCGATTATAGATTAGGTGAGGAAACTCGCTTTTAATTTGGCTCAAACACTGACCTTTGACACTTACGTGAATTAAGATCCTATTTCGGTCATATGCTCCCAAAATGTATCAGACATATTATTTCTAAATCAATCTAAAGTCCGATATTCACTCAGAATGCGAGGGATCTCATTAAAGTTTTTAACAAACTTGTTAGGCCAAACAAAAATTGAACGCGAGGTAATAAAAACTGTAGGACCTCTCAAAACGCGCGCCCAATGCATTAATCACCGAGCTGTCTCTGTTGCCTGTTCTGTAGACATTCTTTCGCTGCATCAGATCTCATATTTAACTTGTTGTCTGACTACGGAATTTATTTAATCCAAATGCAAACGAAAAGTTCCAAAAATTTACAGAGAACAACACAGAATACAATAAACACAGAAAAGAACATGTCTAGCGTGAATTAGTCAAAGTTTGACTTCAATGCAAGTGACCGTATTAGTTTTTGTAATTTTCGATTCAATTGGTACTCTATGATTTCCCATTGTACATTTTCTCGTGCAACTATATATATATATATATATATATATATATATATACATACACCAGGTGTAACAGCAAAATTGTTCAATTGTTATATTAAGATTTAAAACTTTGTATCTTAGAAATGATTAATGATATCTTACTGGAATAGTCGGAAGTTTTTATAACACTACTTGACTCAATAAGAATGTAGGTACCTCAACCAGAAAAAAAGAGCATAGGATGATGAAAAAGACGCAAAACTTGACGAAAACAAAATGTTATCGTCAAATTGTTTATGTTATTATTAAAATGAAAGATCAAAGTATTTTGGGGGTATTTTTTTAGATTTTTAATCGTTCCTAGCACGTCCGAAATTTTCGTTAAAAATCTTGTTTTTTTGAGTCAACAAAATTGACAGACAGCAACTATTTTTTCCATTTTATAAAAAAAATGAGAATCTCCCTTTGAAATTCTTTTAAATATCAATTATCATTTTTTAAAAACTTATTTTAAGAAAATCAGAAATTATAATGTTTATTTATAATATTTTGAACAAAGCTTAACTTAGCTTCTGCGCCGAAAAGATTTGAAAAATCAACAAAGCAGGTCAAAAACTTTCGCGTCACTTGACAGGTGATGAATGACATACTGACGGATTCCGTGAGGTTAATTTGTTCTACGGAAGGAGAAAAGTGAAATAATTTACATTTAAGTGAACAAATTATTTACCTCGTTATTTTTAAGGAAAACTTTCAGCGCTCTAATTTTTTTTTTTTTAACTTTCACCTTTATGTTTACGATGTTTTATGGAAAATATATTATAAAGAAATTAAAATAAGACTTTTAAGAGTGAGATTAAATTTCATATTTCATAAGAAAGGTATCTAATTAATTTATTGGTACCTTTCTTATGAAATTTTATCAGAACTGTACATAAAATACTATAATTTTATGTACATTTATTACATTTTACTGTGTTATTTGTATTTCCATTCATTTTATTATTAATTTTGATATTTCATTTATGGAAAAATGTCATAACTGAGATTAATATAAAAATGAGATCATAAGATGATACTGATACGTGTAGGTACCCTTCTCAGTTGAAATTGAAAAATCAAATTAACTTCTCCACACGTGTTTCGCAAAAGTAAAGGCCCTAACAGCGGAGAACAATGCTTAGCTCAAATAAAAACAACTTAATTGTATTCTGGTTGGTCTTCCGTACTTTATAATTACAGCCCGACTATAAACACAAAATTACATTTCTTAATTACTGAGGATCTTCTGACTAGTCAAAATGATACAATTTACAACGCGCTAAAAAAATCTCCTAAGGACACTTAGGAAACCCGATGCGGCTTTTAACTCATTTTATATTTTAACAACTTAAATGTAAAAATCTATTATAATTAAAGAAATAACAAATAATTGTATTAAAAATTCATTTTTCATCGAAAATTGTTTTTGCTTTCAGAAAATATTGCCCATATTCATAAAAACAACTAAAAGCATTTGAAATTAAATAATATATTTGTTTTATTGAGTTTTGTATGTTACAATTCAGAGCTGATTTTCAGGTGCGGGGGTACAATTAAAAAAAAAGGATTTGATTCCACAAAGCCTTGTGCTTTTATCTATTGTAATAAGTAAACCAGACGCGATCGAATTTCTAGCGTTTTCATAAAATTAGTTATGGGTGGGGTAATAAATATAAAAAAAATATTTCTGCCATGACTTTAATAAAAAAACATATTTGTAATAATTTCGATCATCTGTGAATAGTTTCAATCGTCAGACCGCATGAAACAGTCTGTCGGCCTTGAGTTTTGACTTCAATGTTCACTTTTATATTTATATTTACATAAGCTCTATCTCTGATATTGAGCACTTTATCCCATAAATATAGCACACCTTAAAACTATATTTCTTTTATATATATATATATATATATGTGTGTGTGTGTGTGTGTGTGTGTGTGTGCGTGTGTGTGTGTGTGTGTGTGTGCGTGTGTGTGTGTCTTCTTTTTTACGTTCCATGCCACTTTAGAACATAGCTTATACTGGCTCGCCACTTCTATCTGTCTTTTGTAGCTCTTAAAAAGTGTTTTTTTTTTTTGTTATTACTCCCAAACTCTGTTCTGCCATCTATTTTCTCAAACCGATGAAGTATTTTACGCGCTGCTTTCCTCTCTAACAGCTCAGTACTCTTTTCTCTGTTTGCAACGCATTTTTTTGCTGTCTCTTAATATTCTGCTTAACTTTTTCAATGCATTTTTAGCCATCCCAATACGTCTTCGGGTATCAATGTCGTACTCTGTTAGAAAACTTCCCATGTGTTTAAATTTCTTTACCAACTTCATTTTAGTATCTCCGACCTGTAATTTGAATTTTGGACTTTTTACTGATAATCATGCATTCTATCTTCTTCTAGATTATGATTAGTCCTTCTCTCTTTTCTTCTCCACCTTTTGCAGGAGGCTTTCGGTGTTTGCTATCATCACTTCGAATTCTCTTAGAATTGCCACGTTGTATAGGTTGTTCAAATCCGATGAGAAGACACCATCATTTTCTTACACCCGTTTCTATTTTTGTATATCAGCTGAATTAATTTTCTGTCTGTATGCAGACGGTTTGCTACCATTATAGATTCTTGATTATTCTAATGTCTTTCTCGAAGATGTCAAGGTTGCTGAGCTGCTCTAACAGATCTTTGTGGCCTAATTTGTCGAACACCTTTGCGTAGTCTATAAAACACAGGTACACGTCCTTCTGCATTTGTATTGCTCTTTCTGATAACATTGTGAGCATAAATATCGCGTTCCTTGTTCCGATATCTTTGATAAAACCACACTGTTCTTATCTTATCTCTGGCTTGATTCTGCTGAGCGCTCTATTCATCAGAATTTAGATGATGTGATTTGTTATGGGGCTCATTTAGCTGATTTTTCGGTGGAGTTCACATTCGTTTGCCCCTGGTTTCTTAGGCAGTGCTATGAAAATTGATCCGTTTATGTCTTCCACTTCTGTAGATTTCATTTATTATTTCTGTGATCTTGTCTGTGCAGAAATCATCTCAAGCTGCCAGCATCTCTATTGCAATTCCGTCTGGCCCTACCACTTTGTTTCTGTTCAATTTGTCCAGTGCTGCTTCCACTTCGGTTTTTAATATTTCCGGCCAGTCGGTATTTCTGTGTATTGCCGGTTGTTCTTTTTGGCCGTTAAAGAATTCTCCTGTATATTCGTTGCATCTCTAAAGTATTTTTCTTTCTCTAATAAGGCTTCTGTCCTTGGCTTTCATGCATCCTGTTGATGAGCATGTCTTTTGTTTTTTATGCATATCTCCTTTATCTGTGATACTCATTTTTCTTTTCCTTAAGCCATTCTTCTTTAGCCTATCTGCATTTGTTCCTTATTTCTTTATATAATTTTCTGTATTCTTCTCTGTGCTTTGGCATTCTTTACTGTTCCCTTTGCATCATGTAGAGAATCTCATTTGTTATACATTCGTTTTTTTTTTCCTTCTTCGTCTATTTTCGTTTGGGATGATCTCGTTTGCTGATGTACACTAAAGCTTCTCTTAGCGTGTCCCACTTCGAGTTTCCATTTTCATTTTGTCCGTCGTTTCTTCTTTTCACACTTTCCATATATTTTCCTTCAGGTTCGAGTCGTTCAGGAGTCTGTTGTATTACAATGTGGTGGTTGCGTTAGGCTTCATCGCTTTCTGTAGTTTCATTGTTAGTTTACATATAACAGGGAGGTGCTCGCTCCCGCAGTCGGCACTTGGATAGGTTTTGCAGTGAACAACTGCATTCTTGAATTGCTTGATAGTTATGCAGTCTATTTGGTTTTTAGTTTCTCCTTCTGGGTTTCTCCATGTCCATAATTGTCTCGATGGTTCCTGAAAGCAGGCATTGGCTAATTACCTAGTCATTCGATGTTCACCATTGGGACCCATTTTTGCGGGTTCCTAGTCTGAATTTGACAACTATTTCCCCATCCTTGTCTACTTTGGCATTCAGGTATCTCGTTATAATTAAAATTTCTTGTGATTTACACTGAGCCTTAATATCCTCTAGCATCTAGTTCTCTAGATTTGATTTCTTCTTCCGTACATTGTGCTCTTGCTGCATACACTATTATAATAGATATGTTGAAAGGTTTTCTTTTCAGTTTAACTATAATAATTCTTTAAGATAACTGACAGTATTTCAGAAGACATTTCTTCATGTCTTGATCTAGTATCCATCCAACTCCTTTTTTTATTATTTTTCTCTCCGCCTGCATCGATAATCCTGTCGCTGTCACTGGCAAATTCTCCGTTTTTTTACCACTGAGTTACGCATATTCATAAAAGGCATGTTTGCATAATGGAGTTTTGACCATATGTAAATAATTCGACGCCAGGAGAGAAATTCAAACCCAACTCTATGGCATCGAATAGCATATTCTAGCCATAATCTTTGCATTTGGTCAAAACTCCACCATGCAAACACGCCTGCCTTTAAATGTTGCTTTTGTAGTTACAGTTTTGTTTTAATTTGTTAATCTTTTTTCATTCTTTACAATCTCTCCTCACCTTTGCTTCAATATATATATATTTATATATGTGTTTGTATGTGTGTGTGTGTGCGCGCGCGCGCCCGCGCGTTATTTTATGAAATTGATTAAATCCGGCTATGTTAATTTTTTCTGCTTAAAATGTTATTTTAGATGGATACTAATATTCGATTAAATGCTTTAATTAAACAGTCTTTGTATTTAATTACGTTTAACGGACTGGATATTCGAGAAATCTTGTCAGAAAACCACCATCCCCTATGGGCAACCATTATTATATCTGACGTGCTTAACCGATTCGGCTACCTTGGACTTCCGGTTAAAGACAGTCCGAAATAAGCAAGGCAAATGAAAATATGGCGGATTCAATCAATTTCCTGAAATAAAAAAATGTATTTGTTTACGTTAGGTTTCAAAACAGCGCAGATATGGACGTTTCGAGAATCGGCAATTCAAAAACACTATTTCAGGCTTGTTTAACCGTATTTGTTTTTTGTTCTTTCGTCTTTGTTTTTTGTTCTTTCGTCTTTGTTTTTTTTGTTCTTTCGTCTTTGTTTTTTGTTCTGTCGTCTTTGTTTTTTCTTCTTTCGTCTTTGTTTTTTGTTCTGTCATCTTTGTTTTTTGTTCTTTCGTTTTTGTTTTTTGGGGTTTTTTTTGTTCTGTCGTCTTTGTTTTTTGTTCTGTCGTCTTTGTTTTTTGTTCTTTCGTGTATGTTTTTTGTTCTGTCGTCTTTGTTTTTTGTTCTTTCGTCTTTGTTTTTTCGTCTTTGTTTTTTGTTCGTGTTTGATATTTTTGTTCTTTCGGGTTTCATTAACGTATCTAAATTGGTATCCATCTTTAAAAGGAAAAGATCATTAGAAGGAATATTTTAAAATATACACTTTACTGAATTCGAAACTATTAAGACAAAAGAAAGTAAGGGAAATAATTTAAGATTTAGGCGAAAAATTAAAATATCTTTCACTTCCTGTTACTCAAGGATTTTAAAACCAGAGCATGACCTTTGATATTTAGTGAACAAAACTAAAGCAAATAAATATTTCTAACCTACGTGGACGTGCGTGTGTGAAAAGCAATGCCTGTGTTGAAATTATAGTCTTGTACGGATTGTAACGACTCACAGAAACAATGCTAAGAATCCTAGAGGTACGTAGATGCGGCGATATCCAGTTTAGCACTGAGGCATTGTTCCATCAGAATGTTCATTTTCCTAGGCCCTTTCCCAACTAAGACTGATCATCCCAGTCTGTCCAACTATTTAATCCATAGCTGGAGGGAGAAGAGAGGAATTGATACTTTCCCCAGAAGTATTTGCGTGTAAGTGAATGTAATGTCTTTAGCTACTCTATCGCTATTCACATAGCAAATATCCCGACATGCACCATTGAATTGTTCCTCCAATTCAGACCTTCACTCGTCCTGGCTATGGCGATAAAATACATCCAACAACAAGGCCTCTGATGAGGAAGTTTTGAAGAGCGTGGAATAACATCTTCATTGCTGGTGTCCCTGACCCGTGGTGGTAACACCTATTGGGGTCCCACGCTATGGGCAAATAGTTAACCCCAAATTAGAATCAAAACGTGTAAAAATAGGTTTTAATACATTTTTGTATTAGCAATAAATTTTTTGAAGAAAAAATTATTACCAGCAATACTTTTTGGGAAAAAAATATTTCCAGCAATAAAAATCTTGGTCTTGCGTAATAGACTGTTGGTCACGCCAGAAACTGTAACTAAGGTCTGCTCGACATAGTTGCAGTATAATCCAAATACAAATGTGCCTGAGCAGACGTCTACAATAGGGATTAGCTAGCCACCCTAGCAGACTGGCATCCTCGGATACAAGCGTCCAGCAGTTACTTACTTTAAATACTTTTTTTTTAAATATATGTTTTCTTTTTCTTTCAAGTTTTAAGTAATTCTTTGCTAATTTTCTCTCTATACAAGCCCCAAGTGCCACTCAATGTAGAAGGCTACTAAAAGGGCTTGTTGGTAAGAATGTAGTAGTTAGGAAAGTTTTGGTTTGATTTGGTTTGTTTTACGGTATATCAACCTTAATTGGTTATTTAATGCCAAGATTTTTATTCATGTTAATAATTTTTTTACAAAAATGTATTGCTGGTATTAAAACTTATTTTCACACTTTCATACTGCTTTCACTGCAGTTTTGAGTCAAAGCAGTATGAAAGTGTAACAGCTGGGACCCTAACAGGTGCTACCACCTTGAGCCAGGGAGGACATGGGAACACAATCAATTAATAGGTGGTTCCACGCTGCTCAAAACCTGCTGATCAGAGGCCTTGCTGTTGGGTGCAGTTTATCGTCTTACCCAGTACGTGGATGTAGTTTATCGTCTTACCCAGGACGTAATCAAGAATGTATCCTTTTGGGAGTAGATTTCATAGGATAGCGATTCGTAGAAAGAAGTTGTCCGCGTGGAAGTGGAAGTTCTTATTAATGGACGTAGTAAAAAATTGTTTTTATGTCTGCATTTTGAGATGATTAGTTCTAATCTTTTGTTTAGTAGTTTTTGTTGATCTGATCAGAACTTATAGAGTGAGAAAAAGAATTTGCCTTCATTGAAATGGTAACTTTCTCTGTCTGCCAAAATGTTTAATGCTTTTCTTTGTGTATTTTCTTTTCTTTCAGGATAAGAAGTACTTGATCAGTGTTCTAGTGCCTATCGGAGTGGGGATCGCTGGAGCAGTGGTCTTTGTGGTGGCTGCCTACGCTACTCGCTCTTGTAGAGGGGCGCCTCAGACTTTTATTCCAACTGTCGGAACTGATCTGTTCCTACAGGTAAAATAAGTATTTATCTATTTTCTTCGTGCCTATACGTGTGTTGTGTGTAGTCAATGAGTGGGAGATGTAACAGTTATTAGATCCAAAAACAATTATCGCGTTCACATTGCACTAATAACCTTGGGAAAGGCAAGACCATATAATTTCTCGTAGTCTAAATATGACTAAAAAAAATTCTTCTTCTTCTTCTTCTATTTGTCGTGTCCCTTTAAGATCATGGCTCTTCATAACTTCCTATCCTTTGTAACTCTTAACAATATTTGGCATTTTAATACCTCTTCTAATCACTGTTCTTCCAACCATTTACATAAGCTCGTTAGATTATTTTTTTTAGTCATTTCACTCCCAAGCGAGGCAATAAAGCCACTAGGACGCAAGGTGTTAATGGGCGTTAGGGAATATGAGAAAAACTACTATTAATAAGTAAACACGAAGGCAGAAGATAACGATTGACATTACATTTAATTCTTGAGGATCAAAGATGGAAGGGAAGCCAGAAGCTGCAAGAGATTTCCAGAAGCGAGAAGTGCGAAAGAAGAAAATGTTAGCATAGAACTTGCGGCTCCATTTACTTATTTTAAGTGCAAAAGGATGAGACCTTGCTGCCAATCTAGTACTGCATTTAAATTCTACGTAGAGTGGCAGAAATTTCATCAGAACGATTATCATGAAAGTATTTATAGAAAAGACAGAGGGGAGTTTTCCTCTGCTCCTCATTTCGTTTTCTTTTGTTAATCATCTCCCCCCATGCAAGGCATTAAAACCACTAAGGCACAAGGGGTCGCTGAGTGTAAAAGAATAAGAAAAAAGAGAAACATTATGAAAGAGCGAGAACAATAGAAGAGTAATCAAGAAGACAGTAGATAACGATTGACATTATATTTAAATTTGTTTTCTAATCATTTTCCACCATGCAAGGCAGTAATGCCACTACGGCAGAAGGGGTGTTAAAGAATTAGAAACAAGAAAAACATTATTAAAGAATGAGAACAACAGGATGAGGACAGTAGATAACAATTGACATTGCATTTAAATTTTTGAAGGTCAAAGTTGGCTGATAACATGGATCCAGAAGTGCGAGAGAATAAACTGTCAGAATAGAAGTTGCGGTTACGTCTAGCAAGTTCAACGGGGAATTGATGAGCCCTTGCTGAAAATCTAATACTGTCCTTAAATTCATAAAGTCTACGTCCCATAGCGAAAAGTTCATCCGAACAATTGACTTGGAAAAAAAGTCACAGAGAATCTGCATTAGAGTGGTGTGAAAGTGACTGAAGCCGAGATGTCAGGTCAGAGCTAATAATAAAGCTGAGTCTTCTTTGGATTTTATAAAGAATCTCTAAATATATAGCAGGAGCACCAAAGCATATTTGGCAGTAATATTTGAAGTGTGAACGAATAGTAGGCTTATAAATATGCAAGATAGATTCTGGAGAGAAACATTGCAGATTCCTTTTTGGATTTTATCAAGAATCTCTAAATATATAGCAGGAGCACCAGATGATACGTGGCAGCAATATTTGAAGTATGGACGAATGGTAGACTTATAAATATCTAAGATAGTTTCAAAAGAAAAAGACACGATACAGTGAACAAACCTCCTTATCGGCCGACCATTATTATGTCCTGTAAGTATCAAATTTCTTAAGTCCGCTCTCTTTAGTATGTGGAATCTCAGTGTCTTTTCTGATACTAAGTATAACTATCCTTTTCTTTCTGTTTTGTTTCTTTTTGTTTTGTTGCTCACATGGCCAGGTCATTGTATTCTCAGCATCCTTCTGTAGAACTATATTACTGTTGCCTCAATCTCTTCTTCCTCTGCGAGGAGATTGTTCAGCATTCACTACCAAATCATCATCATCATTCTTCAACCTTCCTATGGTTGTTCGAGACCCCATTGATAATCTCTTTGTACACTGTTCGGTCCTGTATTGCTGTCCAAAAATCCCCAATATCCAACCCTGAGTTCCGAGCTATGGTGTCTAGGAAAGTCAATTTTCGTGAGAAGACACTTTCAGAAAAATGCCATAGAAATAAGGATGAGGCGATTTCCCTGTCCGCTCAATAGCAGTGGCCGGCAAACTGTAATCGTTTTCGCTTGAGCTTAAGAGAGATTGGTTTCAGTTCTTCCCAAATTGTGTCAAGCGTTGCATGGGATCTCTAAGTAGATTTGTATATTTGTATTTGAGTTATTATGTACACTATTTACATTATTTGGACAATTGTCCTCATCTTTGTCACCATATTTATTACAACGTTTCGGCCCTTCAGTATCTGTCTATATTTCTGAGATGAGCTATTATGGACAATATTTACATTATTCAGACTATTGTCCCCATCTTTGTTGCCATATTTATTACAACGTTTCGACCCTTCAGTATCTGTCTATATTTCTGAGATGAGGTATCATGTACACTATTTACATTATTTGGACTATTGTCCGCATCTTTGTCACCATATTTATTACAACGTTTCGGCCCTTCAGTATCAGTCTATATTTCTGAGATGAGGTATTATGTACACTATTTACATTATTTGGACTATTGTCCTCATCTTTGTCACCATATTTATTACAACGTTTCGACCCTTCAGTATCTGTCTATATTTCTGAGATGAGGTATCATGTACACTATTTACATTATTCGGACTATTGTCCTAATCTTTGTCGCTATATTTATTACAACGTTTCGGCCGTTGTACGCTCTGGCCTTCTTCAGGTGGTTGGAATGTCAAACTGAACCCTTTATTTCGCTCACTGGGGTAGACTGTTCTAGTTCCACGTCCCATGTCTAATGGATGTCAGTTATCAGTTATCTCTTGTTAATTCTCCTCTCCAAATTCTTCACTGTTTTAACCAGGTATTGAACTCACACTCTATAACTAACTCCTTTATCCTCTGTGCCATGTGTCCAAAGAAATACCTGGCACCATAGCAATGGGGTACCTAACCGAATACGCTATACGAATAATAATCTGTGAGTCTAATTTTGCAAAAATTATAAGTGTGGCATAAGGCTATCATCATCATCATCATCATCATCATCCTTCGACCCCCACCAATGGTTGACAATCCCTTTCCGCATCGTTCGATCCTGCATTGATGTCCTCAGATCCCCAATCTCCAACTTTGAGTCCCAGCCACAGTGTCTGGGAAAGTTAGCTTTCGTGAGAAGACACCTCCAGAAGGATGCCATAGAAGTAATGATGAGACGATTTCCCTGTCTGTTCAGTGGCAGTGGCCGGCAAACTGTAATTGTTTTCCTTTGAGCTTAAGAGATATTGGTCTCAGTCCTCTGTAAATTCGGTTAAGCATTTCATAGGATATCCAACTGATGTTCTGGATTTTTCTAAGTAGATTTGTATATGCTCCATCCTGTCGTCTTTCAAGATGAACAGATAATGTCTAAGTTTCTGATCTATATAGGAGAACCGATAATACATCGAAGTAGGAAAATTTGATGCTCATATCAGCACCTGGTATTTCAAAAGTCGTCTTGATAGCCTTTCGTAACTACCTTAGAAAGTTGTCACTGCACTTTTCATTGATGATGTAGCCCTTTTTTCAATAAACACAGTGCTTTTTACATCCTCAATAACTGAGACCATCACCTTCCCGGAAGATAAAACGACCTTGCCTTCTCTTTGGGGCAGGTGAGAAAAGCTTTTTCCACTGCATGGACTGTCTCTTTGTCTTTGGTTCAAAGTGATGAACCAAACACTTATCGTGAGTTAGGAAAGGTTCAAAGAAAACAGCTTGATCTTCGTAAAACAATCTCAGATTTCTTCGTGATTTGATCCGATGTTAGAAGACGCAGCACCCAACGGACAGAAACCTTCATCATTATGGAGAATATTCTCAAGTCTCTCACGGAATATGCTAATAACATTGTCGATTTATTTATAGCCAAACGCTTGTCATCTATCAGCATGTGATGAACACGATAAACGTTTTCCTTGGTAGTTACAGTTGCAGGATGTCATCTTCAAGAATTTTCCTTCCTCTCCTAAATTCAGCCGCCCACTTTTGCACTATTGATAATGCCGGTGTGTCATCCCTTGACGTAGCAACCATGTCAGCATGAATTACTTTGGGAGTTAAGGCCATTTTCTGCAGGTACTTGATAACACTCCCATGCCAAATTTTGCTCATTTTTAAGAAAAGTCGGTACAAGTTATTTTGAACAGTCAGATGACAGTTGACCTGGAATGAAAAATGCTGTTGTTAATAAGAAGATTTGTAATTAAGGCATGTAAGATTTCACAGCTCTAGCATCACTCCTTCAAAGTCAGCCTAAGAACTTTTCAGCCAGCCCACGTACCTGAAAAGAAAAAAGACAGTTATTACTAAGAACAGTTGAAATTAATGCATGCAAGGTTCCACAGATCTAGCATCAATCCTTCATAGTCAGCCTATGAACTTTTCAGCCAGCCCACATACCTGGAAAGAAGAACAGTTGAAATTAATGCATGCAAGGTTCCACAGATCTAGCATCAATCCTTCATAGTCAGCCTATGAACTTTTCAGCCAGCCCACATACCTGGAAAGAAAAAAGACAGTTATTACTAAGAAGAGTTGAAATTAATGCGTGCAAGGTTTCACAGATCTAGCATCAATCCTTCATAGTCAGCCTATGAACTTTTCAGCCAGCCCACATACCTGGAAAGAAAAAAGACAGTTATTACTAAGAAGAGTTGAAATTAATGCGTGCAAGGTTTCACAGATCTAGCATCAATCCTTCATAGTCAGCCTATGAACTTTTCAGCCAGCCCTAGTACCTGGAAAGAAACAATGCAGTTATTAATAAGAAGAGTTGAAATTAATGCATGCTAGATTTCACAGCTCTAGCATCACTCCTTCATAGTCAGCCTATGAACATTTCAGCCCACCCTTGGAGACATTAATTGCTGTCCATCCTTTCAAATCTTGCCAAGTAATTTCATAACATTCATCTCGATATGAAGGTCACTAATTACGGCAACAAATTGCTGCTCACTGAACACGTCTGACAATGGCCACTGGATTTGTTAAATGATACAGAACAATTTCTGATCCATTGGTTATTACAGGAGCTTGTCAAATGATCGATAGACTTTTAATTTCCTCGGTCATTTTGCTGCAGGCAATAGCAACTTGCGACATTCGTTGAATTTCACTTAGCTAATAACTAACGTGTTAATTTGTCTATGGCACGAAATCTGGGTCAAGTCAATGTTATTGGTCTTGACCTGGCATCTCAGTTTCAGAATCTTCCACACCGCCTTTTCTTTAAATACTTTCATTGTTCTGATAAACTTTCCTCTATGGTACCAAATACTTTATGAATTTAATTTAATTTAACTTCTATATTTGTCATCTAAAACATAAAATTGATTAGTACCTTACTTAAATGAGAATTTTTTCAACCCTTATAAAAGGGGCTCGAAAGCATTAAATTGAATGTCAATAACCTGATATTATGCAAATTTATTAGTATTTACTATGAATTTTGATTTAAATTTATTTTAAACAAATGAAAATTATTTATTAAAAGTTTGTTCATTGGGTCGAGCTAGAAAATTTTTCACAATCGAATCTATCTTACATAAGTCTACCATTAGTCCTTGATTTGAATATTGCTGCCTTATCTGATCTCGTGCTCCTGCTATATATTTAGAAATTCTTGATAATACCCAAAGAAGAATTTGCAATGTTATTGATACTGGCCTGGTATCTCGGCTTCAGTCACTTTCCCATCACAGTAAAATATCTTCCCTATGCATTTTCTATAAATACATTAATGTAAATTGAATTTTCCTGTATAGTACCTAGACTTTGTGAATTTAAGCTCAGTACTAGATTGACGACAATGTCTCATCATTTTATAGTTGAAATGGCTAAATGTAACCGTAAGTTCTATGCTAACAGTTTCTTCTCTTGCACATCTCTTACTGTGGAACTCAGGTTTCTTGCTTGACACTCAACTATGGTCCCCAAGAATTAAATGCAATGTCAATCGTTATCTTCTACCTTCCTAATTAATGTTCTTTTCTTCTTCTCTAGCCTTAATGGTGTTTTTCTCATATTGTCTCCCACTGAATAGCCCCCTTGCGTCTTAGAGGCCTTATTGCCTTGCTTGAGATTAAATTATTAAAAATTCTCTCCTTTTCCATGAAAATTTCTAACGACTCCCAGTAGGCTGTATTCTTTCTCTCGGGTCGACTAAATGATTTGTGTTTGTTTTGCGAGGTACGGTGCCCGTTAATGATTAAGTATAACTGAAGATTTCAATGTTAAAATAAAACAGAATTTAATTACAACCGCAAATAAATAATTAACAAGAACAAAAAAGTAAAAGTCAACAAAAGATAATTACCCATTTCAGTGAATACCTTGTTAGTAGCCAGGCTTGGCGTTTTTCATTCTTTTTTTTTATCCTGTGACCCGTGGAATCGTAGGTCACCCATGTGTACTGCCGCCGCAGTGGCGTTTCTTGAGCAAGCTAGCCTGACGAAGCCCAACCCTATCCCAGCTGGATTTGAATTCAGAGTTTTTCCTTCTCCTTTGGTTGCCATCCAAGGTTATAGAACCCAGTCTGTCCTTCTATTTACCCATAATTGGAAGAGGATATTTATACCTTTCCCAAGAGTATTAGCACGTAAGTAAATGTAATGGATCTATTACTCTACCGTGCCTCCTCTCGGCTCGGCTTAACGTCCGGTAAATCCGAAATCAAAACCCAAATCATCGACGCATAATAATTCACTCTAATTCGACTGGATAGTTCCACTCAGTAATCACTGCAGTCAGTAGCCTGACACCGATATTTATACACCTGGCGGAAAGCATATATTTACAAGTCCAGAGTGTCACGCTGGAACCTCGGTGTCGGTAGTTACTCATTTTCTTCCTATATGACAGTTTGGAAACGACACTTTTCTAATGATGTGACAATGCCACTCAGTAGTAACGAAATGTTAAATAGAAAACCAGCATACATGACAAGTAGTGGTCTCTCTTGTTTTAGTGTGACAAACATGAGATCAAGATGATCTTTTTTAGGATAATTTTGCATTAAGTACTTAAAACTGAGAAAAGGATAAAAGCATTTCAGTTGTTTCATCAGATCAATTTAGAATCGCATCACGTTCATATCCAGGTTTCAGGGACTTACAAATAATTGTAACATTGTAGATGTTCAATAAACTAGATTAATTTGACGTTGATAGCAAGTACGACAGATCAGACAAAGTAACAGTGGCAGATGCTGTTGAAAAGGACGTCCAATCAATTTTTAACAGGGGTAAGGAATAGATCGTAAATTTTGATACCTGCAAAACAAAACCGCTTCTATTTAATCATTACAGAGAACCTTTTCTACCTGCGATCAACTCCAGAAGAGCAACACACCGCGCCTTCTTTCCAATGACCTGAACAGGAACGATAATATTGAATCGATTGCTACGTCGACTGCCAGGAATGATGATTCCCTGTGTCGTGTCAGACAATTCTTCTTGTCAGAATCCATCTTGCGCATTTATAATTCATCCGTGCTTTGAATATGGCTACCATATCTGGTCTGATCCTTCTACTATATATATCTCAAGATTCTTGACAAAATCTGTCTTTACTGTTGGATTGGTGCATAATTATCGGGCGTGTTTAAAACGATATTTATTATAAAAAAAGAAACATAACAATTTAGCAATAACATTTTTAAATGATTATTCCGGAGCCTATGATTATCGAAACGTATTTTTATAACCGGAATATAAATTAATAGTTTTATTTTAAAAAAGAAAGTAAACAAAACAGTAATTTTTATGAACAAATAACTCGCTTACAAAAACGCCTGATAATTATGCACCAACCCAATACAAATATTTCCATAGCAATTGTTCTGATGAGCTTTCCCCTTTGGCGCTTTGACTCCATGAATTTCAGTGTAGTACAAGTTTGGCAACTTGGCTTCACCGTTTTACTGTTGAACTACTAAAGTGCAACTTATTCTATTGTAATAATTTCTTTTCTCGCACTTCTTGCCTGTGGTACTCTATTCCAGTTTCTTGCTTCTCTGCTAGAAACAATCATAAAAAATTTAAATAGAAATTCAATCACTATCTTCTGTCATCCAGAATCCTACTCTCTTATTGTTTTCTCATTCTCTTTCTTTTCCAGTAACCACTTGAAACTTAGTGACATCATTGCCTGGCTTGGGGTGAAATGAATAAAAAAAGTGTTAGCTTAAAAAGTCCATTTAATGGTGTTTATGTTTTGGGTACGAAACTAGATATACAGTGACACGCATAAGTATTGGATACATATTATAACAGAGAATAACATTTATCCAATACTTATGCGTAAATATTAAAAATTATTTTTCATTCTCTTCATGGTCGTGTATCCAACTGAGGTACTCAAATTCTGCCCTAGCCATGCACTTGGCACCACTCAGGTTTAGATAGATAGAGATGGAGAGGGAGAGGGAGAGGGAGAGAGATATAGATACGAATTGATTGAGATAGATAGATAGATAGATAGATAGATAGATAGATAGATAGATATTAATAGACTGAGATAGATAGATAGATAGATAGATAGATAGATAGATAGATAGATATGAACAGAATGAACTAGATAGATAGATAGATAGATAGATAGATAGATAGATAGATATGAACAGAATGAACTAGATAGATAGATAGATAGATAGATAGATAGATATGAACAGAATGAAATAGATAGATAGATATGAACAGAATGAACTAGATAGATAGATAGATAGATAGATAGATAGATAGATAGATAGATAGATATGAACAGAATGAACTAGATAGACAGATAGATAGATAGATAGATAGATAGATAGATAGATAGATATGAATAGAATGAGATAGATAGATAGATAGATAGATAGATAGATAGATAGATAGATAGATAGATAGATATGAACAGAATGAACTAGATAGATAATCTGGGAGTGATATAAACAAATTGCCATTAACAGATCAATGTCAATTTTATTATATTGTACTGTGCAATCCATCACGTATTCAAGCAGAAAAATATTCAATATGACAATAAGATTTTAGATTTGACATAATTTGAAATCGAAACAACCGATAAATTTTAAGTTATTGTCGTACCATTCTTGTTTCAACGCCCATACTGATACACCTATACAGAGATACAACTGCGACTAAAACAAATGAAGCAATAACAACAACAACAAAAAAGAGTAACAACATGACCGTTTACCGTTACAAGTTTACACTAAAGTGGTAATATGGAAAATGCAAATTGAAATTAACAAAAATGCAGCTTAACCGGTTCATCGGTCCTCTTTCATCAGCGCTCAATTTTGCAACGCAAGTCTATACGATCTAATGGTGAATTTACTTTTTCTTTTAATGGTAATATAGCCGTTTCCTTACAAGGAAATATTTGGCATTCATTGACCGAGCTACCAGTTCTGTTTTCGGTTGAAATCTATAAAAGAGGGGACGTGAAGCAACAGAAATGTGGTTCTATAGAAGGACGCTGAGGATACCATGAGCCTAACAACGATGAAGTTTTGAAGCAAATGGCGACTAAAAGGAAACTAATACTTAACATCAGGAAGAGACAGTTGAGGTTTCTGGAGAACATAATGAGAAAAGATAGCTTGGAAAATCTGATATTCACGAGACCGATAAGAGGGCAAGCGGGAAACCCCATATTTGATTAGATGTTCTATATTTATTTATTTCCATCTACCGGCCTGGATATTCGAGAAATCTTGTTAGAAAAATATGCATCATTTGAGAAAAGACAGAGACAGACAAACAGACAGACGGATAGCTAGAGAGATACAGATGCATGTGTACTAATATGTGTGGTTTGTGTGCATTTGTGTCGCGTAGAACATTAATGTTACTTCCGTGTCACTAAGCACATGTACATTAAATCGTATTAAACACAACCAAAATATTTCCCCTTAAATTCATCCTATAAAATTCATCCTATAAAATCCTTTGCGTCTTCCCTCGAGAAGAATTCGATTTGTTCTTTAAATCCGTCTGCAATTTTTACTGCTGTGAACTCTCATACTTCTCTCGTTTTCTCTTTCCATAAATATTTAAGATGGCGTCGTGGACGAGAGACAAGACAGTAATGACTCCAACGCTTTTATATCCTACCAAATAATCTAGCACGTGTGGCCAAACAAAAGTCGTATGCTGCTTCACATTCAAGTGATTATGTCATTTCTTTAAAATAAAAACTCTTCGCTTCAGCCGACTCACACGTTTAAGAACCTAGCAAAACAAAACAAAAAGAAAATAGAATAGCCTACCTCATATCTAAGAGACTTGTGCATTTTCCCCTCTCACTACTACTCCTTCTGTGTGCCGTGTCCTTTCAAAACGACACAACAATCTACTCCCGCCGCGATAAGTAAGGCTGATCAGTCTGACAAGGTCAAGATGGCAGCCAATGTTCAAAACGACATCAAGTCCGTAATTAACTGGGGGGAAAAAGATGGCTTGTTAATTTTAACGTCTCTAAAATTAATCTTCTCTCCATTAAAAAATTCTTACAAATCTAAAAATATTTTCTGGTTTTAAATAACCTGCAAAGGGTTCATAAGCCATAGAAACCGAATCAATCAATCAATCAATGAAATACTGATTAGCTACACAGGCCTATCTTTTAGATTTATTTACATTCTCTGGAATATAAATGTATAGAAACTACCGTGGCCATAAAGTGAGGGATCAGTTTATATATAGTTTTAATATAGAAATTATCCCCCATTTTATATCCACATTATAATTTCTTGTTTGTTGATAAGCCGTAGAAACCGAATCAGTCAATCAACCAATGAAATACTGATTAGCTACACAGGCATGTCTTTTAGATTTATTTACATTCTCTGGAATATAAATGTATAGAAACTACCATGGTCACAAAGTAAGGGATCAGTTTATATATAGATTTAAATATATTGATCCCCCACTTTATATCCACATTATAATTTCGTGTTTGTTGAGAAGCCATAGAAAACGAATCAATCAATCAATGGAATACTGATTAGCTACACAGGCGTCTTTTAGATTTATTTACATTCTCTCGAATATAAATGAATGGAAACTACAGCGGTCAAAAACTGAGGGATCAGTTTACATATTAATTATAATATACGATTGATCCTCCACTTTATATTCACATTATAATTTCTTGTTTGTCTATCAAATTTTGCTCAGATATAAACCCAGCTCTTCCCCCAAGCTATGGGTAAATTAGTAAGACGTTATCTTATCTCAAAAAAAATTCTTACAATCTAAAAATATTTTCTGGCTTTAAATAACCTGCAATGGGTTAATAAGCTTAATCAATGAAATACTGATTAGCTACACAGGCATGTCTTTTAGATTTATTTACATTCTCTGGAATATAAATGTATAGAAACTACAGTGGCCATAAAGTGAGGGATCCGTTTATATACAGTTTTAATATAGAAATGATCCCCCATTTTATATCCACATTATAATTTTTTGTTTGTTGATAAGCCGTAGAAACCGAATCAATCAATCAATCAATGAAATACTGATTAGCTACACAGATATGTCTTTTAGATTTATTTGCATTCTCTGGAATATAAATAGATGGAAACTAACGTTGTCACAAACTGAGGGATCAGTTTACATATTGATTATGACATAGGATTGATCCCCGACTTTATAAACACTTTAAAATTTCTTGTTTGTCTATCAAATTCTGATTAGGCATAACCCCTGCTCTTACCCCCTGGGTTAATTCGTAAGACTTTATCACTAAACCATTATCATCTCCAAAACATTCTTACAATCTAAAAATATTTTCTGGCTTTCAATAACCTGTAATGGGTTGATAAACCGTAAAAAACGAATCAGTTAATCACCTTCTAAGAATTTATCCAATACCTTCTATATCGGGAATGTTCAGTGGGTCAGATTCAATATATTTTTATCTCTCTAAGCAACAATACGCTTTTAGTTCCTGAAAATAACGTGTAAATCAGTGGCTGTTGCTATATATTTATTTATCTGCTGTCGGATCTTTCACTAGATCTATATGCATTTCCACGCATATGCATTTCCACGCATATGCATTTCCACGCATATGCATTTCCACGCATATGCATTTCCACGCATATGCATTTCTACGTAGGCGGGCAGTTTTATTTAACTTGTTGTTTTAAGTCAAATAATCAATAAGCCATTTCTATGCATATTTCACAATCCTCCAGGTTCGATCAACTCGTATCTAACAAATCTATAAATCTACTCACCTGTCAGGTGTACTTTTTACCTGTTCTAAGCTGGCACAGGAAATCAACGTTTAAATCTACTAAATGCTTGACGCACTTTATAAAACATTTTATCAGAGAATGAAGCTAGATAGTTTTTAACCAGATACTGTATCGACAGTTGAATAATTATCTATCTAAACTAAAGAAATATGTTCATAGGTGAGATTTTTTTAAATACAGGATGCGATGGGTAAATTGTCTCCATTTTATATTTTTAATTTCGCGCATATGTTTGTTTTTGAGTCTGTCGACTGCAGAGTATAGAAGGGGCAATTCGGCACCGTCTGTGAGAAAAAGAGCAGCATGACACAATACACTCCGCCAGAAATTTGGAAACGACTTGCTTTACTGCTTGGCATTCGCACCGGAATCTACAATACGAATATTTCAGTGTATTTGGGTGTCAATCTGAGGAAAGTGCATAGGATTCGGAAAGAGTTGGTTGAGTCTAATGATGATTATGAAAGTGTCTGGAGTGCTCACTAGTGATGGCGAAGTTACGCCTCCATTCATCTTCCCACATGAACTCGCACTCAACACAGAGCCCTACATCAAGTGCCTTGAGGAGGTAGTGTAGCCGTGTGTCAAGAGGATGGCTGGTAGAATGTCCTGTGTCTGGCAACAGGACTCTACCCCATGCCACACAAGCAGGAAAACCCAGTCATAGCTGCCAAATAATTTATGCGACCACATCCCACTTAAATCTAGCCACCTAAGTCCCCAGACTGCAACCCCCTTGATTATTATCTGTGGGGTGCAGTTGAGCAAGAGATCAACAATACTCCTTGTAAGACCAAACATGAAGTGAAAGCAAGGATTATGTCAGCAGTCACCAACTTAAACAAAGAGACCGTCCAGAAGAGATTCCAAAGTCGTCTGGAGGTTATTGTTGAAGCCTATAGTGAATTTATTGAATAAATTTACTCTTCAGTATTTCGAGATATTTTTGTGTAACTTTGGTAAACATATCAGTTAAAATGTGATGTCAGTGTTATTTTAATTTTTGCGGAATTTAAACAATTTAAACATCACACCGTCTGCAGGATGTGCGTACGTTTAGGGCGTCGTGATTATTTGTAATTTTCGTAATTTTTTTTGTATATTTTGCAATCATACCGTAACCTTTTTTCCCCTTATAGTACAGTCGGGTTTCGATCCTAGCAAGAGGCAACAGGACGTCTAACACCACTGATACAGCGCAAGAGTCTGTCTGGGGATGATAATATATCGATAAAGACGTTGGTCAAATTCAGAGACTAGACCCAAAGAGTTGTAAGTTCAATACCAGGCCACAGCAGTGGGAACCAAAGTTTGGAGTGCTGAGTTAAAAGAAAATAACTGAGATATCAGGAAGAGGAATGGAGAGTGCAACGGCCGGAATGTTTTGAATATGGCATTGAAGATGAAGATAACAGTCCGAATAATGTAAATAATACAAGTAATCATAATATCTCATCTCAGAGATATAGACGGAGATATAGAGAGACATATACATAAAGGCCGGAGCGTACAACGTACAGGACAATGTGAATATGGCAATGGAGATGAGGATAACATTCCGAATAATGTAAATAATACAAGTAATCATAATACCTCATCTCAGAGTTATAGAGAGATATAGAGATACATAGATATAAAGACCGGAGCGTACAACGGCCAGGACGTTGTGAATATGGCAATGGAGATGAGGATAAGAGTCCGAATAATGTAAATAATGCAAGTAATCATAATACTTCAACTCAGAGGTATAGACAGAGATATAGAGAGACATAGACATAAAGGCCGGAGTATACAACGGCCAGGACGTTGTGGATATGGCAATGGAGATGAGGATAAGAGTCCGAATAATGTAAATGATGCAAGTAATCATAATACCTCATCTCAGAGATATAGAAAGATGCACACGTGCTACTTTTGTTCAATTAGAGGGCGTTGCAGAAGAGTCAAATTGCAGGCCTTCCAAATCTTTCGCCAAAATCGGCGCATCAAGATTGGATATTAAAAGCAACAGAATCACACCACGTGGTGTCCACAGCCCAAATCAGTAGGAAATGTGACCTCTGGAAGGTCAGCATTGAAAATCGATTACTTGCAGCAGCTCTACGCATACAATTGCCTCTATGCAGATTTCAAATTAAGCAACATTGCGATATCGCCAATGGTGTCGCTACAGTGGGTTGCTAGGTTTCATTGGTTGGTTGGTTGGTTGATTTTGTTCAGCGGCATATCAACACATCCATGGGTTATTTAATACCGAAATCTAAATATTGAGAACGTAACTGTATGTCATCAACTGAATATATTGTGAACCCAATTGTTTGCATTCGCCTACAGATAAAATATATTGTTGGTTATTTTTCTTTTAAATTTTATTTTTGGTCATTTTACTATAAATAGGTATTGTTGGTAATTTCACTGCAAATATTTATTGTTGGTAATTTTTTATATAAAAAATATTGCTAGTATTTTTACTATAAAAATGTATTTTTTTTTTACTTCCATAGTGATTATTTTCGGTTGGGAGCTCACTATTTGACCATAGTTGGGTCCCTAAGAGGTGCTACCCTCCTGGGTCAGGCTGAACATGGAAACAACTGCAATTAAGAGATGTTTCCACGTCCCACGAAACCACCAATATCCTGATCAGATGCCTTGCTACCGGATGTAGTTTATCGCCATATTCTGGATAAGTGTTACTGGTAGACTAAATAACGTCTTGTGGCCTTCACTGATGAGATTGATCCGATAAGCTGCTTTTAGCCCTTAAATCTAAGAAAGGGGTTTCTTTTCAAACTAGAGCAATTTATTGTCGACTGATTCCTTTGACGCCTGAATGAGAAACTTTGAGATCGAAAGAAAGTGTTTCCCATTGAATCTAAAATAATAGTTTGTTTTTTTTTTTGTTTTGTTTTGTTTTGTTTTTTTTACAATTATTTCAAATTCCTACAACATCCTATCAATGTCTGACACTTCGAATTATCCTTGCTTTTTTCTACTAGTTTACTTTTTTTTTCACTAATGGATGAAAAACAAAGCAATTATAACCAAATTTTTGCTCTGACTTTAAATAAACATTGTGATGCAAGGTGAGCAGAGAGGAACCCGGACGAGGCTTTGCCGAAGGGCAAAGTTTCATCCGGGGAAGTAGACTGGCCCTGAACCCGTTTATACGGGTTCTAAGGGAATATTTTTGGCCGAGCCTACGGGCTCAGAGAACACACAGTAAATTCGGCCTTGTGTCACATACATCCCGCGTGGGTGGGGTGGGGGCTATTAAATATATAACAGTCGAACAGATTGAACGCTGAGTCATCCGACACACACACACACACACACACACACACACACACACACACACTAGTCGTGTAATACTCTTCTGCTGTACTTACTGTTTAATATATGCTATATCTGCAACACTGGTTTTGTTGTTTCTTTAACCATTTACTGGGTTACAACATTTAACCATATATGTTTGAATATATATATATATATATATATATATATATATATATATATATATATATATATACATATATATATACGTACACACACACATTCGTGTGTATCTGTGTGTGTAATTATTAAAATATGTAAGCATATTTCGTTGAGAAACTGCAGTGATACCCGCATATCTGGTGATCATCTCATTCTAGCGCGTATTACCGCAGGACAGCCTATGCGAGATATCGTAAATTACAACTCTATTTCGCCGTTATTATTTTGTCGAGGGGTCGTTGAACATCCCCAAATATGTTCAGAACGTTGATGAAATCGTTCTCCATCTGAAAAGTGATGTGTTATTCCAGCAGGATAATGCCTGCAAACATGATACTAGTACTACTGAACATACTCTCCAAGGTGGGTGATAAGATCGACATATTGGTCCCACATTGAATATGTATGGGACATGATGGAACATTGCTTGACTCTTTCAGTTATCCCACCTACAGCTTTTGTTGTAGTCCGTCAACAAGTGCAAGAGATGAGTACTAAGGTATTGCAACACAGCGAGTTTAAAATAGAGGAGAATAACTTATGATTAAGCATTAGGGGAAAAAAGATCGAGCTAAAAACAACCAAGCAGGTTACTCGAAATATATCGTATTTCAGAGATAGGATATATTAGAGAGGCTCCGATGATGTTCACAATTCCCACAAAAAAAGAAAAAGGAGTATATTGTAATGTCATTTCATTGGTCTGTGAACTAACGAATCAGCAATCAGCTAGAAGATACAAATTCCTACTAAAAAAACAGAGTTTCTCACTCCAAAAGTTTTTGGGTAAGAATTTTCATCTTGATAGAAATACATGAGTCAGCAACTTCTAGAGATGCGATGTTTTTCACACTCTTTTCACCCTCTCCGTTACTGACAAATAGTCGGCAAAATACACCTACTGAGGACTAAAAAAGTAGCCAATACAGAATATATGTTGTGCTTTTTAACACTAAATAAATCTTTTCTGTTTAAAAGACGATTGATTCGATTTTCAATACGAGACTGACACAGGGCGAGTAGGATGCACTGACCTGAAGACAGGCTTGGAAACTCACGTATAAAAACAACAGGCTCGGCCCACTGCGGAACAACGACACCAAACACTATATTTCGAACCACATACTTGATCACACATTATGTCGTGACAGTATTATATTATCGCAAGATACAAATCTCCATCTTTACGATTTTATGCATGCAAAATTACTGGCCAAAATTACTGGCCTGCGTTAATACTCAAGAAGAATATACAGTGTTTTAATAGGTTGTTTGACAACTGCTGATAAAAACCTTGTTTTGGAACCTGTGCGTATATCAATCTATATATGGGATCATTTACTGTAATTCAACTATAGTCACTGTACGATTAACATTGAGTAAATTATAACAATTACTGAGGATGTCGCAATTTTATTCTCCATCAGAGTATATATATATATATATATATATATATATATATATATAAACGGCCCTTTCACTACAGAATTAATAATTATCGCAATCGAATTAAGTCGACTCCCCAGGAAAGATTATTACCTGTAGAACAACATTCCCGCCTAGAAAACACGATTCTAAAACCCATGTCAAATTCACTATAATTGAGAGAATAGAAAAGTCCAGAGCAGATAACATTAGAAAGATTTTAGAGTTCCATGGAAATAAGTGGATACAACGTCTAAAAACACACTATCCAGCTGAGCTTAACCATAAATTTAACAATATATATAGTATTAATATATAACCCTACGAATCAAAACCTACCCACATTTCTCATCCACACAAGACAGACATGCTTACGGAGGTGTTGAGGCCTCACACTTATACACACACCCACACGAATATACACACTTACACACATCATACTCACTCACTCCCTAATGAGCCAAATGATAACACACACCCATAGTAATATACACGCTTACACATATCATACTCTCTCTCTCCCTAATAACCACATAACACGCACACTTAACAGAGACACATCTCCCCTTTCCAGGAACCAATAAAAATGTCAAAATGACAAAGGGAATTCAGAGCAGCATGAATCCATCCAGCTCTTATCTTAAATAACAACTTAAAAGAGACTTTTTGACCAACAGAAAGACTGACCGAATTTCGCGTTAAAAAATAAAAAATAAAAAGACAAATGAAAACTACAGACAAAAGTTCATTTTCTCCATCAAGACATTCATTTCTGTAGTTCATTGCTACCAGCAAGCAGAAAATTATTTTTCCCCTGATGATGGCCATGTTGGCCGAAACTAGTTGAGGAATCTAAATGAAATAATAATAAAAACGAAAGAATATTAATCTACAACCCAGTGTGTCTAAAAAAAATTTTTTATTGTTCAATATGTATATATATATATATATATATATATATATATATATATATATATATATATATATGTACGTTTCATTTCACTGAATGCGCCTTACTCAAGTACTTTGTGCCACCCAGTGGTGTTATATTTGCTTGCCTATCTTAAAGTAAATATTTCTATCGATGTCTCGGCCTTGCACTATTTCAATAAGCTTCTTTCTATCTAGCTGTATATCTATCTCAGTTGTTATCTACATGTTTATCTATGTTATCTACATGTTTATCTATGTATATAACTTTTATCGATATATATATATATATATATATATATATATATATATATATATATATTGAACAATAAAAAAAATATTAAAAAATTAAAATCTTCAGACACACTGGGTTGTAGATTAATATTCTTTCGTTTTTGTTATTATTATTTCATTTAGATTACTCATTTTATATATATATATATATATATATATATATATATATATATATATATATATATATATATATATATATATAAACTTCTCAGAGTTAACAGAATCACTACTCTCCCAAGCAAACGTATATAACTGTATCAAAAAATCAAAAGAAAATGGTTGAATCCGTCAACACAACAATAAAAACAATATCTCCACACGTGATAGTAACTGACGTCATTTTCAGTTAACAGTATGAAAATAGCGTTCTCTAAATTCTTCCATTTGCTAAGGACATTTTGTTTTGTTATTATTAGTTACTTTGTTTAATAAATTCATTTCGTTGTTTGCATTGGACGAAACGCGTCGGCAACGATGACAGATTTCCTATTGTCTTATATATATATATATATATATATTAATCTAATCATATCAATATATAAATCTCGTCATGTTCATTGTTTAGCTATCGATAATAACTAAATATGCATAGAAAACAACAAATTTTTGAATTAATAAAAATAAATCCCATTTCTACATTTTAGTGGGTGAAAAAAGTATTCGTACAATACAAAAACGAATACATAATCTTCATTTAATACTTTGTAGAATAGCCATTATTCACTTCTTCAGCAACCAACCTCTTCTTGTAGTTCTCAATTAATGATTTTCAAATTTTATTTGGTATCTTGTTCCATTCTCCTTTCCATATAGTCTTCAGACCCAGAGTGTTTGTTGGAAATCTTGATTAGATTTGAATTTTCAAATAACACCACAGATTCTCGATTGGGTTTAAATCTGGGGACTGACTTGGCGATTTCGGAATATTGACATTATTTTCACCAAGCCATTTCTGATTTTGCATTGTGTTTAAAATCATTATCTTATTGGAAGATCCAATCAGGAGGAAGTTCAAGGTTTTCAACCGAAATCATTAAATTTGCTTCCAAAATATTTTAATATACTTCATTTTAACATCTATTACTGATATGTTGCCAGAACTTTTTGCAGAAATACTTCCCCACACCACGACGCTGCCAACCACCAAATTTCACTGTTTGAAGTGTGTTTGAAGCGATCACCATCTTTCTTCCATATAGGATTTCTATAATTACGTCCAAACAACTCAATTTTGTTTTCATCTGTCCATAATACTCTTTCCTAAAACGATTTTTCTTCATCCATATGTCCATTAACTAATTTCAACCTTGCATCTATGTGTCTTTTCAATAGCAATGGAGTTTTCTGAGGGGACCGTGACTTTATATTGATTCTATGAATGCCATTGTTTATTGTCTGCTTAGTAACACAGATTCCGAATGAAAGTAAATCATTCTGCAAATCTTGATGAAAATCATTGCATTTTGGTTAATTTGATGCATTAATTTCTTTGAAGATTTTGCAGAAATCTTCCATGGGGCACCTGTTCTTCTTTCGTTTTCAACATTTTGAGTTTTTTATACCTTGCAAAGAATGAACTAATGGTAGTAAATGGAATATTCAGGTTGTCTGAGATTTTCCTGTAACTTTTACCTTCTTTCCAGAGCTTAACAATCAGTTCTTTTTGCGAATTTGTCAATTTTTTATCTCTTGCCATGATGATAACCTTCTTGAACTAATATCAATTACAGAATGTTCTGTTTGTATTTTTGAGGCTAAAAATAACTACAGATAATATTATTGGAACATTCTAAAATATTCCACTTGAATAATCTAAAGTATTAAAGCAATATAACAGTTGTAAAATCGGAATTTTGCATTGTACGAATACTTTTTTCACCGATTAAAATAGATAATCGGATTTATTTTTATTAAATATATATATATTATTTTTATTATTATATATATATATATATATATATATATATATATATATATATATATATATATATGAGTTTTTTATATATATTTTTTTTATATATCTTTAAAAATATCGGGGGAAAATAGCAATAAGCTAAAACTTTGCGGAGGAATTGATTCGATCGCCTGTAATAATATATATATATATATATTGTCACACAAAACACATTACAAAAAAATATTTGTTAGGTATTTCTAATACAATTACATTAAACAATCAGATTTTTTTTTAAAAATACTTCAAAAAAGTATCCCACGAAGAAAAACCGATATTTAGTAACTCAAAATTTACATTTTTTATTTAAAATAGCCTTTTTATTAAATATTAAAATGTTAAAATTTTATTTGAATGTTCCAAATTAGGATGGGGTTCTTTTTTAGAACGTTCCAGTTTAATTTTATGATTACTTTTAGAAATTATTAAAAGTATTACGTCTTTTTTTCTGTTAACTGTCCTTTAAACATTGACAAAATAGGGAAAAGCAAAATCATTGATCAAGACCTCCGTAAACGTATGGTTGACCTTCATACAAATGGACTTGGTTATAGGTAGAAATCTAGTCAGTTAATGTACTATAATTCGTCACTGGAAAACGTGTCATTCCATTCCCCCCAGAAAAGCTCTGGTCGTCCTAGAAAGGTAACGGGACGTACGGCAAGATTATTAGCGAGAAAATTTGGCAACGAGCCCTGAGTTACACTTAAAGAATTTCAGGGAGGACTAAAAGTAAGTGGAGTAAAAGTGAGTATGCATACAATTAATCGTTCACTTCATCGATATGACATCTTTTCCAAGACTCCAAGAAAGAAAAAAAAACACTTCTTAAGCGAAAACACGTTCTTGCTAGACTGGATTTTGCAAACGAGCATTGTATCAAACCTGAAGCATTTTGAGAGAATGTACTTTGGTGAAACGAAACGAAAATTGAACTTTTTGGCAGAAATATTGTGGCAAAGTTCTGGAGAAAGAAGGGTGCTGAATATTCGCCGAAGAATACTATCCCAACAGTAAAATTTGGAGGCGGATCAATCATGTTCTGATGTTGCATTAGTGCCCAAAGTGTAGAGAACATTGGAATAATAGAATGGAGGCTAAATAGAGAATATTATAGGGATATTTTGGAGAGAAATTAACGTCAGAGTGCACATTTGCTGGGCTTGAAACCAGGTTGGGTGTTTCAAAAAGACAATGATCCTAAACATACGGCAAAGCTTACAAAATCATTGTTAAGTTCAAATAGAATAGACGTTCTAAAATGGCTAAGTCAATCTCCAGATTTCAATCCGATTGAAAATTAATGGACAGAGCTGACATTCAAAGAAGAAACCTGCAAAACTTGCATGAAATAAAAGAATTTTGTTGTGAAGAATGGAAAAGTATTAGCCAAGAAACATGGAAAAATTTCATAGGGGACTCTAAACTAAACACCTACATACTGTAATTAGAGATAACGGTTACAATACGAAATATTGAGAGATGATTTGACAAATGTCTTGTAAACTTTTGCGTTATTAAATATTGTTTTTCCTTCGTGGGATATTTTTGTTGGGTGATTTTTAAATCTCATTGTTTGACTAAAGGCTTAAACATACGTATTATTAGCAGTAAAGTTTTATTAATCTGTGTTAGAAATATAAGAAATATTTTGTAATATGTTAATTTTTGCGCCTCTCTCTCTGTCTCTGTCTCTCTCTCTCTCTCTCTCTATATATATATATGATTTTTATATCTATCTAATATTCATTATCTATCTAATATATCTATGTATCTACTGCAGCCTATTTATATCTATCTTAGTTTGGCTATATTTATGTCAGTCTGATCATATTTCTCGTTTCAGTCGGGTTGCACCTTTCTATCTTTATTCATTTCATATCTATCTATCGGAGGCTATTCGTATCTATCTATCTATCTATCTATCTATCCTTATTTTTTCATATGTATCTATCAAGGCCCATTCGTATTTATCTATCTATCCTTATTCTTTTCATATCTGTCTATCTATCGAAGGCTATTTGTATCAATCTATCCTTATTCTTTTCATATCTATCTATTGAGGCCCATTCGTACCTATCTATCTATCTATCTATCTATCCTCATTCTTTTCATATCTATCTATCGAGGCCTATTCGTATTTATCTATCTTTATTCTTTTCATATCTATCTATCTATTGAGACCTATTCGTACCTACCTACCTATCTATCTATCTATCTATACATATATATATATATATATATATATATATATATATATATATATATATATATATATATATATATATATATATATTGAACAATAAAAAAAATTAAAAAATTAAAATCTTCAGACACACTGGGTTGGAGATTAATATTCTTTCGTTTTTTTTATTATTATTCCATTTAGATTCCTCGACTAGTTTCGGCCAAAATGGCCATCATCGGGAGGAGAAATATTTCTGCTTGCTGCTAGCACTAAACTACAGAAATATATATATATATATATATGAAGAAATATAATCTTAGGGTGTGCTATATTTATGTGATAAAGTGCTCAATATCAGAGATAGAGCGTGTGTAAATATAAAAGTGAACATAGAAGTCAACACTTAGAGTCGACAGTCTGTTTCATGCTATATGCAATCGTCAGGCCACATGTGCTGTTATTTTTCTCGGCTATTTATATATATAGGGGTCAGTGGTGCATTGCGGGAAGACTATTATGGCGGTTGTTTTACCGGAAGTCGTTTATTTATTTATTTGGGTTAAATTATTTTGCTTGTTTTTATTTTTTGTTTCTTATTTTATTTTTTTATTTTTTTTTTAATCGATTTTTTATTAACATAGTAAAAATTTGTTTATGTCACTTATTTAATAGCTTTGTTTTGGTTTGAGAATTTAATTAAAGCTATTTATTCGATTTTGGGGTTGATTGTTGTAGGTTGTTCTAACTATTATTTTGGCAGGAACAGTTTTTAATTTGTGTTTATTTGGGTTGATTATTATTTTTTTTTCTAACGGTAACTTTATCGGGATTGGTTTGTTTATTTATTTACTTGGATGAATTTAGGTTAATTTATTTTACTTGTATATTTTCTGTTTTTCGATTTTTAAGTAACGTAGTATTTATTTTATTATTATTATTTTTTTTTATCGCTATATAAGAGTTATAGGTATTTTTCCGTCCGATTTTTTTGGTTCGATTTTTTAGTCTAACTAATATTTTGGTCATAATGGTTTGCTAATTTGTTTATTATTTACTTTATTTATTTGGGTTCGTTTTTTTTTTTTTGTTTTTTTTTTGTTATTATTATTATTCTTTTTCGTCTATTCTAACAGGTGTGATTTGGTAATTTGTGTGGGTTAATTTAGCTTATTTTATTGTTATTTTGTTTATTTATTTGTTTTTATTTTGTTTTTTTCGTTTTCAATTTTTTAAGTAACGTAGTAAAAATTTGTTTTCCATGTCTGCATTTTGAGATGAGCTCGGATCTTTTATTTAATAATTTATTTTGGTCTGGAAAAGTAATGATAGCTATTTTTTCCTCCAAGCAAAGTTTTCAAGTTTTTGAATGGTTGTTGTAGGCTGATGAACTTTTCCTTATTTTCCAAGATATGTTTGGTGTGATGTGCGTTTTGTTTTTAATTCCACAGATATACTTAGAAAGCATATTTGCTATTTCTGAAAGATGTTTTGTGTGTATAATTTCTTTGTTTCCAGGGTCCTTCAGTTACTCCTATGTATACTTTTTCTTCATTATCTGGTGATTTTATCGTGGCTTGGTATATTACGTTGTTTTGTTAACAATTTCCGTTTAAGGGACATTCGTTCTTTATTCTGCAGTTGCACGTCGGTTTAATTTCTTCGTGTGGTTTGTTGGTAATTTTCCTGTTGTGCTTTTTTATTATTTGTGACATGTTCTCGGTGCAGCTGTAGCTTGTTTTAACTGTGTTTTTGTTGAATATTTTGTGTAGGGTGCTTGATTCCGGGAAGTGTTTGTTTAAGAGTTTGAAGAATATTTTTCCTACGTTTGTTTTTACGTTTTTGCTGTACGGCGGGTTGAACCATATGATATTTCTTCTCCTGTTGGCCTTTTTTGTGTTCTGTGGTGAGTATGTGAGTGTTGCTGGGAATCCGCTATCTTTTAGGGCTGTTTCATAGTCTTTCTTAGCTTTGTTAAATATGGATTCATTGTAGGAATTGTCGGAAAGCCTGCAGTTAATCGATTTTGGTATCTGTTTGATTATAGAAGGCGGGTGGTTGGAAGATGTGCGTATGTAGAGTGGTTTATCATTAGGTTTTCTATATGGTTTATATGTGCCTTTTCTTAGGTTGAAGGTTACATCTAGAAAATCTACTTCGTTTAGTTTAGTTTTTATATCTATGTCGAATCCGTTATTTTTAAAAATCTTTATTATTGCTTTTCTAGTTTTGTCTGTGTTTTGTTTGTTACAGTTTCTTAATATTATGAGACCGTCGTCCCTGTAGAGTCCTGTGTCATTTCTATCTATTATTTTGCTCAGTTAGTGTAGTAAGTAAATACCTATGATTTCGCATGTCTCTGCACCGTCAAAGCTTCCCATTGTAGTGTCAAATATCCGATCGTTCTTTATCCATGCTTCTTCATTGTGGAATAATAATGATTTACAGGCGTGCTTAATGATGTTGATTTCGCTTGGTTTTATTATTTGTTCCTGAGCTAAGTTGATGGCCTTATCTAACATGCGTTCTGTTATGGGTGGGTAAAATTCTTTTATGTCTAATTGTAGGAATTGGCAATTTTGTTTGTTATTTATGCTGTGGAACCAGTCAATAGTTGTTTTTGTATTTTTCCACTGGTTTACTCCTAACTTCTTCCTAAGTTCAGAATTAATTCTTTCTAACATTGTTTTACTTATTTTACCTAGATCGCTTTTGGCTGGGTTTATGAGTCTACATGCAGGATTGGTTTTGAAATTTTCTTTATGGTCTTTTAGTGTGATAAAGGTTTGTGCCTTGCTAATACAACTTATTCGGTCATCTACACATATATATATATGCTTATTCTTTTCATATCTGTCTATCTATCGAGGCCTATTCGTATCTATCTATCGTTATCCTTTTCATATCTATCAATCAAGGCTTATTTGTATCTATATATCCTTATTCTTTTCATATCTATCTATCAAGGCTTATTTGTATCTATATATCCTTATTCTTTTCATATCTATCTAGAGGCCTATTCGTATCTATCTATGTATCTATCTATCTATCTCACAATTTGTTATATATATATATATATATATATATATATATATATATATATATATATATATATCCGCTCTACCTCTGTACCCCATCAATGAATTTGATGATTATTTTCAAAATATTCACGTGCTTAAACTTTGTATTCGATTCATTACAAAATACTCGCTTTCGTCAGATTCCTTCTTTTACTGATTAAAAGACATCGATATGTAGGTATTTTTTCATTTTGGAAACAAAACAATTTCGTAATTTATGTCTTGGCAGAGTTTATTATTTCAAAGCCGAATCTTAAGGAATTTGAGGAATTCCGGTTTCTTTGTTTTCTGCTTTATTTGTTAAATAAACCAAAAACGCACTTGTGCAAAGGAAATGACATTGTTTCGAAGAGTTGGTTGATTCATTTATTTCCGAAATCAATAATTGGAAAACTTTTATTTGCCAGAAAAGAAAGAAACAAACAAAAATGAAACAAAATGAAATGAAAGAAAGATATGTGAAAACAAAAGAACGTAACAAAAAATTAAATACAAGGAAACGTGAAAAAGAAAGCGAAACATGGAAAAGAAAGAAAACGAAACAGGAAAAAGATAGAAAACGAAACAGAAAAAATAAAGAAAACGAAACAGAAAAAAGAAAGAAAACGAAACAGGAAAAAAGAAAGAAAACGAAACAGAAAAAAGAAAGAAAACGAAACAGAAAAAAAGAAATAAAGCGAAACATAAAAAGAAAGAAAACGAAACAGGAAAAGGAAAGAAAACGAAACAGAAAAAAGAAAGAAAACGAAACAGGAAAAAGAAAGAAAACGAAACATAAAAAGAAAGAAAGCAAACAAGAAAGGAGAAAAGATTAGAAACAAAAAATTAAAAAGAAAAAAGAAAGAACATGAAAAGAGAGAAGGAAAAAGAAACGTGAAAAGGTCAGAAAGAATACGGAATATGAAAAAGAAAGCAAAAGAAACAAAACAGAGATGCATGAAAACCAAAGAAAAACTTGAAAAGACGGACAAGGAAATCTGAAAAAGAAAGAAAAGAAATAGGAAAAAGAAAGAAAAAAAGAAACGTAAAAAAGCTGGAAAAGTGAAAAAAAACATTTACACTAATTGGCTATGGCTAAATATAAGCAAACATATATATATATATATATATATATATATATATATATATATATATATATGGCCGTAGCAAGAATGATGGTGTAGGTAACACGAATGAAGGGACTCTTACGAGATGCATACTGTTCTCATCAGGATCTGATTGGATTCTTTCGGTATCAGCTCAGAATGGACATCAGAACTGGTAGAAAGCGTTTGCTTTTGGCAATTTCAGCAAATGAGTGTTCGAGTTGCGAACATGATTCGCGTGAATGAGGCCAATATTGATTTACTTTTTTACTTTTCTTAAGTCACGATGGGGCGTTTTCTTGGGAGGACTCTCACCCTGGTTAAGCTAGTCTCCTTTTTGTCATTCCTAGCCTAGTACTGGTGTTCTCTTTTGTTGTGGCCTTTGTTAAGATTCCTTATCTCCCAAGTTTTTGTTTTTTTATCCTCGCTTTTTTTTTCTATTTTAAGTGGATCAGTCTTCCCCACTCCAAAATAGATGTGGTTCTCCTCTACGTCACTAGTGAATATGCTTCTTGTTTCTGATTATTGGCAGAATACAACAGACGCTCATATTTTTATGGGTTGAACAGGACTGTATTAATAGATTTTTTTTCGTTTAAATGTTTATTTTAATTTATTTTGATTATTGGGTTGACTACTGTATCCTTCATTTCAACGGGTACCCCATACATTGCATTTAAATGTTTGCAATATCAATAGTTATCTACTGACTTCCTGATTACTCTTCTATTGTTCTCATTCCTTAGTAATGTTTGTTTTCTAATTCTTTCACACTCAGTAACCCCTTGTGTGTTAGTGGCATTACTACCTTCATTTGGGTAAATTCGATTTTTTTTTAAATTGTAAAAAATTGTACATATTAAGAAAATTTTATCATCATAATAATCAGTTCGATCCTCACTGGATGCTTTATACTTTTAGCCTTGTGCCACAATTAAGCTATGCTTAGTAAGGCGCTAGGTACATATTCAGAAAATGTTGTCATCATTGGGTGTTTTATTAGGTCCCTAGTGAAAATGTGGCATTTTGGTACATGTTGGGATTGGATGAAGGAGGGTGGGGTCTTTTCGTGATTGCGTCAGTTGTTAGAGTGAATGGGTCGTGAGTTGGACTAGCTAGGCATAGGATAGATAGTGTCGATCTGCCTTTTTCTACCTCTCCTTCTCCTTTGTGCCACAAAACAATATGCATGTATTGTTTAAAGAAACGTTCTAAACAGAATTCGAACTAACATAACGAAGAAAGAAACAGTACAGAAAGAAAGAAAGAAAGAAAGAAAGAAAGAAACGGTAAAGAAAAAAAGAGTAAAGAAAGAAAGAAAGAAAGAAAGAAAGAAAGAAAGAAAGAAAGAAAGAAACAGTACAGAAAGAAAGAAAGAAAGAAAGAAAGAAAGAAAGAAAGAAACAGTACAGAAAGAAAGGAACAGGAAAGAAAGAAAGAAAGAAAGAATGAATGAATGAATGAATGAAAGAAAGAAAGAAAGAAAGAAAGAATGAATGAATGAATGAAAGAAAGAAAGAAAGAAAGAAACAGGAAAGAAAGAAAGAAAGAAAGAAAGAAAGAAAGAAAGAAAGAAACAGGAAAGAAAGAAAGAAAGAAAGGAAAAAGAAAGAAAGAAAGAAAGAAAGAAAGAAACAGTACAGAAAGAAAGAACGAAAGAAAGAAAGAAAGAAAGAAAGAAAGAAAGAAACAGTACAGAAAGAAAGAAAGAAAGAAAGAAAGAAAGAAAGAAAGAAAGAAAGAAACAGTAAAGAAAGAAAGAAGCAGTAAAGAAAGAAAGAAAGAAAGTTTTTTCATCATTTTTGATGTGTGAAAATAGAAAAATATTACAGTGGCTGTAGGTCATTTAAAGATAACATTAATTTCCATATAATGCCCTAAGAAAAAAGACCGTCACAAAGCTGAAAGAATATTTCTCTTTCTACAGAAGTGTTGTGGTGTCCTCCCTTTTAAGAGTCTATGTTAGATTCTTTCGACTACTATAAATTTAGTAGGAGAGAAGGAACAGTGAACAGTGAATAGATTGAGCGCTAGTTCATTCGAGACAATCTTACTAGTCGTGTAATACTTTTCTGGTGTACTTAACCATTTACTTGGTCACAACAAGAAGGATGATCAGAATACTATGGACGGAAAACTTGGTATGCATAAGATGACGGGTACATTAGAAGGATCTACACCTACCCAACTGTCATTTCTCCAATCCTCATTTTGATCCTGGTCCATTTTTTTTTTGACTGAAAAAAAAAAAAGAAAAATAGAGCCTGTCATGTTCTTCTGGATGTTTCAACTTGTTTAGTAATCGGTTTGAACGAAGGAACCGCTCTTCTTGTATGTGTGTGTGTATGTGTGTTTGTGCGCGTGCGTGTGCGTGTGTGTGTGTGTGTGTGCGTGTGTGTGTGCGTGTGTGTGGGCATGAATTGTCCTTTACCTCATTGCGTACGAGCTTGTACCGAATGTCGTCTTGCAACACAATGTTGACTGTGCCCTCGAACACCTAAAGATTTCTGGCAACGGTCCTCAGCGACGTTCCGTTATTCGCATAGATAATGTCTTGTACCGGTGGTACGGACTGTGTTATTCTCAGAACGCTGCAAGATGAATCTGCACCTAGAAATATTATAAAGACATACACTACACCAATCGATGCGAATAAAAAAAATCAAATTAATTATCTACTATAAAAAATTTAAGACAGCTAACCTCATCCTCAAAAATAACAACACACCAGTTAGGTCAAAATTACAAAGAACGAACATTATCTATGTGGTTCAAATGACCCATAAGGAACTGCGTTCCTAATGAAACCGAACTCATAAATAATTACACTGGTCACACAACTACATGCCTATCTAGACGCCTTACGTTACACCTATCTGACCAGAGCTTTATTAGAACCCATTTAAACACACACACAAACCTACCAGACTCCATCTGAAGCATACTAGGAGAAAACACAAACATAATAACCTCATCTACTTGTAAAAAAAAAAAAGATTAAAAATAATGGAAGCCCTAATAATAAAAAAGAAAAAGCCAACTCTTAACAATATTAACTACGAACAAGGCCACAATGTGCCAACCGTGTTCGGAAAATAAAAACCCTTCTATAACACACTAAAAGCATACACATAACGCACACACGCAATTAAAATGAAAAAAATAAAATCATCCTTGATAATGGCTAAAAGTATAGCCGAAAGCACTTGGAACTATAGAACATTTGGACAGTTTCTACACACTCTGTGTCCAGAAAAGAAAGCTCTTGTGCGAACACAAGAAAAATTAAATAAAAGGTTAACCGTAGTACCTCGTTTGTCGTTTTAATGAAACATGCATATATATATATGTGTGTGTGTATGTGTGTGAGTGTGTGTGTGTGTGTGTGTGTGTGTGTGTGTGTGTGTGTGTGTGTGTGTACTAGAAGTGCTTTCTCATATATCCATAAAGACATGTTGCCTACCCTCCAACAAAACAGTTATTTATCGCTATAAATGTCAGTGTGACGCTGACTATGTCGGTAAAACCATTTAGCAGCAAGAGGTGAGGATTGCTGAACATGTGTCTGGTCCTATTCGTAGACAGGCCATTGACAGATTCATGAGTCTGCCATTGGTGAGCACTTGTTAAGTACAAATATTTCTTGGAACAATTATTCAGAACAGTTATTCTCTGTTCTGCAAAGAGCTTGACCAAAACTTCAACTGAATTGCTTAGAAGCTGTGCCGATTAACACACAGCATCCGGCTTTGTGTAGATAGAAGGAGCTCAAACACAAATTAGAATTGTTTGGGGAGTCATTCGTTCGGTCTGGATGGCAATTGTTTCGTTTTTTGTTTCTTTTTTTTTTCTTTTTTCCCTACCCCTCTTTTATTCCCTCCAATTTTAAGAAAAAAAACACTTCTGTGGTATTTTAATACCGATGATTGACTTCTGACAAAGTGTCGGTTCTAAGATGTTATGGGACCTTACCCATAATAACATAATGGACTATTCCATACGTAATAAATACTGCGCCTCAAGAGGAAACAGGGAGTTCAGCCCGAAGTGGGGCGACGGCTGATCGGTTGAACTCTCTGCCTTCGGGCGGGGAGGAACCCGAACGAGGCTACGCCGAGGGGCGGAGTCTCTTTCGGGGAGGTAAACCGACCCTGAACCCGTTTATACTGGTTCAAAGGGCATATTTTTGGCCGAGCCCACGGGCTCGAAGATCCCACGTTAAACCGGCCTTGTGCCACATGATTCTCTCGTGGGGGTGTTGACTAAATACTGTTCCGTCTGAAGTCTAGAGTTCCGTCTGAAGTCTAGAGTTCAGTCTGAAGTCTGGAGTGAGGTCCGTCAGAAGTCTGTCAGTCAGTCAGAGCGAGCGAGTCAGTCAGTCGAGTCAGAGGCAGTCCGAAACAGAGTCGCGTTCAGACAATTACTACAAGACATTGGAATAGTGATACTGGTCGAGACTACATTGTTCTCCCTACTAAACCTGATTGTTCGTACTAACACTTTCTATCTTCTCAGTATATATTCCTGTTTGCAATATATCTGTGTTATTCCATATCCGTATTCGAGGTCTTCTTTATTGGTTCTAACTTGGACTATCACCGTAGTACAAGGAATCGGACCATAACATAAAGGCGTCTTAGGTTATATTTATTTAATCATTAAATATTAAATTATGATTTTATCTTAAAACTTGTTATATATATATATATATATATATATATATATATATATATATATATATATATATATATATATATATATATATATATATATTTACATTATTCGGACCGACGCCTTTGTACATGGCACAGTGGAGAAAGGCGTTGGTTAGATCCAGTGACAGGACCAAAAGAGTGTGAGTTCAATAGTGGAGAACTTTCAGAGGGAAATTAACAGGAGATAACTGATAACTGACATCCATCAAAACATGGCAAGTGGAACTAGAACAGTCTACCCCAGTGAGCGAAATAAAGGGTTCAATTCGACATTCCAACCACCTGAAGAAGGCTGGAGCGTACAACGGCCGAAACGTTGTGATAAATATGGCGACAAACAAATCCCTTTTTATATGTATAAATATTAAAAAGATGGCGTCAGTATAGAGTGAGATAGATGAACTAAAACATCAAGATAGACTGAAAGTGTGTTAGATGAAGGCAATAGTCCGAATAATGTAAATAATGTACATAATACCACATCTCAGAAATCTAGACATTTTTTAAAAAGAAGAAAAAATATTTCTGCTTGCTGCTTGCAGTGAACTACAGAAATGAATGTCTTGCTGGAGAAAATGAACTTTTGTCTGTAGTTTTCATTTGTTTTTTTATCTTTTTATCTTTTTAACATGAATCTTTTAACATTCCTTGTGTTGGTCAACATGATTATGTTATAATTTTTAAATATATATATATATATAAATTTTGTTCGTTCATTATTAATCTTTCTAACGATAGCCCTATCTCTCCCGCTTTTTCTCTCTTTCACTCTCTGTCTTTGACTTTTTGGGCATTAATTATTTAGCCGTCTGTCTGTCTATCTTTCTCTCTCTCTCTCTCTCTCTCTCTCTCTCTCTCTCTCTCTCTTTGACACACGTACACACACATCTGTATAATACTGTTTTATCTTTCTAACTTTTTTTTTTCTTATTTTTCTTTTGCAGCACGTCCATTCCAGAAATGACGACATATTTTTATTGATGGAGACGACGGACGATGAGATGTAAAACCCTTTTTCTCCTCTCACTCTTCATAAATTAATTCACACACACTATCTATCTATCTATCTATCTATGTCAGTTCCTATCTATCTATCTATTTTAGTCTGTAAGCATCTGTCTGTTCATATCTATCTATCTATCTATCTATCTATCTATCTATCTTTTGCGCCCACACATGCATGTACCTTATTTTTTCCGACGCGCGTTCCTTTCTCTTTCTTGCTCTGCTTTCTCTATTTCTCACTCTTCAGTATTTCCTTTCTTCTTTCTTTCCATTCCATACAGCTTTTCTTTCTCTCTCTCTTTCTCTTTTCTCTCTCTCTCTCTCTTGCCTCTCCTCGTCTCTCTGTCTTTCTCTCTTTTCTCTCTCTTTCTTTCTTTATTTTCTCTCTCTCTCTCTCTCTCTCTTTCTCCCCTCTCTCTCTCTCTCTTCTTTATATTTGTTTTCTTTGTTGACTTCTTACATTTTCTGTCCTCCGGTCTCCCATATCTATTCTTTCTCTCCTGCACTCACTCCTGTTCCTCCTCCTCCTCTTTCCTTTCACTGCCCCTCTCTCTTCGAGATTTTCAAGCAAAGACGAACCAGGCTGAAATACGTGTACCCCGAACGCAACGCAGTCAGTCTTTGCATTTTCAAAATCCTCACCAATAAAAAAAAAAAAAGAGAGCTATCCCTTCTTTTTGCATCGCCTCCTTCGTTTCCGTTTCAACTCTCTTCCCTACAAGTTTTCCTCTCTCTCTTTCTCTTTTCCACATTTTCATCATAACCTTCCTTCTACCCTATCCTACATCTAATCGCTCCTCCTCCAACTACTGCTCCTACAGCATCACCAATATTAACACAAATTCCAAACAAGGCAACGGAAAAAGCCGATCCTTCAAAAACCTTGTCAACAACAACAACAACAACAACAATAATAATTATTATAATAATAATAATAATAAACACTTGTACACATGAAGCCATGAACGGATCTCGATGGTTATTACGATACCTTAGAATGGGAACATCGTGAATGCGGAGCAGGTGAAAACACAGAGGTACCAATACCTGGCAAGGTAAATCGTAGAAATGTACCAAGCCGCAGATGAAGTTATCTATCATGTGGTTGGCGCACTCGGAACTATTTCCAGGAATAATTTTGCCTCGCAAGACGCTGTTTGACTACCTGACATCATTGGGTGTGCGTAAGAGGAAGTGCTGCTTGGAACATCTCGTGACGTGCCTATATACTGCGAGTAGCAGGGGTGAGTCATGCCCATCATCACCCGATCGAAACATCAAAGGGTCGAAGAGGATCACTGATAATAATAAATTTTCTGTTGCCGAAAGGAATTTAAATTTTGAAAATCAAAGAAAATGATTTCAATACTTCTAAACATAATACAATAACAATGGTTTATAACATAAATCATGTTGATTTTAAATGTACGCATGTTTAACTACTGATAGCAACAAAATAAAACATTCCTTATAAATTAATGCATTTGATAAATAAGCTCGAATAATAATGAGTTTGGACTCACAAGGCTTTGGAAGTTAGAGAAGGTTACAAACATACCAATTGTCATTAAGGAATTTGATACAGTGACTGACAGAATAAAGACGTATTTTTGAAAATGGCATTTTGTGGAACTGTTACAAAAAGGAAGCCTCTCAGAAAAGACAAAAATAATCCAGGAAGTGATGAAGCATTTGAGTCAGAGTAAAATTGCATGTTATATAAGTTAAGCACTGTCAAACTTGACCAGTACTTAGAAGGGTGACTATTTAGGAACTTATGAAATGCTCCATTCATATGTTTATTAATCAAAGTTGGTATATCAAAAGATAACAATTATGATGAATGAAGTGATTAAAAATATTTTTTTTTTTTTAATAATAATGTAATCCAACTCTGAAAGAAAATCCTGGAGGCAGTATAAATGAATAGCATTCAAGTTAAAAATGGCAATTTTAAAACGGCATTTCCAGAGAAAAACAAAAGATTAAATCTATCCGAATTTTATACTACGAAATTACAGCATTATTTCGTTGGAACTCTTTAGATAAACAGGAAAGTCATTTTTTTTTAAAAATATGATAATAATGTTGATGAAATTTTTGTCGAAAAAAAAAATACTGAATCATTGCTGGGAACACAAAAAA
>OZ010610.1:19480505-19488005 GCA_963932145.1 Acanthosepion lycidas
GACGGAAAAGTCCATCATATATATATATATATATATATATATATATATATATATATATATATATATATATATTTATATACATATATATATATATATATATATACGTATACACATATATATATATATATATATATATATATATATATATATACGCAAAATAATCTTCAAGGGGTGTTTAGAGACTGAAGATTGTAGATTGCGTTGTGGATGAAACACGGAGTCGTGCAACCAAGGAATAATATGTACATGTACATTTATTAATATAGACTTAATAACTCTGTTATATTACACCGAGGTTTAACATAAGTACTCAATGGGCGGTATATATATATATATATATATATATATATATATATATATATATATATATATATATATATATATATATATATAGTTGGATTAATGTGAGTTTGTGACCCTGGGTTTCACGCTAGTTGCGATCGTCAGGCAAACTACTTAATTTAAAAATTTTGGATTTATATATGGTTGCGTACATCGGTTTTTTTATGGAAGTGGTAATTTAAAAATAAATCAGTTTGTCTGACGATCGCAAATAGCGAAACCTCACATCAATCCAACTAAATATGTTAGCTCTATCACTGATTTTCCAATAAGTACCACTCATATACAATATATAAATAATATATATACAAAAATCGCATATGTATATATATATATATATATATATATATATATTTATATACATACACATTTCACATACACATACACACACACACACACACACATATATATATATATATATATATATATATGGCCCTGATGTGCGTTACAGTTTGAAACTCTTGGTTCGGATAACCAGATACATCATTTGAACCTTTCCTTACACGCGCACACACACACAAATAAACATGCACACACACACACACATACACATACACACTCCCACACACACACACACACATATATACACACACACACACACACACATATATATATATATATATATATATATATATATATATTAATGATTATTTTTCTCATCGGTAACTCAACACTTGAGTTGCATGCACGATGCACTTGTCCGGTTCTGATTGAAAGTGGACCATTACTTATTTAAAAATTGATATTTACACTCGAGTATAATGATAGAGCTAGAGTCTATTTATTTATTGAAGTAATAAAATAATATATATATATATATATGTATATATATATATATGTATATATATATATATATATATATATATATATATATATATATATATATATATACTTATGCTATATATACATACATACCTCCAAATGCAAATAAACATATTTTAAATACATATATACACATCTAATATGTCGTTGCAAATAATACAAATGTACACACAAATATCATGACGTATTCACATATACAAATATAGTATATACATCCATACTCTATGTGCGATATTATATATGTACACACACATATATATATATATATATATAGATAGATAGATAGATATATATATATATATAGATATAGATATATATATACTACATGTTTAACAAGATGCGTTACGTTACATCACTCTAACCATAACTCAATTAGGTCTCATTAAAGTACACATGGCGACGTATGAAACTCTATATGTAACATATTCGTTTATAATACAAATATAATAGCATTATACACATCTACAAAAAGGATAAAAATAATGGAAGTATTATTAATAAGAAAGAAAAAACAACATTCTCTCTCTCTCACACACACACGCACACACACACACACATACATATATATATATATATATATATATATATATATATATATATATATATATAGTCATCCACAGACAGACTGTTTCGCTGTATCACAGCTCATCAGTGTGGCTAGACGTCCGGTTGCCTCTAGCTAGGATATTGCATTGATGAATATAGACATATTTAAAATTTGTAAATATATATATATATAGATATATGCATGAATGTATATATAATACTTGAAAATATATATTTATATGTATATATATATATATATATATATATATTTACACTCACACCCACTTACACAGACACGCACAAACACACACACAGACTCATATATATAAATATATATATATATATATATATATATATATATATATATATATATATATATATATAGTCATCCACAGACAGACTGTTTCGCTGTATCACAGCTCATCAGTGTGGCTAGACGTCCGGTTGCCTCTAGCTAGGATATTGCATTGATGAATATAGACATATTGTGTCTATTTATTTTTATACTGGTCCTTTTCAGTTTTCTAATCAGTTTTTTGATGTTAACATGAAATTCATCAAGGAAGGCATTGTAGTTTTTTTTTCTAAACCAAGTACTTTCGACCTTTTCTAAGATCATCTTCACGGATGAATTACAAAGACAAACTGATTGTAGCTGCGATAAAATTTACACAGGTTCTCGTAAGAGCACCGAAGTTGCTATAAGCTTGGACGTGCTAGTGGCTTAATGGATAATGACTTAGAATTTGAAATCAGCGAGCTGAGTTCCAGTTCAAGTCGGGCTCGTTATGTTTAATTACACGCAAATACCCTTGGGAATAGTTTGACTACACCCTTCTTACCCCAACTATGGATCAATTAGTAGGATTTGTATCAACATAGTATTCTTATATCCAAACAAATTCTTACAATCTAAAATGTTTTCTGGCATTAAATAAACAGCAAAGGGTTGATACGCCGTAAAAAAAACAAATCAGTCGGTTAAGTATATATATTCAACGACACTTCTTTACGTCTTTGTGTGTGTAAAATATTGTATACAAGAAGAGTAATGGATAGCGGCTCGGATTGAGGAATCGGAGAGCCGAATTGGAATTCCAGTCAAATTACGTGGGAAAGTTAAGAATCCTCTTCTTCTCCCCCCAGCTATGGTTACATAGCAGGACAGACTGGGTTTTATAGCCTTGATTGGTTTTATAGCCTTACATAGCAGGATAGACTGGGTTTTATAGCCTTGAGTGGTTTTATAGCCTTACATAGCAGGACAGACTGGGTTTTATAGCCTTGGGATTTTATGGTAACCGGTCTAGAAGGAAATACTGAATTCAAAACCGGCCTGGAGAGGATTGGGCTTCGTCAGGCTATCTTGCCCAAGCAACACCACTTGTACTATGGCTGCAGTACACACGGTGCCCTTACGGTCACGGGATAAAAAAATATGGATACAAGAAGTCTGGTACAAAGCATTTTACACTACTTTTTCTCAAACATATGATTATCATTGATTTTAAGATTTCTTGTGATATATATTTTTCTTTCTTTTCTTTTATTCTTTTTTAAATTTCTTTCATTATTTTGTTTCGATTTTTTTTTTTTTTTTACAATTCCCCCCACTTCCAGCTTGCTTCTTTCAAAAAATACTTACTAGAAAAAATATTAATTTTTGAATGATGGCAACTGCCATTTCTGTCTGCATGAACTGCTGTTCTTCCGTCAATCTCCGTCGATATTCGTGACACCGACACGTGTATTAATAAAACAGATCAATTTTTAAACGTTTTTTTTTCTTTTAATTTTTTTCCTCTAAAAAACAACTGCAAAATAATGAAGAAAACAGAAGCAGACAAAAGGAAAGAAAAGTAAATAGTGAATTAGAAAACGAGTATAAAATAGAAGTGAGATCGACAGAGAGAAGAATAGAAAAGTAGATAGGGAATGATAGTATAGAAAACATATATATATATATATATACAATAAATTCAAACTCACCTTTATTAAGTTAAAAACTTGGATATACTATTGAAAATCATTACCCCTGAAGACTGGAAATTTTACTAACATCGATGTCGGGTTAAAATTGATATTCGAAAAGTTAAGTAATCTTTTCATATAATATTTCATACAACTGAATATATATAAATGTGTGTGTGTGTGTGTGTGTGTGTGTGCGCGCGCGCGCGCGCGCAAATATATAGAAAAATAGGAAAGAACACGTTAGGCTCATAATCCGAAGTTCTTTAGTATTTTTGTTTTTATTTTTAGTGCTCAATACATAAGTAGAGCCTAAATTATAATTATTTTTTGAAAATATGATTCTTTCGCTACATAAGAGGTCTCATGTTTCAAAAAAAAATAAATAAATAAATAGCTCTATTTCATCCTCAAACGAATTTTGGAATAACTAATCTTGAAATTTACGGAGCTTTTTAAGCATATACATTCGTAATATTAATTACATACAAACGGTGAAAATCAGTTATTGTAATAAGGGGCGTAAAGGGTGAACATATTGTATCAATATATTAGTTACTTTCGGAAATAGGTTAAGTTAAGGTAGGGTCGGGGTGTCTATTTTCAAGTGAACGATGACATCAGTTTGACTATATATATATATATATATATATATATATATATATATATATATATATATATATATATATATATATAACGGGAGAGAGGGGGACACAAATAGAAGAGCGGGAAAATGGAGAGAGATGAATAGAAAAAGAAACAGAGAAATGAAGAGAACTGAAAATAGGTAGAAAAAAAAGGGGCAGATAATGAAATAGGGAGAGTTCAAGACAGACGAAAAAAAATAGAGAGAGTTCGAAAGAGAGACGGAAAGGAAAAACAGAGGGACAGATAAAAACGAAAAGGAACAAAAAGAGAAGGGCAGAAAAAGAGAGAGATAAAGAAAAAAAACGCTAGAAAAATAAATAAGGAGGGAGAAAGTCATAGAAAGAAAGAAAGAAAGAAAGAAAGAAAGAAAGAAAGAAAATAAATAGAGTGAGACAGAAAGAGAGGGAGTAAAAGGCAGAAAAGAGAATAGGAGGAGAGAAAAAGGAAAAGAAAGATAAAAAATAAACATTCCGAACAGGATTCGAACATAGCGAAAGAAAGAAAGAAACTGTACAGAAAGATAGAAAAAAGAAAGGAATAGGGAGACAAAGAGAGAAGAACAGAAAAATAGTAAGAGAGAGAGAAAGAGAGGAAAAGAAAAAGAGAGAAAGAAAGGAAAAAGAGGGGGGAAGGAAATAAGGAGAGAGAAAGTCGGAGAGAAATGAGGAAAAAGAAATAGAGATAGAATAAGTGTATAGGCTGTAATTGTTAAAATGATAAAGAATAAAATAAGGGTGATAAAGAAGGGAATGTGTGTGTGTGTGTGTGTGTGTGTGTGTGTGTGTGTGTGTGCGTGTGTGTGTGTGTTTTGAATTTAGCCGAGTGACAAACAGGTAATGAAAGAGACGAAGAGTTGGCGGATTGCCGAGATATATTGATTGGCGGGAAAAAGAGTTCACATAAAACAAAGAAACAAGGCAGATGCAGAAATTAGCCAAAAAAAAAAAGGCTGTAAGAAAAAAAAGAAAGAAAAAAAATTTAGACAAATCTCTCAAACATGGAAATTTGTAACAGAAAATATAAAATAATGAATAATATCGGCAAATAAAGATATGCATATACACTAGCATATAAACATATACGTGTGTAGGTGCGTCTCACTCTCTATTTATATATCTTTCTCTCTCTCTCTCTTTCTCTCTCTCTATCTATCTATCTATCTCTATCTTTCTCTGTCTCTATATCTTTCTCTGTCTCTGTCTCTCTGTCTCTCTCTCTCACTCTCTCACTCTCTCTCTCTCTCTCTCTCTCTCTCTCTCTCTCTCTCTGTGTCTGTCTGTGTGTCTGTCTGTGGGCGTTGAAAGTTTGTCTCGAAATGCAATAATAAACATAACTAGTTCCTGACAATAAATTTTTTGAGTAAATGCAGAAGTTGCTATATGGTTTTGTCCAAAATATATACATATATGGATATATAGTGGTCTGTTTTTATTTAAATTATTTGCTCTGGATTTACATTGAGCTCTCTGGATTTTATCCTCCTTGGGTTTACCCATACGGATTACCTAGTTTTTCATAAACTAACTATATATGGATATATATATAGAGATATAGATATATATCGAGTAATATACATCTCAACAACTTGTTTAGATTTGCATACACACAAACATATTTTAATATTCACCTATACACAGGTATTAGGTAAAAAAATGTTAACTCTTTCTCTACCTGTGGCAAAATACGCAACACATACGAATGAAGACTTTAAGATAGAGTATGTTTTCATTTCGAGAATAAAATGTCGGCATTAAGTGACCCATAAGGAGTTGTTATGCCGTTAAACAAACCAAACCATTTTCATTAGAGCCCCAGGCTTGTTTAGAGATGTGTGATTTTATCAGGGCAGCGTCTTTGTATGGTTGACATTAAACCCGATTAAACCCAGTCTGTCCTTTTATTTAGCCCTTAGATAGGGGGGGGGGTAGAAATACGAGATTCATACCTTCCCCATGGGTATTTACGCGTAAGTGAATGTAATGAACACGACTGGAATTCAAACTCGCCTCTTAATCGCAATGCTTCACACCGCCAGCACATCCGCAGGATTAGATAAAATAAACTGAAACACCGACGCCTATGAGTGTGTGTATATATATATATATATATATATATATATATATATATATATATATATATATATATATATCACACCTTTCCCAGGGGTATTAGCACGTAACTGAACATGAGAGTCGACTATATATATATATATATAAAATAAAGAGATGCTTAATGAGTATGTATGTTTTTTTCTGTTAATGGGTGCTTATATATTCGCTTGTACATGTGTGTTTGCGTCTTTGGATAGAGTGCGCTCAGGGGCTTCCCTGTCAAAGGACAGAGGGGCAACTGAGGAAAATAATACTGAAGAAGTGCCCAGCCCTGGGGAACAGCTGCCAGTGGTCGCGCCCTCCCATTGCACCAGAGGAAGGGATCGGTGCTCACACCGAGGCCAGCGGTACCGACGGTTGCGGGTGCTGAGGGGAATTTTTATTCCTGTCCCGGGTGTACGCGCTCGGGTCCCCACATTAATCCGACCTTGTGTCACATCACATTCTCGTGGAGGAATGAGTAAACACCGTGTGTTTGCGTTTCTGTCTTTGGATAGAGTGCGCTCAGGGGCTTCTCTGTCAAAGGACAGAGGGGCAACTGAGGAAAATTATACTGAAGAGGTGCCCAGCCCTAGGAACAGCTGGCCGAGGCCGCGCCCTCCCATTGCACCAGAGGGAGGGATCTATGCTCGCACTGAGGTCAGCGCTACCGACGTTTGCGGGGGCTGAAGGGAATTTTTGTTGCTGTCCCGAGCGTAAGCGCTCGGGTCCCCACCTAAAAATAGACCTTGTGTCACATCTCGTCCTAGTGGGGGGGGGAGACAAAGTAAATACCGTGTGTTTGCGCATGCATGCGTGTCTGTGTGGACTATCTACTTTAAATACATTTCAATCGTGAAGTGCAAAGATCATTTGTGTAATGACATTATTTAACATATGTCTGTGTACGTAAGTAAACAAAAACATAGGATATAATAAAATATATATGACGACATTTGTTTGTTCATCAACATCACCGCTTCACTTGTCCCGATTACTACGCTCTCTTGAGGGAACTACTTTTTTTTTTTTTTTTTTTTTCTTTTTTTCTTTTTTAACCTTTCCTTTACTGAAAAGCTAT
>OZ010610.1:19493005-19548005 GCA_963932145.1 Acanthosepion lycidas
TAGCATTTTAACATCAAATAAACTGAAAACTACAGACATCAATGGTTTCGACGAGGATCACTTCACTCTATGGATTAACAGTATTTTAATGCATATGTTATGTTTCTAGTGACGGATGTCACCATTAATCGCATTAATATTTCTGATTGATTTTATGTGTGATTATTTCTTTGTATGTAAATTATATGCTGCCTAATGTTTTACGTATATATATATATATATATATATATATATATATATATATATATATATATATATATATATATATTATAAAGAGATAATCATACATTGAATCAATTAATAACAATCCACTGAATGAAGCGATCCATATGTACAAAATTGTTGTCATATGGATCTGGTGTAATACACAATAAAAAACCCAAAATCACCTCATATGTGGAATAATCTTATTTCTACAGACGACACTTGAATCCATCACTCTTATCAGGTCCTGATTTCGTGTTGAAAATAGAAATTTAAATGTGAGGAGATTTGGGATTTTATTGTGTATTAATTTTTGCTCTGCAATAATAATTATGAGTTCTTTTTGTGGATCACTTTTAATATTTTATATTAGTATGATCCACTCGGATTATGTACCAACCGATTTATTACCTTTCCTATATATATATATATATATATATATATATATATATATATATATATATATATATATATTCTTATACGTATGGATGGAGACACGTGAGAGAGATTTTATTTTTAGTCACACTGTTTATATCTACAAACACTCTATCTCTGATATTGAGCACATTTGTTCAAAATGTAGCAAAATTTAATTATGCATGCATATATTTATTTATCTATACGTATAAATGTGTGTGTGCGCGCGCGCACGCGCGTGTTCGTGTGTTTATGTATGTATATATGTGAGGGAGAATCGACAACTTGAAGTGTGGACACATCATTTGTGTAGAATGTTGGATTTACGTGAGATATAAGGCAATTTATAGGTATAGATACTTCCATACTCATTAGGTGCCAATCCACTCTGACGCACTAAGGTATACGAAATATTTATTTAAAAATCGTCATTTTATCTGATAGCAATATTAATTTATATACATATACACACATATGTATATATATATAAATATATACATATATGAATATTATTATTATCAGATAAATTGTCGATATATATATATATATATATATATATATATATATATATATATATATATATATATATATATATATATATATATATGAATGTATGTAAGGAAGGTTCCATAATTTAAAAGGTTTTATTTAACAACCTGGTCAAATGAATTGTCTGATGACGTCATTTTTTGTGCCCTACAAATCATGTATATACATATATATATATATATATATATATATATATATATATATAGGGAGAGAGAGGGAAAGAGAGAGAGAGAGCAAAAGAAAGAGAGAGCGAGACAGAGATACCGTTGATTATTGTATGCACTATATCTGCAAATACTCTGTGTCGAATTCTGATCACTCTTCTCATAAAAACAGCACTTACGCACACACACACACACACACACACACACACATATAATGTATATATATATATATATATATATATATATATATATATATATATATATATATATATATATAATGCATTACGTTGATTGCACAACTCGGAGTTTCATGCTTTTCGCAATCTTCAGATACAACAAGTTTGGGACGACGCCGTTTGTTTAACATTTATGGTTATCGCAAGATATTTTATTGTTAGTGCGGATTATTATTTGTATTTATCTATTTGATTATATATATATATGTATATATATATATATATATATATATATATATATATATATATATATATATATATATATATATAATAAGTGATGACATCGATTCTTGGCAATGAGAATAGAATCAAAACACTTTCTGATATTTTCCACTAATATTCTTGATAAGTCATGAATCAGATTCCCCTTTGAGTTCTTTCCCTTCGCCTTGATGAAGAAAAGACTGGTGAATTTTTGGTAAAAATCAATCTCCAATTATTACCCGACTTGTTCGGATATTAGCAACCTAAATTCTGTTGCGTTTGTTTTCAGCCTTGTCAGATTTTAATTATATTTGGAGTTGTACAAAGAAACAGTTCATTTATTTCGACTTGGATATGAACAAGGAAAATTGAAAGACATCAGAAAAAAAAGCAACAAATATAATTGACTCCGTTGAAGATGAACAATAAATGCCATGATCTTTTGTTAATATACGACTGGGCTATCATAGGTCGGCGTCTGTTCTTTGTAAATTTCAGCTGAAACAATGTAGGATACGTGAAACTTGAAAGATTAAAACATAAAAATAAAAGGGAAAAAAATGAGTGGAAAATTAAATTCTATTTTCTATAAAGATACAGTTCAAGTAAAAATCAGGCATTCAGACCTTAAATCTGAATCGTGTTTTGTCTCACAGCCAATGTAAAATTTGTTCCTGTGAAACAAAATTCATTTTCTAATGACGCCGGTTCATCGGCGCAATTTGTCAAAGTGGAAATTTTCAACATGTCATATATTTACCATATATATATATATATATATATATATATATATATATATATATATATATATATATATATATAAACTGATATATATATATATATATCAGTTCATATATATATATATATATATATATCAGTTCATATATATATATATATATATATATATATAAACTGATATATATATATCAGTTCATATCTATATATATCAGTTCATATATATATATATATATATATATATATATATATATATATATATATATATCAGTTCATATATATATATATATATATATATCTCAGTTCACATATATATATATATATATATATATATCAGATATATATCAGTTCATATATATATATATATATATATCAGTTCATATATATATATATATATATATCAGTTCATATATATATATATATATCTCAGTTCACACATATATATATATATCAGATATATATCAGTTCATATATATATATATATATATATATATATATATCAGTTCATATATATATATATATATATATATATATCCTACACTGGTAAAGCTATAAGAAAAAAGCTCGAAAATGCAGGTTGAGTCTTTAGTTACAGTAACTAGCATCACAGTTCTATAATATTTTAAATTGACATGGAGATCCCTGGCTATACCGTTGTATGTCTCGCATTTGTGATGATAATCATACAATTGTGAAACCCGCAAAGTTACTGTAAATAAATATAATTGTTATAAATTATAATTGTTACCTGGGAGATATTTTGGTTCGGTTTCAAATCACTTCAACAAATCTACTCACGGCATTTTCTAGAGGAATAGGCTTCGTGCATACATATTTTATGTTTACACTGTACCGTAATTTATTCAGTGTCAAAGTGTCAAAAAATTTAAAGCAAAGAGGAAAAAAAATGATATACCCACTTTAAATTTAAAAACTACTATATTGCTATCAAAGGGTGGCGATCGTCTTGCTCAATGCAGGTTTTCTGCAAACATTCAATTCGTTACGCTATGCGCAATAAAGCGATAGGTAAATAAAATATATGTGCAATAAAGCCATTTGCAATAAAGATATGCGCAATAATGCGAAACGCGTATGCGTATGTGAGTGTGTGTTTGCGCGTGTGTGTCCGTACTCTTGAAGCTGAAATAAATCTGATCACACTAAGTAACAACATGCGAACCTTGCGATCCACTGTTACTGCACTAAACTCATATAATCATTTCCGTATATTCTGAATAGCGAATTTCTGGAATGTTTGATCAACTACAGCATGGCTTGTTTGATAATCTCGCGATAAACGGTTGACCTTAAATTAGTCCATCATCATTAATTTTATTGACACAGCAATCCATAATCTGATAGCCACTTGACAGTAAATTATGTCGTTTTTGTCTTACAATCTAACGCGTTTAAAAATGAAAGCATTTGACAAAATGTCTGATTATCGGGCATTTATTTCACTTTTTTCATTGTTTTATATATATATATATATATATATATATATATATATATATATATATATTTCATTACTAGAGTACTTTCAGACTGAAATATTGCTACTAGTAACGATTTTGAGAACCTATTTGACATCACAATTGTTTTGCAACGCGTGACAAACAGAAATACAACCAAGCTAAACTCAATAATCTAAACTAATAGATGAATAAATTAGAATTCCTCCTGTCAAGGAATCGAACTGGATTTGTTTATCGGCGTTGAAAGTAGAATCGACGAGCCGGGTTCAAATTTCGTTTAAGTTTGTCGCGTTCGCTTCACATAAATCGCTCTCTAAGGAAAAACATGAAGTAATTTCTTCACTCCCACAACCCCGCCGTCTATGGGTTTAACAGCCTCGAGAGTGAGGCTCTTTAGTTTTGATTAACCATTTTAGATGGAAGGTTTTGAAATTCAAAATTACCGGGAAGGCAACCAGAAAAACCTTGTGTCACATTCTATTGCCGCTAAGAGAGGCTCTGGTAAAATATCAACTGATCCAGTTCATATTTGAAGCATCATTTTTTTTTTATCGCGACCTTTGATCTATAAAAAGAGAATTTCCTCGTTTCTTAAGGATAAGAATAATATAAACAATACGAAGCTGGAGTTCAATTTTCCTCAAAGAGCTTCTTCTTTTTTAGTAAATGTTCACCCAAGAGCCACTCAAGGTAGAGCGTACTGAATGATATTGTTGTGTGGACGTAAGAGGAAGAAATAAGTGTATATTATGAGGATATATAGAATAGATAACAGGTGAAGTAAGCGTTAAAGAGACTAAGATTATAGTAATTAGGTTTGGTTTGGTTTAGTTTGGTTCGGTTTGGTTTACGGTATATAAACCTCCATTGGTTATTTAATGCCAACAAGATTTTTATTGCTGCTAATATTTTGATTATTTGCTGTTTCCCCTTGCTTTCAGTATGTCCTGTGAGTGTTAAATTCTCTAAGCCATCTTTTCTCATTATGCACCCCATAAATTTCAACTGTCTCCTTATTATAAGTATTAGTGTATTTTAGTTCCTGTTTCGGTTTGGTTTGGCTTGGTTTGGTTTACAGCATATCAACCTCAATGGGTTATTTAATGCCGACAAGATTTTTATTGCTGGCAATTTTTTTTTCAAAAATGTATTGTTGGTAATATTTTTCTTCTTCAAAAATGTACTGCTGGTAATATTTTTTTCCAAAAAACTTATTGCTGGTATTAAAACATATTTTTATACTTTCATAGTGTTTTGACCACTTCTGGGTGGGGATAACTATTTGCCCATAGCTGGGACCCTGACTGGTGCTACCACCCCGGGTCAAGGTGGGCCTGGGAACATCAGCAATTAAGAGGTGGTTCCATGTTAATCAAAACCTCCTGATCAGAGGTTTTTCTGTTGGATGTAACTTAACGTCATACCCGGGACGTGGATGTAGTTTATCGTCATACCCAGGTCGGAGTAATAAAGGAAGCATCCTCTCAGGAGTTTGTTTCACAAAATAACGGCTTTTTCGAGAAGAACCTGAGTGGAACTTCTTTCTTGCCAATGGAATATGAAATGAATGTCGATGATTCGAACCTGAGTACGTGCAATGGCGGGTCCTAGCTGTAAAGATCTTAATTGGTGAAACAAAGGAAAATAGCTCTTCTGAACATTTGGAGTGTTAATACACTTCTCAAAAGTTACAGATTTTATAAGATAGTTATTGTAGCATACCTACGGCCGATAATATGTATGTCCTCATTCACATAAATACGGTAGTGAATACTGTATGTTGGTCTGCGGCTGTAGATTCGTCTCCAGTTGTGATCGTCAAACTCTCTGCCTCTGGGCAGAGAGGATCCCCAGACGAGGCTATGTCGAAGGGCAGAGTCTCGTCTCGGGAAACAGCTACCCGACTCCGTTTTGTACGGGGTCTACGGGAAATTTTTGGCGGATCCTACGGACCCGGATATTCCACATCAAATTCGGCCTTGTGTCACATCTGACCGCGCGGTGCGGTTGGTAGATATACTGCAGTTGAAGATCCAGTGTGGAATTCACTTGACTCACTTCTAGCAGTTGACTATTACTTCTACGCCCCGCTAGCGAATCTTATATGTGTTGTTCTTGTCCTAAGTATTACCGTTCATTACCAACCATCGTTTGATTATTCTATTCAGTAACCTTCCATAGGTTACAACAATAGCCTAATTCTTAATTCTATAGAAATCGAAGTTCTAGAATTATACTGAATAAAATTATATAATGAATAGAAATATATATATATATATATAAAGTCCATTAAAACATAGAACATAAACATAAAACCTAAAACATTAACATAAAACTTATTAAAATTGTGACTGTATTTCAAATTCTCTATTTATGTATCATGATGATAGCTAATGAACCACTTGAAGTAACCAGATCAAAGAATCTATTTAATAAGTTCTATAGTATTTTTCTTCGTGCCACTATTGCGAAAATAAATGTAGACTCTCTCAGAATGCCTTTGGCAAATGATAACATTAACATCATAGGCATTAGCTTTGTTGAAGATATTTTGAAAACATACACTGAAAACATCGGAGAATATAATATATATGTAACAGAACTGAACTTTTTCTGCGATTGGATTTAAAACATCCTAGCAATGAACTTCTTAATGTACATTTTGCGACGAAAGAACAGTCGTTATCAGTGAAGGCTTTTCACATTTATTTTAGCTGTCGCTGCTGAATTGAAAACTTATTTTTAACTCCACTTTTTCTATATGTGTGTTTTAAAGAAAAAAGTTTGTTTGTTTTTTTAAACTGACACAAAAAATAAATGAAAACTAATAATTTAGCCGTTTACTACATCATAATAGGTCATGATAATTTTCGTATGAATTAACATGCTTATCTTCTTTTAATTAGAAACACGACGACCACAAAGTCTATATCAAGAACGAGTTGAAGCAAGACGATCACTTAATGAACAAAAGTATCTGATTACCTCACATGAAAAGCTAGAACAAGGAGGACTGTAATTTAAGAAACATAGTAGTAAAGGAACTGATTAATTAAACGGCTCATTTTACTTTGGAACTAATTTTGTCTAAATACAGATAAATATTTTATTTGTATAGATTATTAAAGTGACTAAGGGAAGTAATCACTCAAAAAATTACTAACTTAACCTGATTTATGTCCCTTCTCAAAATAGATGGGACAGGAAATATATAAATAAATACACATTGATAATTATTATCTGGTTTTATTATTATTATTATTATTATTATTATTATCTTTTAAAACATTTCACTCCAAGCAATGCAATAAAGCCACTAAGACGCAAATGGCTACTGAGTGTTAGAGAATATGAAAAAAATACACTATTAAGGAGAGAAAACAATAAAAGAACAGGAAGACAGAAAATAACGATTGACATTGCATTTAAACTTTTCAAGATCAAACTGGACTGCCAAGTAAGATGTTGGAAGAGAGTTCCACCAGCTAGAAATGTGAGAGACGAAACTGTTAGCATAGAACTTACGATTCCATTCAGCAATTTCAACTGTAAGTTGATGAGACCATACTGCCAATCCAGTACTGCGCTTAAATTCATAAAATCGAGGTATCAAGGAGGAAAATGATATTTATTTGCATGATAATACAAAATGTGGCACAAGGCCAAAAAGGGGAATGGGGGAAAAGGACGGTCTTCTTTTGTCTTAACATTAAACTTAAATAAGCTCGCCACAAACACTGACTCAAACATACAACAACAATATTTCCTTACACCAAAACAACGCATTCTTACTTACCTTTCTTACTACATCCACCATAATATCTCATTGTCTATATGAAAGTCCTAACTAGTCCACATATGTACAATTCATTGCCTGTGGAAGGCGGGGAATAAAATAACAATTAAAAAAAGAATAAACCTCAATCAAGGAGGAAAGTTCACACGAACAATTACCAAGAAATTATTTATAGAAAAGGCACAGGGAAGCTATGTTACGGCGGCGGGAAAGGGACTGAAATTATTATTATTATTATTATTATTATTATTATTATTATTATTATTATTATTATTGTTATTATTATTGTTATTATTATTGTTATTACTTTGTCGAATACACTTTATTATTATTATTTATTTATTTATTTATTCATTTACGCTGTTTCGAATACTATGTTGTTATTGGGGGCGGGTAATCTGTCTGTCATGGCGTGAAAAATATTTTGAACGAAGTTCCTTCTTATTTTTTTCGCTTTATGAATTTGTTTTAAAGAATTTACGATAAAATACGATTTTCGGAACTATAAGAACGCCCTATTGCTTAACACAAAAGCTCACAGACAAATTTGACTGGTAAAAGTCTCCAGCCGGAAGTACCAGAATTGGGCCTTGGCTAATAATAAAAGTCAACAACCGATTGGTTATGATCAAAAGCACATTGAAAGAAAAGAATCTGTCAAATTTTTTTTTTCCTTTCTTTTCTTTTTCTTTTCGTTTCTGTTATTTTTTTCTTTTTATTTTCTTTTATTTTCCATTTATTTTATTTCCTCTTTCTTTTCTTTTCTTTTTCTTTTCTTTTTTCTTTTTTCTTTTCTATTGTTTTTTTTTTTTCGCTTCAGTGAGTTTTAACACAGTTATTTTTTTTATTTTATTTTGTGTTGTTTCTTTTTATGTTTTTATATTAAATTATGAAAAAGAAAATCACATAATTTTTATGTTGTTTTTTTTTATTTTTCTATATTTGTTCAAATTACCAAATTCTTCAGTTTTTTATTAAAATTATCGAATTTAAATTTAATTTAATTTTAATATTACACTGAATTTTAATTGAATTTAAATGTAATTTTGAAGTGAATTTTAAATTGAATTCTAAACTGAATCTAAAATCTCAGAAAAACAAACACGTTACTTTTCGTCCCATTTGTGACGATTTACTTTTACAGTTGGAGTAAATCTCTCTCTCTCTCTCTCTCTCTCTCTTTCTTTCTTTTTTCCCTCTCTCTTCTTCCTTGTTTCCCCTTCCTCTATCGCTCTTATTCTATCTCTATCTTTCTCTCCATTTATACTTAACTCTTCCTCTTTTCGTATCTTTTCTTCTCTCATTCACTCCATCTCTCTTTCTCTCTCTCTCTCTCTCTCTCTCTCTCTCTCTCTCTCTCTCTCTCTCTCTCTATCTATCTATCTATCTGTCTGTCAGTCTGTCTGTAACCACCTTCTCTCTTAATGCTTATTTACTGCCATCTTGCTTAGTTTTTTTTTTTTTTTTTTAGAAATTCCGGCCTCGCGAGCAACATATTTAACATCGTCGATTCGATCATATTTAGACGGGAAACTTTTTTTTTCACGTCGTATAACGCGCAACATAGAATCAGATTTAGGGTGTAGATATATGTGCTTATATTTAATTTTGGGCAGCACTTGTTTTCGGCATGTTACCATAACAACAGAACCCTTCCAAATAGGTTGGATACTTCAGGTACAAACGGGATCTTCACGTATCTGTGTCAGTGGGTGAAGACATTGTGAGACGCCATTAAGAGACCGAAGGTAAATTACGCTGGCGATGATTAAACAATTTACCGAACATAAAGAAATTAATTCTCGGAAGTTGAAAAAAGTGTATTATGTTTACTGTTCATGAAAACACTTTGTGCTGTGTGATATAATTCTGTTCCTCCCTCAACAGGAAGGGACAGAATTATATCACACAGCGCCTGCTACATTTTGAGAAGAAAGTGAATATCTATGAGGACCGAGTGTAGCGAGTTGAATTTTATGACGGACTATCCAATTACCTTATGGGGTCGTTTGGAGACTATGGCTGTAAAGTAAGCTGGCGTTTGACTTCGGTTTATCGACTGTGTTAGGCAAACCTAACTCTTTTTAATCATTTAACTCCAAGTATGGCGATAGCACCACTAAGAAACAAGGGGTTACTGGAAGTGAAAGAGAAGGAAAAGACTTTATAAGGAACCGGAAACCCAATCCTAAACCGGAAACAATGGATAAACCTCTACTCCCGTTGAAAATACTGGGAAGGCGTTTCAACAGTAGTCACGTTTTATTTGAAACTTGAAGATTCCAATCGTGAGGAAAAAGTAAAAACAATATGTCCAAGTAGTTGAATTTTCCTACAGACGTCATTGTTGTCTTTGTCATTTAAATTGTATATCTGTTTTGTTTTGTCCATTTAAACGATTCAAACATTTCGTTTCATTTTTTTTTATTAGGTTGGTGCAAAAATAATGACGTAATAATGTCGTTTTTTGACGTATTTTTTAACGTCATAAAACGACATTATTACGTCATTATTTTTGCACCAACCTAATACATCTCTTTTTTATGAAATTTATCGTATAGATTAGGGTATATAAGTTATATGTTCTATAAGGATAATACTAATTCCAAACACACATCTGCGTAGGGGTGAAAATGCCCAATAAAGGGGTTACATTCGCTTCGGTGCTTATAGACTCAAATATAAACCTCAGTAATATTTATAGATAGACTTATAATTAAAAAAAAAAAAAAAAACGAAAAAAAATTCGATATTAAATAATCCCAAAATGTTGACATGTCAAGAAATCTACCAACCCATTCCAACTAATCTTTCTTTGTCAATGCACTTGATGTATCTATCTATCTATCTATCTATCTATATATATATATATATATATATATATATATATATATATATATATATATATATATATATATATATATTAGGTTGGTACAAAAATAATGTCGTTTTCTCACATATGTTACAATTTGAGAAAACATTATTTTTGCACTAATATATATATATATTGACATTACAATTCAACTTACGAGAGTGTGTTGTGCAAGTGCATCACACTCTCTCTTGGTTGACTTATCATTTGTAAAAAAATTACTGCAATTCGCGTACATATAGTTCAACATATTACAAATAAACTATATATATATATATATATACATATATATATATATATATACATATATATATATATATATATATATATATATATATATATATATTCTTAAATTGTATATCGTGCACTATTTTATTAGTCCCAACAATTAATGTGTGATATTTTATATGCATATATATATATATAGAGAGAGAGAGAGACAGAGAGAGAGACACAGAGAGAGAGAGAGTGAGAGACATAGTGTGTGGATAGCAATCAACACTGTATAGAGAGTGTCTGACTCACTGTGATCATCAAGCTAATTCCCACCCCTCTTTTATCGGGTTTGTATATATATATATATATATTTGTCACTGAGAGATTAAAGGAATTGGGCGAAGGAAAAAAAACAACTTTTTCCCAGTGTTTTGCTGCTGTTTTTGTTGTTGTTGTTGTTGTATAGGGGTTATTTGGGGTCATGACCTCAAGATTTCTTTTATATACTGCTTGATGGATTGGGGAAAGTATTTAAATTGATTCGAGTTATTTATGGTTGGAACAAGTAGATTGCTTATTTATTTATGTATTCATTCACCATCTTTCTGGTTTGGAATTTAAATTTTCCTTTTTTTCCTTTTAAAACGTTTAAATTGTACTTCTTTTATTTGTTTATTTATTTTTGCGAATTTTAGCATTAAAATTGCGCGTTATACGACGTGAAATATAGTAAATACTAAATAGTATAATACTAAAAATTATTTTACTTTTTTTTATCCGAATTTATTCATTCATCCACAGAACCATCAATTTGTCTCTTTTTGCCAAGATTTTCTAAAGCACTAGTTTGCATAATGTTCTACCGCAAGGCTCAATATATACACACCAACCAACACGCATATACATATATAAGTACATCTGTATATATACATGCATATATGTATACTCAGGCGTATATATCAATATGCCCCTGTGCTTAGGACTGTTTCCGTGAGTGATTGCGTGGGTATAAATGTAGGAGGAGTAAGTATGTAAAAGCAAATCTCAAAAGTATGTCACCACGAAATGTACATATAATAAAATTAGGATTGTCATTTTTTAAGTTTTCTAATTATTAATGTATAAATATCTACAGATATATGTGTGTGTACGCGCGTGTATGCATTTACATACAGACATACACACACACACACACATATATATATATATATATACATATATATATATATATATATATATGTGTGTGTGTGTGTGTGTGTGTGTGCATCTGTGTGTGTAGAGACATCTTTTCTTTTTAATGCACTCCAGTCGTTTGTGAATCACAGAACAATATACAATGAAAAACTTTTTATCAAAATTCACTTAATAATTACGAATCGAGATACAAACGTACTTGTATATACTTATATGTAAATATATATAAATACGTATATGCATATATGTATATATGTATATATATATATATGTGTGTGTGTGAGTGTGTGTTTGTCTTTGATATATATATATATATATATATATATATATATATATATATATATATATATATATATATATATAATTTGGGATTAAATATAGATCAGATTCCGACAGAATGATAAGATAAAAACAAATAAGAACCGTTCATCATAAAAATAAAAAAATGTTTGTCTTTTATTAAAACTTCCTCCAAATCTCAATCTCTGCTAAAGCTTCAATAAAAGTGAAACATATTAGAGATTGATCAACTTTTCTTATTTGTTTTTATCTAATCGTACATACGTATATATTCGTATATATATATAAATATATATATATAAATATATTCATAACCCTTCACCCTCACATCTATATATATATATATTCATAATCCTTCACCCTCATTTATATACATATATATATATATATATATATATATATATATATATATATATATATATATATATATATATATATGGTATTTTCTTTACGCTTCGCTTTGTTTCACTATATACATTTTTTATTGATCAAACATAGGCGTCTTAAATACTTATGTGCGTGTGAATGCGTGCGTATATATCAGTGTGTGTACATGCGTATAAACGTGTATTTATATAGACGTATGAATTGATATATATATATATATATATATATATATATATATATATAAGGAAGACTGGACAGTTATGAATATATTTATATATATATATATATATATATATATATATATATGACGATCTGCGTAGGTGAACCCTAGGTAGGTTTGCCTAGCTCTTTAGGTTCATAGTTATATATATATATATATATATATATATATATATATATATATATGCATTTATACTTATGTGTGTGTGTGTGTGTGCGCGTGCATGTCTGTGTATGCAGGTTTGCTGGAAAGTTATAAGTCTGACCAAGAAAGACGCCAAATAGAATTCTAATTTCTCATTGGATTTAGACCATTTCGACGCACCTTCACTTATGTCAATGTATGCGTATGAATACATGTGCTTATACACACACACTCATATATATACATATATATATATATATATATATATATATATATATATATATATATATATAGGTGACAAACCAAAGCTCAACAAAAGTAATTCACGAAAAATGGACTTTGCAAAATTTGAAAACTCTATGAAGGCATCTCAAATATTTCTAACTAATGAACTTGAACTTCTTTTTTTTATTTATATACCTTTCTTATTTTGTAATTATTGGATATCATTTCCCTGTCCCACACCTTATGCTTGTACATATTTACATATATACCCTTATCAATATATATCTACTTACATGTACACACACACAAACACAGACACAGATATATATATATATATATATATATATATATATATATATATATATATATATATATATATATTTTCCTTTGTGTGTCCGTGAGTGATTGTTTTTTGTCGTATGTGTAAATACAGAATTTGTGTATATTCGAAGATATATATATATATATATATATATATATGGTGTGGTGTCTTCCCTCTAAAGAATCTATGTTAGACTCTTCCGCCTACTATAAAATTAGTAGGGCAGAAGGCTTCGGAGAACAGTGAATAGAATGTTCAACTGTCGAACTCTCCCTTGAGCGGAGAGGAACTTGGATGAGGCTTTGCCTAAGGGCAAAGTTTCGTCCGGGGAGGTAGACAGTCCCTGAACCCGTTTATACGGGTTCTAAGGGAATATTTTTGGCCGAGCCTACTGGCTCGGAGAACCCACAGTAAACTCGGCCTTCTGCAACATACATCGCTCGTGGATGAGATAAGATGTTGTGACCAAATAAATGGTTAAGTAATAACAACAGCCAGGTTTGCATATATATCATATATTAAACAGTAAGTACACCAGAAGAGTATTACACGACTAGTGAGTGTGTATCGAATAAACTAGAGCTCAATCTATTAGCTGTTATATTTAACAGCCACATCACAAGGGATGTATGTGGCACAAGGCCGAGTTTACCGTGGGTTTTCCGAATCCGTAGGCTCAGCCAAAAATATTCACATTCAAATAATTTCACCACGTTGTCTGAACTGAGACATTTTTGGTGTTGTTGTTATTATTATCATCATCATCATCACCATCATCGTAGAGTATGAATAGCTTGTCTATCTTTGTGACTTCTTGACTAGTGGTTTTGAATCTTTCCATACCATCAAACATGAAAATAAATACATATATATATATATATATATATATATATATATATATATATATATATATATATATATATATATGCGCTACAAGGGTATCTTGAAAAGATCACGTCTAGACCACTTTACAAAACTAAGTATTTTAATGACCAAACATCAGGATACATATTTTGAGAAGGGGATCAGGCCGAAATTATAGTACACACTACGATTGTAAAAATATCTTTCAATGTACATATTTCATTTCTCCCATCGTAATTAATATTAATGTTAATATGATTATTATTGTTATTATTATTACTACATTAGTATTTTTATTATTATTAATATTGTTGTTATTATTATTATTATTATTATTATCATTATTATTATTTCTCCTAAATATGGAGATTTATGCCATTTAAACTTCTAAGAATAGACCATTTTTTTTTATTATTATTTCAGAAACTTAATAGTTTTCCCCTCTGCATACAAAATATATATATGGGAGAATTATGATATAGAGCCTTTCTATATATGAGATCAAAGGGAGGTAACTGAAGGACAAAATGGAGAAAAAAATGTATGTAACCATTATGGTCCTTTAAATCTGATGAAAACCTTTTGAAGGAAGAAAAGTGTTTTAAAAGAGATTATTTCCATTTGCTCAATCAGTTTCCAACCACAAACACACTCGCGCACACACACACACACACACAACACACACACACACATACATATATAAATATATATATATATATATATATATATATATCAGGGAACATTGAAGTCCATACTCAGAGGCGACAGACTGTTTCATGCTAGACGCAATCATTAAGCCTCTGGTGGCCTGATGATTGCGCTTAGCTTGAAACAGTCTGTCCCCTCAGAGTGGTAAACTTCAATGTCCACTTTTATATCTACATACGCTCTATCCCTGATATTGAGCACTTTATCCCATAAATATAGCATACCTTACCTATATATATATATATATATATATATATATATATATATATATATGAAAATATATGTTTATATATCTGTCTATCTATTTATCTATCGATATATATATATGTATGTGTGTGTGTGTGTGTGTGTATACGTGTGGCTGTGTCAGTGGTATATATGTAATTGTATATCATATATATGTATCTCTAAAATACGTAAATATATAATCACTATGTACATATATTTATGCATAGATATAAATTATCTTCATATATATATGTGTGTGTGTGTGTGTGTTTGCGTGTTTGTGTGCATGTGTCTCTGTATGTATGTGCGCGCGCATATATATATATACAAAATATACAAAAATATATGAGTATTTATATAATTTGGCATATATAATATATATATGCAGAATGTACACACACACGCTTACATATATATATATATATATATATATATATATATATATATATATATATATATATATATATATATATATGAAAATATACATATATATACATATATATCTACTCAAATAAGCATGTATATGCAGAAGATATATAAATATGCTCACGATTATTTATATAAATTTACATATTTTTTCCATTTACCTGTTCGTTTTTTTTTCCGGCATTGTACGATCTGCTTTTTGGAATATGAATTTTATTTTGATTTTTTCGTTTAAATTATAAATGAAACCCTTTTTTCTTTTCTTTTTTTTTCTACACTCATATTTCTATCTATTGAACGCGTTAGTTGTGAGTTTTTTCTACCCACTCAATTGTATTGACTAGAAACTTAATAAAAAGTGAACATTGCAAACCATTGTTTTTTGTTGGTTCTTTCTTTTCTCTCTTTTCTTTCTTTCTCCTTTTCTTTCTCGTTCTCTCGATTCCTCGACGTCCGAGCCAAAAATTTACTCGAGAAATTATTTATGCAATAAACTTCCCAATCGCGAGATAATTTATTTCACACTGGCATTGGCCATTATCAATCTTCCAAGAGGTTTTTTTTTTTTTTATGGGTACTGCTCCGTTTGTTGCTTTTGTAGCTACAACGTTTCGGCTTCCTTCAGATATACAATCAGGAAAGAAAGAGAGATGTCTTCTTTCTTGACAGCGACAATCAGGAATCGATAGGAGAAAATACCCTGACAAGGCAAGCTTATCACCCACAGGCAGGAGGCTTTTTGCTGGAACTGAAAACTAAACTGAAGACACTTGGCCTCAATCAAAACAATGCTATTGAGCCGAGTGGCATCATGTGTGTGTGTGTGTCTATGAGAGTATGCTGGAAAGTTATCAGTCTCACCAAGGAAAACGCCAAAGAAAATTCTGTGTTCTCATTGAATTTGGAACATTTCGACGTATTTATATTTATTTAGTCCACGGGGTGGATTGTTCTAACAATATGCTCCTATATGGACTAAATAAAAGTTTCGGTTACAAAATTCCAATTTCACCTGAAGAATGTCGGAGCGTACATCGGTCGAAACGTCGTTAATGGGGCAATAAAGATGAGGACAACAGTTCAAACGATGTACATAGTTTAAATAACAACCTAGTAATGTGCCTTCATCAGTGAGCAGACCCTGAATGTCCTCCAGTCGTGATAAACTCTTGTTCTCTCAAGGAGGCCTCATTGCCTCGAACGTATACTGGTGTTCAAGTTCACTCTAGACCTCAAGTAGAACTCGTATGGGAAAATGGTCTTTTGGTTACCTGTAACGCTCCTGACACACACCCTGCTATGCTCCACCTTATCAGAAAACTGTATACTGCTGCTATATTTCTGCCATCTCACCATATTTCTGCCATCTAATCTGTGAAATTGTTTATAAAGGGCATTACTATAAACAATTGTAGCAATTATAACAATATTTATTGTTCTATTGTCCTCATCTTTACAAAGGCTCTGTCTACACTAAATAGTGTACATAATACCTCATCTCAGATTATTGTCCTCCATCTTTGTCGCCACGTTTCGGCCGGTGGAATGTCGAACTGAACTGAGCTCACTCTTCTAGTACCAGGTGCCATATTTTTAAAGGATGTTATCGCTTTTCTCTGGCACTCCTAATTACTGATTCCCATATTGTATTAATTTCTATGCTTGGCCGGCTTATGGCACGTGAAACTAGAACAGTCTACCCCAGTGAACAAAATACAGGGTTCAGTTCGACATTCCAACCACCTGAAGAAGGCCGGAGCGTACAACGGCCGAAACGTGGTAATAAATATGGCGACAAAGACGAGGACAATAGTCTGAATAATGTAAATAGTGTACATAATACGTCATCTCAGAAATATAGACAGGTACTGAAGGGCCGAAACGTTGTAATAAATATGGCGACAAAGATGAGGGCAATAGTCCGAATAATGTAAATAATGTACATAATACCTCATCTCAGAAATATAGACAGGTACTGAAGAGCCGAAACGTTGTAATAAATATGGCGACAAAGATGAGGGCAACAGTCCGAATGATGTAAATAGTGTACATAATACCTCATTTCAGAAATATCGACAGATAGTGAAGGGCCGAAATGTTGTAATAAATATGGCGACAAAGATGAGGACAATAGTTTGAATAATGTAAATAGTATACATAATACCTCATGTCAGAAATATAGACAGATGCAGAAGTGCCGAAACGTTGTAATAAATATGGCGACAAAGATGAGGACAATAGTCCGAATAATGTAAATAATGTAGATATTACCTCATCTCAGAAATATAGACAGATACCAATTATGACAAATGTAATTCAAGTAAAACAAATGGTAATATGCAAAAAAAAAACTGCAATCTCTATATGTGTCGAGCGCGGTGACCAAAAGGTTCGTCTGCCACTACCAATTCATTTATTCAGAAAGACGTCATTCAAATTCAGTCAATACAAGACGAGTTCCACATTGTTAAATTTACTCCAGACTACCTCACAGATGTTACAGGATTGATTCCAGATCACCACAATAATTCGATCGGAAATAAAAACAACAAAAGACTTTAAAATACTCAAATCAACATTCTTCTACCTAAACGTGCAGAAGACACATATTTGTGTAATATTCACCGTTAATAAATTATTATTAGATTAGTATTTTTGTCTTGAAGAAATCTTCCGCCTAGCTTTGTATTATAGCATACCTACGGACGATAATGGGTATGTCCCCATTCACATAAATACGGTAGTAAATACTGTATGGTGGTCTGCAGTTGGAGATTCGTATCCAGCTGTGATGATCAAACTCTCTGCCTCTGAGCAGAGAGGATCCCCAGACGAGGATATGTCGAATGGCAGAGTCTCGTCTCGGGAAACAGCTACCCGACACTGTTTTATACGAGGTCTACGGAGAATTTTTGGCCTAGCCTACATGCTCGGATACTCCACATTAAATTCGGCCTTGTGCAACACCTGGCCGCGTGGGCGATTGGTAGATATCCTGCAATTGGAGATACGTCTTTAGCTGTGATGGTCAAACTGTCTACCTCCGGGCATAGAGAATCCCCAGTTGAGGCTATGTCAAAGGACATAATCTCGTCTCGGAAAATTGCTACCCGAGCCCGTTTTGTACGGTGTCTACGGGAAATTTTTGGTGGAGCCTACGTGCTCGGATACCCCACATTAAATTCCTGCCACATCTGACCGCGTATGGCGTTGGTAGATATCCTGCAGTTGGAGATTCATTATGAAATTCACGAGACTCACTTCTAGCATTTGACTACTTCTACACGCCGCTGGCGAATCTTATATGTGTTGTTCTTGTCCTAAGTATTATCGATTATTACCAACCTTCGTGAGATTATTCTATTCGGTAACTTTCCCGAGCTTACAACACATTGACGTTGAAGGAAAGCTTTAGGATCTCGCGCGAAAGGCGTTACTTCTCTTCCCAGATGAAGTTAATAACCCCTCCGAGGGCTGGAGAGCACAACGAATCACTTGGTGATCGCCGTCGGGAAACGGATTCATTTCAGAGAGCGTGAGACGTACCGACAAAGACATTTGGCCCGCCAGGCACACTGAACGAAAAAAACGACACACCTGGCAGCCAGAGTGTTTTTAGTCGGCGTCTTTTTACGTTCGATTTTGATGTCCGGTAGCGACCTGGTCAATCGATTCAGTGAACAGGCTTCCATTTCTCTTCACAGGTCATTTAAATTCCGCGCTCCGTTCATGGAATTCCAATTTACTCCATACAGTATTCTATTAAGCATCAATTGCAAAAAAATATAACGTGCATACATTTTGAAAAAAAAAAAATTAATGGTGATATTTATATTCGGGCGAGCGAGCCCAGCCATTCATGAGTCTATTACACCAACCATCACGGTCTTGCATCAAAGTCGGAAGGTCATTAGGGTGGCATTCTGTGTCATAACATATCTGGTCAATCTAGGTGGTTGCTGGGCAACCAACGCATCTTGCTCCATGGCTAGGTGCCCGGAGCAGTACTTGTTTTGCTCGCCAGCAGTGTCCTGCAAAGCACATTCTGCGTTTGCGTAAGAGTGTAGAAATAGCAGGGATGGCCCCACAGATGTGTGATTTAGTTAGATGTTGTCTCCAAGAGGTCCAAGTATAGCTCTCAGCATCCGAGTATAGATTCCATCAAGCTTAGACTGAAGTGTGAATGTCTAAGCAGCGGCACCATAATTTAAAACCATCTCTACGGTGGCTCGAAAGAATCTTCGCTTGATGTTATCTGGGGATCTGAGTTTTGAATTACACCCATTTTATACAAGCTATGCGGATTTCCACATCCTTCTCATTAGAATTTATTTCGCTTCCTAAGTATGTAAAAGATTCGACAGATTTTATTGATTGACTCGAGATAATTTGTATTGAGCCTGCCTGATTAAAGCCTATGATATTTGACAGGTGTAAATTAGCCACATGCTATATTTGTAAAATTTTAAAGTGGGTAACGTTTTTGTAAATAAAAATTCTGTTGACGAATTTGGTCAAATATAAGTAAACTTCTTTATGGAAACAAAAATAATGGTTGTTAGCTCTCAATGTGATCAGTTTGGCATATAAATACACTGATGTTAGTATATTATTTATATATATATATATATATATGTATTTCATGTCCTCACTCTCCACCCACAGTTTTTAGTCCTGTTGCACAACTATTTCATTTTTCCTCGGTGAAGTTCAGGCGCAAGCGAAATGAAAACCGATCAGCTTTTTGCAATTTTTTTATCTTCTTTCTTAATATAAGGTACGATGAGTTAACTGTCGCCTTGAGTCAAGAGGGTGGCTACTGGAAGACCTTATGTCTGACAACAGGACTCTGCACTATGCCACACTAGCAAGAGAACCTAATCATGACAGTTAGACAATTTCTGCGACCACATCACCCCTTACATCTGGCCACAAGACTGCAACCCCCTTGATTATTATGTGACGTCGTCCCCTGGTCGCAGCGCCAACCGTGTCGTTGTATCACAGTCTACCACGGCTCCAACCGTGACGTCCTACTTTGATTCCCAGTCTGCCTACCCACGTTGTGATTTGATCTAGGCAGAGGAAATCAATCAGTCATCGGGGCCGTACTGCAAACCGAGTCCAACGGGGGTGATACCACAAAAATACGCATAAAAGGCAATAAAATGAAAACTCAAAAGTTCAAAGTATCAAAGAAAAAGGTAACAAACTTTATGTCTAGTTGTTCGATACATAGGACTGCATCTATCTCCTGACCCGTTCTATGGATTGTGACACGTCGTTTTCCGCTAAGCAAGTTTTAACACTTCAAGTCGTCTGCTCTTTAAGAAATTGGTGTTTCGGTGGGTCTTTGGACGAAAGTCAAAAGAAAAACTTATTTCGGTGATCTGGATCTAAGTCGCTCTTCAAAATAATTGTTCTTGGTTTGAAGATGTGGGTCCGGAAAATGTGCGCGAATCTTGGTCAGCTATCTGCGAGGCGTGCCTCAACCGGAGACTGACTCTGGGAATTGCTGGGTCTCGACTCATTTCTGCTCGTTGTGGCTTCGTTTATATAGGCGCCGACCAAAACCGGGGTGGGTTTGTCGGCGCCGAGGGGTTCCTCGATAATTCTAAATACATATCCACCTCTCTGGTTAGGAATTTCCACCTTTTTCCATTTTTGGGAACCTTTCCTCACTCCCACATTCTCATCATACTTCAGAGGGGCGTAAACTGCCCTCCCCACATCTTCGTGGCAACCTCTCTTACTCATTCTCCAGATGGGCGGCAACAGCCTCCCTCGTGCATCACGTGATCACCACTCGACCAATGATGTCTTAGTCGGGCGTGGACGAATCTGCGGCTTTGTTTCAGGAAAAAAAATATCTTGCTTAAAAAAAAAAAATTATCTCTCTTTCCTTTCCTTTTTCTTTCCCTTAATGGTTTATCATTTCTCCAGCCGCGAACGGGACAATATGACAATGGCGATCATAACTCTTGTTCTACACGTGGTTTACGTCAGGTGTTTTATCGCTAATTATCAGAATGTGTGGTTTTCTCGACATGGTCTCAAAAAGGAACATCTCCAAAGTTCCAGTCGGTCTGTCGCCTCGAAGAAAGAAAAATAAAAACACATTCCCTTTCTTTCGGCACAATTCCTGATAACAAAATTTTATTATCGCAGGCCAAGGATGCTCGTGGGTGGGTTTTTTTTAATTTTTCATATCTGTCTAAGTCTTTTTAGTTGTCTGGTTTTCGTCACTTAACGAAATAACATTTTCATCTGAATTTTTCCCTCTTTCTCTGGCCAGTCGGTTTGTAGTTGACAATAAGATCTCTTCCCGTACCAATAGTTTGTTTTCATACCCTTAGATAACACGGCCGATGCCAAAACATATCTGATTCTTTCCTTCCTTCCCTTTCTTTTTACTCAGAATTTCCCTGTCATTGTAATGACACTCTTTCGCCATTTGTTACTTATCAAAATATCCTTTTATCCATTGTCTCTTAGCTCTGTGTGTGTTCTTGCTTAACACTCACGATTCGGTTCTTAGCCTCTCTTTTTCTTCTTTTCTTTCTTTTCCTTTTCTGCCTCGTTAAATGGTGCCACAATTATGTGTGGAACGAAAGACCAAAAAAAAAAACTCCTTGTAACACCAAAGACGAACTGAAGGCAAGGATTGTGGCAGCATTCACCAACTTAAACAAGAAGACCGCCCAGAAGAGTGGCAGGAGATTCCGAATTCGTCTAGAGGCCGAGGTTGAAGTCAATGGCGATTTTATTGAATAAATTTATCTTTGGTATTTAAAGATATTTTTGTGTAATTTTGGTAAATATATCTATTAAAATGAGATGTCAGTGTTATTTTCATTTTTGCATAATTTAGACGACAATTTATCCATCGCACCCTGTATATCTGTTAAAATGAGATGTCAGTGTTATTTTCAGTTTTGTGTCGTTTAGACGGTAATCTATCCATCACACTCTGTATATATCTCCTTTTTATAAATTATCATGTATAATGATAAACTTTTACGCCTGACTATTTTCCTTCTAAATAAATGTGTCTGTTTCTATAGCATTACATAAAAACTATATTTGAAAAAAAAATGTATTTTCTCGTTTTTAAACTGTTTGGCGTACATTTTTGTGCAGAGATCCCCGGCCTTTTAAGGGTTAAATGTAACATTATCTAAATCAAACGAATCAATATCAGTAGTAATACAACCAATACAAACACTGGCCTTTTAAAAAAAAAATCTATCCATACGCCCTAAGGCTAAGTTACAGCGATCTATTTCAGTATATGTACAATATGTTAAAATCGATATGAATAAAACGCTATAAGCCTACTGTATTGTGAAGTCAATATTAGCACAAGGAATACAAGAATATGAAAGACTAAATCACTCAAAATAGGCCATATTGGTAATATTTGTCAAAATCGCGGGAAAATACCAGTAGGCATTGAAAACATAAAAGATCTTTGCCGTTTCTAAGCTAAACCAGTTACTATCAATATAATTACAGCCAATACAAAAATACGCCCAATTTAAAACATAAATATAGGCTATTTTTAATATACCCCAATCAACATTACCACAAATAAAACCGATACAATATATACATATATATATGTATATGTAATATTTATTTAAAAATTGTACCATAAGTATATTATAAAAATATTTTAAAATTATAACATAAGGATAAAAAAAATATCTAAAATTAAGCATAAGTATAAAATATAAATATATATATATATTTAAAAATAAAAATAACTAAACATATTAAAAAATAAACATATTTCAAAATAAACATAAGTATAAAATATAACATTAGTATAAAAATATTTAAAATTATAACATAAGTATGTTATAATATATTTTTTAAATAAATATTATTACCTCTACTTTGTATAGAGCACGATTTTTAAAAATAATGATTTGGTTAGTGGAATGTTATTCCATCTACACCAAATTCGGATACATATATATATATATATATATATATATATATATATATATATATATTCCTTTTTACCCTTTTCTTCTCGGTGATGCTGAAATATGCATTCGCAGACACAGAGAGCGGTGTCAAGTTTCAGTTTTGAACAACTAGTGGTCTCTTCAATCATCAGCGCTTCAAAGCCAAGACCCACCTTCGTCCACAAATTATCTGTGATTTGTTGTTTGCTGATGATGCTGTTCTTGTTGCGGCATCCTTTGAGGAGGCCCAACATCTAATAAATTGTTTCCTTGCTGTATGTAAAACCTTTGTTCTTACACTTAGCATAAAGAAAACTGAAGTAGTGCACCAACCTTGTCCTACTCTGAATCAATTCTCTGGTGAGAAACAAAAACCACCAGTCTACAAATTTCCAGAGAGACCATTGAAAGCCCTGAACTTTGTAAAGTCTTTCACCTATCTTGGTAGCAAAGTCAGCTGCAGTGGAACTTTAGATGATGAAACCATGCATCAGATTGTTAAGGTTACCAGTGCTTTTGGCAAACTTCGCCATCCCTTGTAGAATGAGCCGGGTATTCGACTGTATATGAAAATTTGGGTTTACAGAGCTGTTGTCCTTGCCATCCTTTTGTACGTCTCAGAGTCGTGGAATCCATACAGGAAACATATACGGCAGCTGGATTTTTTTCCATAAAAGCTGCCTGCGTGCAATCTGTGGAGTTAAGCTTCAAGATAGGACATCTAACGTAGACCTGTCCTATCTTCAAGATAGGACATCTAACGTAGACCTGTTTAACAGGTGTAATATTGGAGGAATCGAAACTTTTCTCATACAGTCTCAGTTACGGTGGACTGGTCATGTCATGAGAATGTCTGATGACATTATACCCAAGATCCTAATGTACAGCCAGTTAGATCAGGGCTACAAGAATGTAGGTTGCCCATGGCTAAGATACAAAGACAAGCTGAAGAGCAACTTGTCAGCTCTCAATATACCCCATAATACCTTCGAGTGATTCGCCTTGAAGCAGATAGAATGGAGATCAACATGTTTTAGTGGACTCAGCAGTTTTCAAATTGCTTGTCTTAATCGTCTTCATGTAGCGAGAACAAGATCTAAAAGGTCAACCAATCTAACAGTCATCACATCCCACATTCCTCACTCTTGCTCCTTATGAGGCCTCCTTTGTAAATCATTGCGGGTCTTAAGTGCCACTTAAGATTATCGCACAAAAGTTCATAACTGAATTAAGCTGTCAGAGTGAGAGTCCATTATATATATGCCAGCAAAATTGCCCAAAATGTGTAAAAGCAAAATTGACTATTTCATAGATTAGGCTTCGAACCGTTGTATCTTAGAAATGAAAAACAAATATCTTACTGGAATTCTCTGAGGTTTTTATAATACTACTGAACTCTACTTAGACCGATAAGAATGTATAATTACCCTCTAAGCGTAACAGAAGTATTGTGATGAAATCAATTATAAACGAAAATGTCAGGTTCATCATTAATTAGTCATAGCTAAGGATCGGAAGCTCATTAAGAATTGAAATTAAGCTAAAAAAAAAATATATATATATATATATATATATATATATATATTATTCCAGGGTTATTTTCCAACTTATTCAAGATGTTCTTCGCCCTCTCTAAACTTCTAACTTTCTGTCTTGTAGTAACAAGGTGCCTCACACGTTTCACGTTTGATTTAATTTTCAATTTTTTTCTCTGCTCCTTGAACTGTCATAAGCTGAACTCTTCTCTCACCTGCCAAACGTCTTATGAATCTTTTCTAACTGATCTCTTTATGTCAAATTTGAAATGAAGATCCCTCTTCCTGTTGTGATCCAGTTTTTCTTTCTTACTGTTCCCTCTTTTTTAAACTTATTCACCGTTCTCTTGATGGTTCTTGAATGAACTTTGAAGATGGAAACCAGAGTACGAATGTTTGTACCATTACTGACGGCCTAAGTGATCTTTTTCCTCTAACCATTGCTCAGATGGGAAGACAGTGGCTCTAACACAAAACGATTTTAACCTGTTCTTTTTTAGCTGAATAACTCAAAGGGGTTTTCAGTTATTCTTACAATAAATCATGTCTAGATGGCTAAATGTCTCATCTAAAAACCTGAAAAGAGAAACTCAATTAGTTTAGTGTTTTCTTAATATATTAAATATTTTGTGGGGTGGACAATTATGCTGTTACACGATTTGGACAATTTTGCTGTTACACCCGGTGTATACATATATATATATATATATATATATATATATATATATATATATATATATATATAATGACCGGCTACGCGTGTTCCCAGCTCACCTGTCTGCTAGGGCGGCCAGCAAGTGTCTATTACAAACTGTGATTCATACTGTAACTACTCGTATACTGAGAAGACCTGTTGCAATTTCTGGTAGAGAGTGCATAATCTGGCGTGATCAATTTTTTGAACAAGTCCAGCACGCTAAAATCTCGGCCACAATGACTTGTGATTTCGTGCTAATACAACCATCGACGGCTTCCAAACTGTTCCGTCTGCCCTATTTTTACTCACAAGGCTTGAGTTTTCCCGTAGTATTTTCTTTTTCCGGAACTTTCCAAAGGAGCTGAGTACTGGGATCATCCTCTCGGGCCGATATTATCAAGGTCAATGCTCGGTCAAATGTACAGTGGTCTATATTAGTGGCTGTTAGCGACCTGGTCAATCGATTCACTGAGAAGGCTTCCAGTTTGCTTATAAGGTTGTTTAAATTTCACCCTCCGTCCATGGAATTCCAATTTACTTCAGTCACCCACATATATATTCATACGTCTACATATATACACATAAATATGCAAATATAGTCGCCCTCACACTAAAAACACACACATATACACACAAATATATATGCACGCACTCACACGCACATATGCATATGAGATGCTTATGTTTAACCAATAAATTAAAAAAAGTGTATGTAGTGAAACAAGGCGAAGCGTAAAAAATCCCATATACACCCTTGTGCAAGTTAATTGAAGCAACAGCTTAGTTGCATTTCACCACACGGTCAATTTTATACCCACTGGGGTGACAGGGTGTAATCAATTTTTATTTTTCCTCATATTAGGCCATTTGCAGTGGTAAGATGAATTTATTTTCTGAGTGTATGATGAAATTTGTTTGACCGTGAAAAATATTGCGTCATCCCGGATTGCATCAGATTTTATCACGTCCAGACACTATTGTCTCGACTGTCGATTAGTTGTCCTACGGTTATTGTCTGCGGTGGACGTTACTCCAAGGAAACGTACAAAAATTGTAACGCTGCACGAACACTCTGACAAGCTTTACCAGTGACCAAATCAAAGTACTATAAACTGGCCCGGAAACTATCCTGATTTAAATCCAATCGAGAATCTGTGGTCAATCTGCAAAGAAAGACTTAGTGGAATGGACATACGAAGAACTAACATGTGCACTGGCTCATGTTTCATTGGAAAAATACGAAAAAAAGTAAATAATAACGGAATTCAGTTAGGTCATAAGATCCTCCGATTAATTGATAAACATTTTCCTAAAAGTAACCCTCTTAGTCAAATATTTAACAAAAACACACTACACTAATAATCTTGAGAAGATAATAAAGTTGCACAATAATAAAATTTTAAACCAATTTAATAATCTGAATCATAATACACGTTCCAAGGAAAATATTAATGATACTGGCCAATGTTATTGTAGGAATTCTGATCACTTCCCATTGCTAAACAACTGCTTAAATAAATCTCTTGTTTATCTTAGTACTATCTCTACAATAGAGAATGCGACAGTGGAAAAATTTCATATTATTAGTACAAAGTATTCTTTCAAGACTAGGTGATATCAACATACTTTGTCCTTCACCAATAATACTTACAGAAATAATACATTACTTTCTAAATATTTTAGGGGTTTAAAAGATGATAATAAGACTCCTAAGGTGAAATGGGAATTTTTAACATGTAGATCTTTATATAAACCCCGTTTCCCATGTTTACATGAAAAATTGGAAAATTAGATGTAATAAAATGCCTTATTAAATCAAAGAAATGAATTAACTGTAAATTGTAAATATAGTTTATCTTTTACTTTACAATTTAGTTTTGAATTTGATTATGCTTTTTCTTATATTTTAGTTGTTCTGCATTGCACCATATATGGCTTATCTTTCTATTTGGAAGATTAATTTGGATTTAATATAATTTTCTATTAATCTCCCTGGTAGTATTAGTAACATCTTGTATGGATGTATTGGTATTTGGTTGGTATTTTTGACAATTTACATTGATTGGTTAGTGTTATTAACATCTTATATGAAGAATCTTTATTCAGCAGTTTCATATTAATTTACCAAACAATTCTATACATTTAAATTATTTTCTATCAGGTCATCCGATAAGTTCTGTCCGAATTTTAACTTTTTGTTAAAATGAACGAAATTTAAAGAGTATTTTATAATGTCTAATGGAGCTGAACATTATTTTTATGTTTAGATGGATTTAAACTGATCAAATTTTATTTCAGAGAACAATAAAATTAAATTTTGTTTGATTAAAACCCTGCTAACATGGAAGTACCCAAGAATCATTTGAGGCACATAATGCTTTATGAGTTCAAGAAAGGAAACTCAGCAACCGAAGCGGCTAGAAACATTCACTCAGTTTATGGAGAGGAATGTGTGAATGAAAGAACTTGCAGAAGATGGTTTGCAAAATTCAGAGGTGGAGATTTCACCCTTGAAGATGAAGATCGAACCGGACGCCCAGTTGAGTTTGATGAAAAGCTTCTTGAAGCAGCCATTGAAGAAAATCCTGCTTTATCAGTTAAGGAATTGGCAGTGGTTCTCAGTTCAAACCATACAACTGTTCATCGTCATCTTCAACAACTTGAAAAAGTTCCTAAATTTGGAAAATGGGTGCCTCATGAATTGTTTGAAAACAACCTCAAATCCCGAGTTGACATCTGCTCTTCTCTCCATTCTCGCCAACTTCTTTCACCTTTTTTGGATAGACTTGTGACTGACGACGAAAAATGGATGTTTTTATCGAAATGTTAAGCGTCGTAGACAGTGACTTGGTAAAGGGGAAGGACCCCAGCCACAGCCGAGAAGGGAACTTCATGGACAAAAGGTTCTTCTTTCAATCTGGTGGGATCGCCAAGGAATAATCCACTTTGAATTCTTACCACCTAATGCAACAATTAATGCTCAAATATACTGTCAACAATTAGAGCGTTTGAACCAAGCTTTGAGGAAAAAAAACTGCTCTAGTGAATCGAAAAGGGGCGATGTTTCATCAGGACAATGCGCGATCTCACACAGCAAGAATCACGTCACAAAAGATCGAAGAACTTGGTTAGGAGAAAACTCCTCATCCACCTTATTCTCCCGATTTTGCTCCTTCTGACTACCATTTGTTTCGTAGGTTACAGAATCATTTGGATGAAACAGCTTTTGTAACACATGAAGAGGTTAAAACTGACATTTGCGAGTTCTTCGAATCAAAGCCAAAAGAATTTTACAGTAATGGAATTAGTAAGCTTGTTAATAGATGGAAGGAAGTCATAGATAATCAGGGAAAATACATTGTTGATTGAATCTGTAATTAAATGTAACATTTGGTCACTTGTTTTCTTTATTCAAAATTCGGACAGAACTTATGGGATGACCTGATAGTTCCTTAAAGAAGCTACTTATTTATTAAATATAAAAATAATATGTAGAAAATTTACAACGCACATAGCTTGTTTAGCATTTTGTTAAATTACCTCTCCATCCCATTTTTATTTCATAGGAAACGATATTGTTTAGTTTGTATAATTTATTGAAACATTTACATCCGCTCTAGTTTATGTCTGGCTGCCGTTAGCTGTCAATCTACGGGTCAAGATCCATTTATAAAAAATATTTTTTTAATTTTTTTCTTCTCTTAGTTTAAATTTAACGTATGTCATATTTGATTGGTTGATCAGAATAAAGACTACAAACTTTATAACCCCGCCTTTTTTTCTTATTTCGTAAAAATCTAAATAAATCTTTCACTCGCCAATAATTTACAATCGCCTGATGAGATGCATTGATACGCATCATAATAAGACTGCAATTGTGTAGCGATTTTGACATGTTTTCGGTGTAATATCCTCAGATAGATAGATAGATAGATAGATAGATAGATAGACTTTTAAAGGATTCTATATTTATGGGTTAAAGTGCTCAATATCAGGGATAGAGCGTAGGTAAATATAAAAATTAATGTCAATACTTAGAGGCGACAGTCTGTTTCATCCTTAAAACAATCGTCAGACCATATATGTATATATATATATATATATATATATATATATATAGAAACGTTTCTTTCATATAGCGACGACGGCCAATATGTTATGTCATTATTTTCTCTTCAAATTACATGTGCTGCTCATTTTAGTTGTTATTGCTGTTGTAAAATCTCAGTTGATGTGATGTGACTTCTGTTATTTTGTACAGTTATTTGTTTGTGATTCTGTAGCGCCAGTCCGCGAGTTCCGAAGAAAGATTGTCCTCTTTAAGACACGCAGTCTTCATTCGCTAGGCGCCATTTTGAAACATCGATCTGAGAAAGTGGCTGCATACAGCTGAACGGGTTTGGTGCCATGAATGTCATCTATATGAAGGTCCCGATTTGACGAGGCTATTTAAGAATAGAACTCGAGATATCCGGTTAATGTTTTGGTTTTGTAGCAATTAGAGGTGTTGGGCGAGACTATCTCTAACGACCTGATTGAAGATCACTTGATTTCTTTACAAGCGATCAACTTAAAGATGAAGTATAGTAGCAAGACACAATACAATTGTACAATTACAGACTGATGGAATAAAAAGTTAGCGTTGAGTTTTGTCAGATACAATGCTGCATGAATCGTTTTCATAAAGTAATAAAAAACAATGATAAACATTGTGCAGATTGATAAAAATGGAATATACCTGGATCTTGCGAAAAATTTGAAAAGACAATGTGGACTGTGAAAGTGCCAGTTGTGCCCATAATTATTGGAGCACTTGAAACCGTCCCTATAATCCTTACAGTCATAACACAACCGCCCTGGTACTATCCTGGATGTTGCCACGCTTGTCAGTACTGCCGCTGATCAATTGATGGTTATCTGCTTTCCACTTCGTTCCATTATCTGTTTGAGCAGTGAATGATCACAGACCAGTGAAGATCGAATTTTCAGACCGTGGCAGAAGCGTACTACAAAAGGACAAAGAACGCTTCCGCTGGTAAAAATAAAAATAACATAAAAAAAAATAACGAAGAAAGTCGCCGGGTTATTTTTCAGTCGGTTTATATAGTTTTTAATACAACAAAATTAACCCTTCTCAATAAACTCTCTATCGTAACACTTTGCCTTTTTCTTCTAAAAATTGAGGTGGGCTCAATCAACAAAGAAAGAAGTCGGTCGGAAATTCGCTCGGCAGCAGGTCACGTGGGATTCAGTAACTCTTGTGTCCGCTGCTGTCACGTCTACGTCTTTTGGCGTATCTCGCCCCAACTGCTGGACCGCTTAAGCGCTCAGCTTATATATATTTCGTCCGATTCCCACCGCTCCACAGGACTCATCACTATTCATATCAATTAATTATTTTCTCCAATTTTTGGAGAAACGACAGTGACCTTCAAACAAAGCGGTCAGTTATTCAGAACAATACATTCTTCGACGACAAACTTTGTTTATTTCTTACTATATCCTGACGACAATCAGCCTGCGATCGGCCAGTTATTGAAAACAATAATTTTTCCGATTACAAACTTTGTGTTATAGATTATTTGTATATCCTTGACGTCAAAAAATATTCTTTGTTGTCGACTTTTAAATATGACCGATTAAAATCTTTGCCCAATTTTGCATGTTTGCAAAAGCATATTTCAGATTTTGTTTTTTTTTTTTTTTACATTATCGACTTTGCGAATCATAACAATTCTATTTGCCTTTCAGCTGACAAGAAGCGATGGTTTAAATTCCTCAAATCTATTCTGCGTTCTGGTTGTCAGAACGAAAAAAATCTTTCCTTTTTTTCCTTGCTTTACATTTCAATTCATTAGCGTTTCTGACGTCTTCAACACTTCCATTTTTCTAATTCCTATGCGGGGTTTTCACATGGAACCTTTTAATCATAATTTCATACTACCAGTGTGACAACAGTGTCACACAGAGAGCTTACAAGAAATGGAAATCCGTGGTTATTTCGAAACCATACAAATTAGATCATTATGAATATTACCCAAAATACTGAGCTGAGGGATGATGAACTTAGCGAATGTATTTCTTACTTAAGAACTTTTTCAGATTTTTAATCGCCATTAAAAATCTGAAAAAATTGAAGACGCTATGTGTTGAGGGGTCCTCCCCTTTTTACACAAATACATATACTACTGCTACGTGAAGACCTGAGCAAGACAAAACCGGGAGAGAGGAGAGTGAAAGGTTATAGGTAACCGGAAGAGTGAGAACAAGGTAACAGACAGAACAAACGTAGCGAGCAAGAGTTACCGTGAGCGAGCACGTAGACTCTGTAAGAAGTCATACAGCGATACTACAATACCAAAGACTATAGATATTTTGCTACTAACCCGTATTCCTGGAACTACTAACCTGCATTACCAGTTTGTATTATTACGTTAATACATTATTTTCATATATTCATTCTTGGCGTTTGTTATTTATTGGTACCGGATTCCATCCCGGAATCCACAACACTATGAATAATAATAATAATAATAAGAAGAAGAAGAAGAAGAAGAAGAAGAAGAAGAAGAAGAAGAAGAAGAAGCTCTTGATTAAGCTCATGCAAGATGCAACCAACTTGACTGACAAGCGCTTGGAAAGTAATCACCCTGCAAATGGGCCCATATAGTCTTTACGGTAACTTGGGATAAGAATATCGTGAAAGCAGAACAGGCGAAAATAGAAAGTTACCTGAGGGAAAATCAGAAAAATATACTAAGCAGCAAATCAAGTTGTCCTTTTGTAGGTGACTCTGCGCACTCGGGACTGTTTCAAGGAAACTTTCTTTGGAAAGACATGGATATATTGAAAACCATCCAGACGATAGTATTACAAAAACCAGAAAAATACTACGAAGCGTATTGTAGTGCTAGTAGTAATGACACTTGCTGACAGTTCACCTCCAATGAAAATCGCGAATTAGAAAACTGGTGTGGAAATACAGATGTGCTGGCAGGTGGCGGGGTGCAAATCAGAGAAATATACCAAGCAACAGCTCAAGTTGTCCATTTTCTCGTTGGTACACTGTGGATACTTCTAGGAATCTTTCTGCCTCACAGGATGTCTTGGAAATACCTGGCATCATTGGTACTACTGGCAGCACTGCTTGGAACAGCCCATGTGCTGAGGTAAATGTGCCTCTCAGCTGTGGGTAGGATATGACCCTCATTACCCTATCAAAATACAGGGTGTCCATAAAGTTCGTGTGCACTTTAAAAATTTATAACTTTATTTGTATTTGCGATAGAAATAATCTGTAAAAATGTTATAAAGTTTAATGTATCTAGTTTTAAGTATAGCTAAAATAGCTAATATGATTTCAGGCATTACTGTAAATCAGTTGGCAAATGTTTTCCGTGAACTGCAAAATCGTATTACCCTTTGTATTGCTAATGATGGAGAACATGTGGAAACTTAAATAAAATTTCAATAAAACCTTAAAAAATACAGATTGACTTCTTTCTTATCCTTTTTGCAAATTAGTTCTATCGCACATACAAATAAAATTATAAATTTTTTTAAAGAGCACACTAACTTAATGGACACTGTATTTAAGATCGGAGCAGAACAAATCAAATAATAATAATAATAATAGAATAATTAATAACTTTGTCAGTCAAACATTGCTTCTTAGTAATTAAATATTCTGTTACACTAATTCTATGCGAATAAGGGAAAAATATTGTAAAGCGTTATATCTCATTACTAAGTAGATAAAATCAAGCATATAATACACTTTTTTATATAATACTTTTGCTTTGTGTTAACTTTCTTTGGGTATATTTATACATTTAAAAAGCAGAAATTATTCTTAGATTTTTAATAGAGTTCACCTCATTCAAGGCAATAAAGCCATTAAGACACGCGGGGTTAAGGGGTGTGGAAAAATTAGAAACAAAAAACATTACTAATGAGCGAGAAAAAAAACGAGTAATCAAGAGAGAAAAGTAGATAGCGATTGACATTGCATTTAAATTTTTAAAGATTAAATCTGGGTGGAAAGCATAGAACTGGATGAGAGTTCCACAACCGCGAAGTGTGAGAAAAGAAATTTTTCCTATTTGTTCTTATCACTCACACACACACACACACACACAAATATATATATATATATATATATATATATATATATATATATACGGTATCACTCCAAGGAAGGCAGTAAGGGCACTAAAATACAAGGGGGGTTGTGGAAGAATTAAGAACACAAACACTAATGATGAGCAGAAAAAGAAAATAGTAATCGGAACAGTAGATGGCGATTGAAATTGCATTTAAATTTTTGCAGATTTTTTGCGGGGGAGTGGAATGCATGGAACTGGAAGGGATATCCACAAGCGAGAAGTGCGAGAAAATAATTTTTTCCTATTTGTTCTTTATTCTATCACACACACACACACACACACACACACATATATATATATATATATATATATATATATATATATATATATATATATATATATATATATATATATATATATAACAAAGAGCTCTTCCAAACAATTACCATGAAATTATTTATAGAAAAATCACGGGGGCAACTTTACGGCGGTGGAAAAGAGACGCCAAATCAGGACCTATAATATTGCTGATTCTTCTTTGGATTTTATCAAAGAGCTCTAGATAAATAACAGGAGAACTGGACCTTATGTAGCAGCAATATTCTAATTATGGACGAATGGTAGATTTATAGATATGCATGATAGATTCTGGAGAGAAAAATTGTCTCACAGTTAGCAGTAAACTAACTTTTTTTGCAGCTGACCTAGCAATGGAGTCAATATAGTATTTCTACCTCATGTCATCTGACAACTTTAGACTGAGAAGACGAATGAATTCATTGTCCTGGATGTATCTTGACAAGATATTTAATTGCATGGATAGAAACTTCTACATTACACATTATAGAAAATATAACGAAAGTAATTACAATATGGCCGTCATTCTTGGAGGTTGATGACTTGTTAGTGTTCTATGAATCTTTTTATTGGTAATGATTTATCAAGAGGAATTCTTCCATACTATTTAACAATGAAGTTAATTGAATATATAAAAAAAAGTCCTTGATAAGTGATGCTGAAACAATTGCAAAATTTCTTATATATTCCCGTCATCTTTCTCTGGACTTTTTTTTATTTTTCTTTTAAATGATTTTAAAGGTAGGCTTCTTTCATATATTCAACAATAGGACTAATTATATTGATAAAAAAAAATCCTACATTATTCATGTATTAGGTTGGTGCAAAAATAATGACGTAATAATGTCGTTTTTTGAAGTATTTTTTAACGTCAAAAAACGACATTATTACGTTATTATTTTTGCACTAACCTAATAGAATATGTCGTCAAAGAAATTAAAATTACTTAAATGTGGCCGTTATTTTTAACGAAAGTTTTAATGTTAAATTTCTTCTAAAATTTTACTTTTCATGATTTCTATGTGAAAAAGATACATAATTTTTTATATATATGATCAATTATAAGAAAATTTATGGCAGTGGAAGAAACTTTTTGTGTGATGCGTATCGTCCTTAAGTTTCTTCCAGATGGTTTCAACTTTCTCTTTTTAACATGAGATCTTCCAACAGGCCTGTTTCTTGTCTGACGGTGTCTTGCACTGCGTCATTGGTGATTCGGTCTTCATAGAAGATGCCTGGGATAGTTCTGTAGCATTTAATTTCTAATGCTTGGATTCTTCACTGTAATTTAACTGTTAATGTCTATGATTCGCAGATGTACAGAAAAACTAGAAAGGCCAATGCCAATAAGAGCATGATCTTTGATTTCAAGCAGATTTTATTCTTTTCATATGGTTCTTAGCATTCTGACAGCTGCAACTGTTTACGCTGCACCTAAAATTATTTCCATTCTGTAACTTGAGCCAAGATATTTGAATTAGCCAAATATTTTAAGTGACCATCGACGTTTCTTTTGGTTAGAAGACCTTTTTCATTGTTTATAATGAGATTGCTTCTCCAACATTTATCTTCAGGCTACATCTGAAGCAGGCTTCATGTTAATTCTTATATAAACTGACGATTTTCTCTTCTTTGATAATGACACTATTTATGTCGTCTGCAAAATGAAGTAGTAGGTGTCGTGATAACTGTGCTTTTAATGATTTAAAATAAAGTTTTTTTTTTCTTGCATTTGGCGAAAGACTTAATTGTATATATAAAATAAAATACTTTGCTCATGCAGAAAGCAATAGTGAAATTACTTAATCATGGCCGCCATTTTTGACAGTCGGTGTTATCTTCTTTTAATGGTTTAAAAAGCTTTCATATATGAGTTAATTTTGCAGATAAAAGATCCTCAATTACCCAAGCAGCATATATAACCAAAAATAATGTAAAATTACTTTTGAATATATTTACTTCTACTGATTTAAAAAAACAGAATTTTTTCTTGCATTTGACGGTAGAGTTCATTGTTTTGATAAAAATAAAAATGTCGGTTGTTCAGTAATTGTAAAATGACTTAAATATAGCCGTCAATTTTGACAGTATTTGCCGCGTAAGGATTCTTTGAAAGTTTTTCTTTTAATGTTTGAAAAAGCATAATTATTAGGTTGGTGCAAAAATGTCGTTTTCTCGCATAGTTATATATGTGAGAAAACTACATTATTTTTGCACCAACCTAATAATTTTTGTATGAAATAATAGAGTTAAGAGTATAAATTAAAAAAGAACTTCTGGATTAGTCATGTCGAATATGTAATCCAAATATTGCAAGATTTACTTAATTATGGACGTCATTTTTTACGTTAAGTGCTGTATTAGCTTTTGTTGGATATTTTTACTTTTACTGATTTAAAAAGCAGATTTTTTTTTACATTTGATAATAATGTCAGAGTATAGACGATTCAACAATAGAGTATAGATAAAATATCTCTGGTTGTTCATGCAGAAAGTAACTATAAATTTACTTAAATATAGCCAACAATTTTCACAATAGTTGCCATGTTAGGATTCCTTGAAAATTTTACTTTTATTGATTTAAAAAACAGGATACTTTCTTTTATATAACAATAGTTTAGTGTCTAGATAAAAGTTCCTAGATTTGTCACATCTCCTCTGGTGCTTCAGCTATATATTTGGAGATTCTAGATAAAATACAAAGAAGAATCTGCAATGTTGTTGGTCTTGACCTGGCATCTCAGCTTCATTCATTTTCCCGCCGCAGCAAATGCACCGCAAGGACTATCGCACTAGATATGTCTAAGGTCTTTGATAAGGTGTGGCATAAAGGGTTACAGTACAATCTCTCTAGCTGTGGAATTGCTGGAATTGTCTTCTCAATTATAAAGTCCTTCCTAACAGTTAGGTAACTGAAGATAGTTTTTAACGGCCAATGCTACGAGGCCCTAGCAATCAACATAGGAGTCGCCCAGGAGTCGATTCTCGTGCAATCCTATTTCTACTTTATATAAATGATCTGCCTAAGAGAATACTCCGATCATTTGTGCATATCTATGCTGGTGATACAACGGTATGTCGGTGCACCTCCACACCCTTGCAAATGATCTCTCTTCTGATCTAGCATTAACATCTCGATGTGGGGAAAAAACTATCGCTAATCACGATAAACAGATGTTCTTTCAGGGAGGCTCCATGATTTGAGCGCTTATTGAACCATAAACTCGACACAGACCTGAAACGTCATTCGTAAATATGATCCATCGCTGAAGATGCTGGAAAAATGATCGGTTTCCAGTATGGAACCCCGTTTCAGAATTGTAGAAAAATGCTATAGATTTAAGTAGCGTCAGTGAAAATCATTTTTTTTTTATTATTGTACGCTGACCGGCTCCAAATATTAGAATTTTTATATTCATATATGTTAGCCAATCAGCCACGTCGTATGAGAAAATTTGAAATAGTAAGCGATAAAAAATTCCTAGAATTAAATTCAAAATATTATCACCAATAATTTCCCTACTTAAAAGGGATATTTAAAAATTGGGAAAATATTTATTAACCAATAAACTTGAGATTAATAAATCTAGTTTTGGGTGAATTCTGGAGCCGATATTTTATAAACCATAAATTTTAGTTCACTCTAGTCTTTCAGTGAACCTTTGACAAGGGTGTGTGTTCGTTCGGTTATTATACAAACAAAACTGAAATTATTACATTTAATTAATTACTCACATTTTCGCATACTTATTCAAGTATATAATATGACAAAAATGCTTAGCAATATTGAAACATAAAAGAAAAACATACAGGCTTGTTTACGAACGTCAACATCTTTCCCTGCCTATTTCATGTGGCTGACTGCTGTAATTTATACACACAGATAAAACAACGTAAATCAGTGTCACATACATCCTAACACATGTAGATGCATTTGCTGTTTATCCTATACTAACGCAATTCATTCGATTGTACTGTAAAAAAGATACATAAAATATTTTGCGTGAAGTTGTTCGCAAAGGATCTTTGTCATTTAGTTCTTTCAATTTGAAAGAAAAATAATACTCAAAAAAAATATTGGAATTTGTAGAGCCGTGTTTGAAGATTAATTTATTTCTTCTTTATACTCGTCCTTGTGGGTGACAGATTATTTGCTACCCTATAACCTGTTTCTCACAGACGAAACTACATTCCTTAGTCCCACCAGTTCTAACATTAACGGCGAAGACCCGCCATACCACACACATTGTAGCGAACCACCCTCATTCCTTTCGTATTCCATTAGTGAGATGTCAGTTCTACTTAAGAGGCTTCTTTCCACGAACAGCTGCTTTGTGGAACCGACTCCTAAGAAGATTCTTCCTCAATCACTACAATCTTAACGTGTTCAAGTCTAGGGTTAACCATTATTTTCCCCACATATCCCCATAATCTGTGCCTCTTATTTTTTTATCCTTCTACCTTGAGTGGCCCTCATGCCTTGTACAGAGTGTACATCATTGTAAAAAAAAGGCAAGCATGAAAAATACTGCGGAGAGTATTGTAGTATTAATGAAACTTGTTGCCAGTTCATATCTAGTGAAAATAACGAATAATCAAACTGGTGTTAAATTCACTGCATAGAAATAAAACCAAAAACGCTGAACATACTGAAAGTTTATGAAAATAATTTTAATTATTTTTAATTCTTCAGGCACAAATCTATATCGACTTGTTTTCTGTTTTTCTGATATTTTCATCAATCAATGATAAACTTGATATTGTTCATTGCTATAGGTAAGAACGCTATAACGAAATGCCATAATTGTTACTAATTTTAATTATTTTTTTAATGCAGATATTCAACCTGCCACTATTCTCCTCTGGCCATGAGAGCAAGCAAAGCTATCGGGCAGTTGTCGTCGTCTGAATAATGTACAAATCAAAAGAACGCAAAATTGTTCTGAGATTAAATGCCTGGCTGTACAATTTGCATTTTTGCTTTAAATTCAAGCAGATTGATAAGAAATTGCCTTCGGTTGAAAAATATTCCAAGGGAAGAAGACTCCAGAATGTTTTTAAATTTTACATTTTCATTAATTTACTAGAAAAGTACCCATCAAAATATGGCGGTGTTATTTATGTATGAATCGACACTTCTAGTGAGTGTCAGGAAGTAGAATGAGGCCTCTTTGCCAAAAGGGGAGGCACCCCAAGGCCTACATGTGAAAATTATATGAATTCATTTTAGTGAGTAAAATCTTACTCTCTTTACTGAAGCTAAAAGGTTGCATGTTTGTGTGTATTTGATAGGAGGGGTGCGTTTTCACATGTTACAATTAGAGAAGACACGTAGAAAATTTTGGGTTTCTATCACGGTCCGTTTATTCGCTTTCTTTTATAATAGGGTAGTAAAAACAAAGTTCTCAATATCTCTTGGGAACGTCCGTTTTCTTTTTTGTCCAGAAGTTACGGTTTAGTAAGTATAAGCATTATAATAATTGTCGAACTTAAGTCAGCATTGCGCAGAGTTGGAACGACCAAAGAAAAAGGTGGAGGTTTTGGAAAACACGATTTTCGTTGGAAAATGGAAAAAAGGGAGTAAGTCCCCATCAGCCACATCTTGAGGCAAAAAGGAGAAGGGGGATGAGATAGAAAGTGTTTGTCTTTTTATAGAATTAACCAGCACCGACTAACGGCATTTGACAAAACCAAGTGTGGAAATCATATCCCAGTTTCTTTTACTCTTTTTTATTATTCATTATAATTTCATTTCTTGATTTTATTTTATTTATCCACATCCACATTCACTTACTGAGTTAACAACCTCTCCCCTAGCTCAAAACAGAGCTGGTATCTGTGCATTCTCCCCGGGATCAAAGTGTAACACCTCTCCAATTATCTAGAAAACTCATGAGCTATAAAACATGAGTGTAAGTAAATCCGATAACATTGTTTAAGATTAAGACGTTCTCAGTATCTGTCTATATTTCTGAGATGAGGTATTATGTACATTATGTATGTGGTTCCAATATGAGCTCTAGTAAAAATGGTTTCTGAAGACATTAGGTTTATATAATACCCAGAAATTCATACACAGATGTCCGCAAGGACACATGGCACAGTAGATAAAGGCGTTGGTTAGATCCAGTGACAGAACCTAAAGAGTGTGAGTTCAATACCCGGTTAAGGCAGTGAAGAACTTTCAGAAGATAACTGATAACTGACATCCATTAAACATGTTACGTGGAACTAGAACAGTCTAGCCCAGTGAGCGAAATAAAGGGTTCAGTTCGACATTCCAACCACCTAAAGAAGGCCGGAGCGTACAACGGCCAAAACTTTGTAATAAATATGGCGACAAAGATGAGGACAATAGTCCAAATAATGTAAGTTCTCGTCATAATTTTTCTACTCATCTCTGGGTGAGTCGTTTGATTCAGATCAGGATTCAATTTTATGTTTTTACTTCAGCGATGCTGAAGTTATAGACAAAGAAAAATTCATTGAGAAAAATCACTCTGTTCATTACTGTTCATGTTAAATGACATGTCATTTTAAGATGCATGTGGTCATGACCCTCCACAGCTACTTTTCCTTTATTATCTATGAATCACTCCTGGATGAATATGATGGAAGAATTCCACCTTGTCTCCTCGATTCAAAGCAATATTTCTCCTCGATTGGCTGCCCGTAGCTGGTATTGGAAGAGATCAATTCATGCCTTTTCCAATACCATTAGTGTGAAGGGAATATAACCGTGTAAGTTTGCCTCACTCTTTTCTATAAATATTTTCGTGGTATTTCTTCAAATGAATTCTTCGCTATGGTACCTAGAGTTACCGAATTTAAGCGCAGCACATGGCTAGCGTCAAGATCTCATCAATTTGCAGCTGAGCTGGGTAGATGCAGCCAGAAATTCTATGCTAACAGTTTCTTTTTTCTCACTTCTCGCTTGTAGAACTCCTTTCAGGCTCCTTGATTTGCAGCCAACTATAATCCTGTAGTAATTCAGAGATAATAAAGAAAAAGTAGCTGTGGAGGGCCAGGACCACATGCATCTTGAAGCGACATGTCATTTAACTCTTTGCTCTTCTCTTACTTTTTTTCCAATTTCTTTCTCTGACTCTCATTCTACCTCCCCCTTTCTCACTGTTTCCATATTTCTACTTCTCTCTTGCTCTTCTCTTTCTTTTTCCCAATTTCTTTCTCTGATTCTCTTTCTACCTCTCCCTTTCTCACTCTTTCCATATTTCTACTTCTCTCTTACTCTTTTTCTGTTTCCCAATTTCTTTCTCTGACTGTCTTTCTACCTCTCTCTTTTTCACTCTTTACATATTTCTACTTCTCTCTTGCTCTTCTCTTTCTTTTTCCCAATTTCTTTCTCTGACTCTCTTTCTATCTCTCTTTCTCACACCTTCCATATTTCTAATTCTCACTTGCTCTTCCTTTCTTTTTCGCAATTTCTTTCTCTGACTCTCTTTCTACCTCACTCTTTCTCACTCTTTCCATATTTCTACTTCTCTCTTGCTCTTCTCTTTCTTTTTTCGAATTTCTTTCTCTGACTCTCTTTCTACCTCTCTCTTTCTCACTCTTTACATATTTCTACTTCTCACTTGCTCTTCCTTTCTTTTTCGCAACTTCTTTCTCTGACTCTCTTTATACCTCTCTCTTTCTCACTCTTTCCATATTTCTACTTCTCTCTTGCTCTTCTCTTTCTTTTTCGCAATTTCTTTCTCTGACTCTCTTTCTCCCTCTCTCTTTCTCACTCATTCCATATTTCTACTTCTCTCTTGCTCTTCTCTTTCTTTTTCGCAATTTCTTTCTCTGACTCTCTTTCTACCTCTCTCTTTCTCACTCTTTACATATTTCTACTTCTCTCTTGCTCTTCTCTTTCTTTTTCCCAATTTCTTTCTCTGATTCTTTTTCTACCTCTCTCTTTCTCACTCTTTCCATATTTCTACTTCTCTCTTACTCTTTTTCTGTTTCCCAATTTCTTTCTCTGACTGTTTTTCTACCTCTCTCTTTCTCACTCTTTCCATATTTCTACTTCTCTCTTGCTCTTTTCTTTCTTTTTCGCAATTTCTTTCTCTGACTCTCTTTCTACCTCTCTCTTTCTCACTCTTTACATATTTCTACTTCTCTCTTGCACTTCCCTTTCTTTTTTCGAATTTCTTTCTCTGACTCTCTTTCTACCTCTCTCTTTCTCACTCTTTCCATATTTCTACTTCTCTCTTGCTCTTTTCTTTCTTTTTCGCAACTTCTTTCTCTGACTCTCTTTCTCCCTCTCTCTTTCTCACTCATTCCATATTTCTACTTCTCTCTTGCTCTTCTCTTTCTTTTTTCGAATTTCTTTCTCTGACTCTCTTTCTACCTCTCTCTTTCTCACTCTTTACATATTTCTACTTCTCACTTGCTCTTCCTTTCTTTTTCGCAACTTCTTTCTCTGACTCTCTTTATACCTCTCTCTTTCTCACTCTGTCCATATTTCTACTTCTCTCTTGCTCTTTTCTTTCTTTTTCGCAATTTCTTTCTCTGACTCTCTTTCTACATCTCTCTTTCTCACTCTTTCCATATTTCTACTTCTCTCTTGCTCTTCTCTTTCTTTTTTCGAATTTCTTTCTCTGACTCTCTTTCTACCTCTCTCTTTCTCACTCTTTACATATTTCTACTTCTCACTTGCTATTCTCTTTCTTTTTCGCAATTTCTTTCTCTGACTCTCTTTCTACCTCTCTCTTTCTCACTCTTTACATATTTCTACTTCTCTCTTGCTTTTCTCTTTCTTTTTCGCAATTTCTTTCTCTGACTCTCTTTCTACCTCTCTCTTTCTCACACCTTCCATATTTCTACTTCTCACTTGCTGTTCCTTTCTTTTTCGCAATTTCTTTCTTTGACTCTCTTTCTACCTCTCTCTTTCTCACTCTTTCCATATTTCTACTTCTCTCTTCCTCTTCTCTTTTTTTTTCGAATTTCTTTCTCTGAATCTCTTTCTCCCTCTCTCTTTCTCACTCTTTCCATATTTCTACTTCTCTCTTGCTCTTTTCTTTCTTTTTCGCAATTTCTTTCTCTGACTCTCTTTCTACATCTCTCTTTCTCACTCTTTCCATATTTCTACTTCTGTCTTGCTCTTCTCTTTCTTTTTTCGAATTTCATTCTCTGACTCTCTTTCTACCTCTCTCTTTCTCACTCTTTACATATTTCTACTTCTCTCTTGCACTTCTCTTTCTTTTTTCGAATTTCTTTCTCTGACTCGCTTTCTACCTCTCTCTTTCTCACTCTTTACATATTTCTACTTCTCACTTGCTATTCTCTTTCTTTTTCGCAATTTCTTTCTCTGACTCTCTTTCTACCTCTCTCTTTCTCACTCTTTACATATTTCTACTTCTCTCTTGCTCTTCTCTTTCTTTTTCGCAATTTCTTTCTCTGACTCTCTTTCTACCTCTCTCTTTCTCACACCTTCCATATTACTACTTCTCACTTGCTGTTCCTTTCTTTTTCGCAATTTCTTTCTTTGACTCTCTTTCTACCTCTCTCTTTCTCACTCTTTACATATTTCTACTTCTTTCTTGCTCTTCTCTTTCTTTTTCCCAATTTCTTTCTATGACTCTCTTTCTACCCCTCTCTTTCTCACTCTTTACATATTTCTACTTCTCTCTTGCTCTTCTCTTTCTTTTTTCGAATTTCTTTCTCAGACTCTCTTTCTACCTCTCTCTTTCTCACTCTTTACATATTTCTACTTCTCTCTTGCACTTCTCTTTCTTTTATCGAATTTCTTTCTCTGACTCTCTTTCTACCTCTCTCTTTCTCACTCTTTACATATTTCTACTTCTCTCTTGCTCTTCTCTTTTTTTTTCGAATTTCTTTCTTTGACTCTCTTTCTACCTCTCTCTTTCTCACTCTTTACATATTTCTACTTCTCTCTTGCACTTCTCTTTCTTTTATCGAATTTCTTTCTCTGACTCTCTTTCTACCTCTCTCTTTCTCACTCTTTACATATTTCTACTTCTCTCTTGCTCTTCTCTTTCTTTTTTCGAATTTCTTTCTCTGACTCTCTTTCTACCTCTCTCTTTCTCACTCTTTACATATTTCTACTTCTCACTTGCTCTTCCTTTCTTTTTCGCAACTTCTTTCTCTGACTCTCTTTATACCTCTCTCTTTCTCACTCTTTACATATTTCTACTTCTCTCTTGCACTTCTCTTTCTTTTATCGAATTTCTTTCTCTGACTCTCTTTCTACCTCTCTCTTTCTCACTCTTTACATATTTCTACTTCTCACTTGCTCTTCCTTTCTTTTTCGCAACTTCTTTCTCTGACTCTCTTTATACCCCTCTCTTTCTCACTCTTTACATATTTCTACTTCTCTCTTGTACTTCTCTTTCTTTTTCCCAATTTCTTTCTCTGACTCTCTTTCTACCTCTCTCTTTCTCACTCTTTACATATTTCTACTTCTCTCTTGCTCTTCTCTTTCTTTTTTCGAATTTCTTTCTCTGACTCTCTTTCTACCTCTCTTTCTCACTCTTTACATATTTCTACTTCTCTCTTGCTCTTCTCTTTCTTTTTTCGAATTTCTTTCTCTGACTCTCTTTCTACCTCTCTCTTTCTCACTCTTTACATATTTCTACTTCTCTCTTGCTCTTCTCTTTCTTTTTTCGAATTTCTTTCTCTGACTCTCTTTCTACCTCTCTCTTTCTCACTCTTTACATATTTCTACTTCTCTCTTGCTTTTCTCTTTCTTTTTCGCAATTTCTTTCTCTGACTCTCTTTCTACCTCTCTCTTTCTCACTCTTTACATATTTCTACTTCTCTCTTGCTCTTCTCTTTCTTTTTTCGAATTTCTTTCTCTGACTCTCTTTCTACCTCTCTCTTTCTCACTCTTTACATATTTCTACTTCTCTCTTGCTCTTCTCTTTCTTTTTTCGAATTTCTTTCTCTGACTCTCTTTCTACCTCTCTTTCTCACTCTTTACATATTTCTACTTCTCTCTTGCTCTTCTCTTTCTTTTTTCGAATTTCTTTCTCTGACTCTCTTTCTACCTCTCTCTTTCTCACTCTTTACATATTTCTACTTCTCTCTTGCTTTTCTCTTTCTTTTTCGCAATTTCTTTCTCTGACTCTCTTTCTACCTCTCTCTTTCTCACTCTTTACATATTTCTACTTCTCTCTTGCTCTTCTCTTTCTTTTTTCGAATTTCTTTCTCTGACTCTCTTTCTACCTCTCTCTTTCTCACTCTTTACATATTTCTACTTCTCTCTTGCACTTCTCTTTCTTTTTTCGAATTTCTTTCTCTGACTCTCTTTCTACCTCTCTCTTTCTCACTCTTTACATATTTCTACTTCTCTCTTGCTTTTCTCTTTCTTTTTCGCAATTTCTTTCTCTGACTCTCTTTCTACCTCTCTCTTTCTCACTCTTTACATATTTCTACTTCTCTCTTGCTCTTCTCTTTCTTTTTTCGAATTTCTTTCTCTGACTCTCTTTCTACCTCTCTCTTTCTCACTCTTTACATATTTCTACTTCTCTCTTGCTCTTCTCTTTCTTTTTCCCAATTTCTGTCTCTGACTCTCTTTCTATCTCTCTTTCTCCCTCTTTACATATTTCTACTTCTCTCTTGCTCTTCTCTTTCTTTTTCGCAATTTCTTTCTCTGACTCTCTTTCTAGCTCTCTCTTTCTCACACCTTCCATATTTCTACTTCTCACTTGCTATTCTCTTTCTTTTTCCCAATGTCTTTCTCTGACTCTCTTTCTATCTATCTTTCTCACTCTTTACATATTTCTACTTCTCTCTTGCTCTTCTCTTTCTTTTTCCCAATTTCTTTCTCTGACTCTCTTTCTACCTCTCTTTCTCACTCTTTACATATTTCTACTTCTCTCTTGCTCTTCTCTTTCTTTTTCGCAATTTCTTTCTCTGACTCTCTTTCAAGCTCTCTCTTTCTCACACCTTCCATATTTCTACTTCTCACTTGCTCTTCTCTTTCTTTTTTCCAATTTCTTTCTCTGACTCTCTTTCTACCTCTCTCTTTCTCACTCTTTATATATTTTATTTCTCTCTTGCTCTTCTCTTTCTATTTCCCAAATTCTTTTTCTGACTCTCACTAACTCTACTTTTCTCATTCTTTCTACATTTCTATTTCTCTCTAGCTCTTCTCTTTCTTTTTTCCAATTTCTTTCTCTAACTCTCCCATTCTCACTCTTTCTATATTTCTACTTCTCTCTTGCTCTTCTCTTTCTTTTTTTCCAATTTCTTTCTCTGTGTTTCTTTCTACACCTCCCATTCCCACACTTTCTATATTTCTAATCTCTCATTCTCTTTTCCCTATTTTTCCCCAAATTCCTTCTCTGACTCACTTTCTACCACTCCCTTTCTTACTCGTTCTATATTTCTACTTCTCTCTTTCCTTTTTTTACCAATTTCTTTCTCTAACACTCTTTCTAACTCTCCCATTCTCACTCTTTTTATATTTCTACTTCTCTCATGCTCTTCTCTTTCTTTTTTTTCCATATTTCTTTCTCTAACTCTCTTTCTACATCTCCCATTCCCACTCTTTCTATATTTCTACTCTCTCATTCTCTTTTCCCTCTTTTAACCAAATTCCTTCTCTGATTCCCTTTCTACCACTCCCTTTCTCACTCGTTCTATATTTCTACTTCTCTCTTTCTCTTTCCTTTTTTTTCCCAATTTCTTTCTCTGTCTTTCTAACTCTCTCATTCTCACTCTTTCCATATTTCTACTTCTCTCTTTCTCTTCTCTTTCTTTTTTCCCATTTCTTTCTCTGTGTCTTTTTCTACATCTCCCATTCCCACTCTTTCTATATTTCTACTCTCTCATTCTCTTTTCTCTCTTTTTCCCAAATTCCTTTTCTGACTCTCTTTATACCACTCCCTTTCTCAATCGTTCTATATTTCTACTTCTCTCTTTCGTTTTTTTTCCCAGTTTCTTTCTCTAACTCTCTTTCTAACTCTCCCATTCGCACTTTTTCTATATTTCTACTTCTCTCTTTCTCTTCTCTTTCTTTTTTCCCATTTCTTTCTCTGTGTCTCTATCTACATCTCCCATTCCCACTCTTTCTATATTTCTACTCTCTCATTCTCTTTTCCATTTTTTCCCTAATTCCTTCTCTGACTCTCTTTCTACCACTCCCTTTCTCATTCGTTCTATATTTCTACTTCACTCTTTCCTTTTTTTTCCCAATTTCCTTCTCTGACTCTCTTTCTAACTCTCCCATTCTCAGTCTTTCCATATTTCTACTTCTCTCTTCCTCTTCTCTTTTCTTTTTACCAATTTCTTTCTCTATGTCTCTTTCTACATCTCCCATTCCCACTCTTTCTATATTTCTACTCTCTCATTCTCTTTCCTTTTTTTCCCAATTTCTTTCTTTGACTCTCTTTCTAACTCTCCCATTCTCACTCTTTCCATATTTCTACTTCTCTCTTGCTCTTCTCTTTTCTTTTTTCCAATTTCTTTCTCTATGTCTCTTTCTACATCTCCCATTCCCACTCTTTCTATATTTCTACTCTCTCATTCTCTTTTCCCTCTTTTTCCCAAATTCCTTCTCTGATTCCCTTTCTACCACTCCCTTTCTCACTCGTTCTATATTTCTACTTCTCTCTTTCTCTTTCCTTTTTTTCCCAATTTCTTTCTCTGTCTTTCTAACTCTCTCATTCTCACTCTTTCCATATTTCTACTTCTCTCTTGCTCTTCTCTTTTCTTTTTTCCAATTTCTTTCTCTATGTCTCTTTCTACATCTCCCATTCCCACTCTTTCTATTTTTCTACTCTCTCATTCTCTTTTCCCCGTTTTTCCCAAATTCCTTCTCTTACTCCCTTTCTATCACTCCCTTACTCACTCGTTCTATATTTCTACTTCTCTCTTTCTCTTTCCTTTTTTTCCCAATTTCTTTCTCTGACTCTCTTTCTAACTCTCCCATTCTCACTCTTTCCATATTTCTACTTCTCTCTTGCTCTTCTCTTTCTTTTTTTCCAATTTCTTTCTCTGTGTCTCTTTCTACATCTCCCATTCCCACTCTTTCTATTTTTCTACTCTCTCATTCTCTTTTCTCTCTTTTTCCCAAATTCGTTCTCTGACTGTCTTTCTACCACTCTCTTTCTCACTCGTTCTATATTTCTACTTCTCTCTTTCCTTTTTTTTCCCCAGTTTCCTTCTCTAACTCTCTTTCTAACTCTCCCATTCTCACTCTTTCTATATGTCTACTTCTCTCTTGCTCTTCTCTTTCTTTTTTTCTAATTTCTTTCTCTAACTCTCTTTCTACATCTCCCATTCCCACTCTTTCTATATTTCTACTCTCTCATTCTCTTTTGTCTCTTTTTCCCAAATTCCTTCTCTGACTCTCTTTCTACCACTGCCTTTCTCACTCGTTCTATATTTCTACTTCTCTCTTTTTTTTCCCCAATTTCTTTCTCTAACTCTCTTTCTAACTCCCCCATTCTCACTCTTTCAATATTTCTCCTTCTCTCTTTCTCTTTCCTTTTTTTCCCAATTTTTTTCTCTGACTCTCTTTCTAACTCTCCCATTCTCACTCTTTCCATATTTCTACTTCTCTCTTGCTCTTCTCTTTCTTTTTTTCCAATTCTTTCTCTGTGTCTCTTTCTACATCTCCCATTCCCACTCTTTCTATATTTCTACTCTCTCATTCTCTTTTCCCTCTTTTTCCCAAATTCCTTCTGTGACTCTCTTACTACCACTCCCTTTCTCACTCGTTCTATATTTCTACTTCTCTCTTTCTACTTTTTTCCTTAATTTCTTTCTCTGACACTCTTACTATCTCTCTCATTCTCACTCTTTCCATATTTCTACTTCTCTCTTGCTCTTCTCTTTCTTTTTTCCAATTTCTTTCTCTGCGTCTCTTTCTACATCTCCCATTCCCACTCTTTCTATATTTCTACTCTCTCATTCTCTTTTCCCTCTTTTTCCCAAATTCCTTCTCTTACTGCCTTTCTATCACTCCCTTTCTCACTCGTTCTATATTTCTACTTCTCTCTTTCTCTTTCCTTTTTTTTCCCAGTTTCTTTCTCTGACTCTCTTTCTAACTCTCCCATTCTCACTCTTTTCATATTTCCACTGTAGATGCTCATTTCTCTTTATTAATTTAGCATTGTGAACAGGTAAATCCTTCCTCTAAAACCATGGAAATTTTTTTTATTATTCGAACTTATGGAGTGAGCGTAGCATGCAACAGAGTCGACCCAAATAATTCATTGAAAAAATTGAGCGGTTACAAAGTGGGGGATCACTGTATATTGCTCTCTATTTTTTCCACATTAGATTATTATTTTCCGTTATTAATTTAGCATTATGAACAGGTAAACCCCTCCTCTAAAACCTGGGAATTTTTTTATTTATTCGAACTTATGATGTGAGCCTAGCATGCAACAGTGTCGAGCCAAATTATTCAGATTTCACTGAAAAAATTGAGTGGGTACAAAGTGGGGGACCACTGTATATTTCTCTCATGCTTTCCACATTAGATTATTTCTCGTTATTAATTTACCATTATCAACAGACAAATCCCTTCACTAAAACCTGGGAAAATCTTTTTATTCGAACTTATCGGTTGAGCGTAACATGCAACCGAGTCGACCCAATTAATTGACACAATTTTTGGGGTACAAAGTGAAAGGTCGCTGTATATTTCTCTTATGCCTTACCGTTTCAATTTTTATTTATCTTTTAATTTAGTATTAACGCTCAGGTAAACCGCTCCTATAAACTTGGTTAATTTTTTTTTCATTCGAACTTATGCAGTGAGCGTAGCATGCAACTGATTCGACTCAAATAATTGGGATTTCCTTGACATAATTTTATGTGTCTCAAGAGGGGGATTACTGTATATTTCTCTCATGCTTTCCACTTTAGAATTTTATTTATCTTTTTTTAATTTAGCATTATGAACAGGGACATCCCTCCTGTAAAACCTGGGGAAAAAAATTTTATTCGAAGTTATGGAGTTTGCTTAGCATGCAACGGAGTCGACCCAAATAACTCAAACCTCACTTACAAAATTGTAACATTATGATCAGGTAAATCCCTCCACTAATAATTCGTGAAAATTCTTTTTCATTTGGTCTTATGGAGTGAGCATAATACGCTGCCGAATGGGTCCATACAATTGGGATTTCCTTGAAAGAATTCTGTGTGGATAAAGTCGGGGATCAGTGCATATTTCTCATTTGCTTTGTCTTTGTCTTTTCTCTTTTGTTTTGTCTTTTAGATTTCTATTTAACATATTTCATTTACCATTATGATGATGCAAATGTCTCCTCGAATAATTCGTGAAAATTTTTTTCATTTGGTCTTATGGAGTGATTATAACACGCAGCCGAATCGGGCCATACAGTTGGGATTTCCTTAAAAGAATTTTGTGGTGATATTTCTCTTTGCTTTCAATTTAATTTATTTCATTTAACATTAGGTCCAGGAAAATTTCTTTAAAATACCTGGCGAATATGTTTTTCATTCTGACTTTGGTGCGAGCGTTGCATTCAACTGAATTGATCCATATAATTGGGATTTCTTTGAAAGATTTTTTGCGCTCATAAAGTTGGGGATCAATGCATATTTCTCTTGCATTTGCACTTTTAGCTTTGTGCTTCATCTATTGAACTATTGAACATTAGGTCCAGGTAAAATTCCTGGTGAATTTTTTTTTTATTCAGACTTATGTAGCGAGTGTGGCATGTCATCGAGTCCATCCATTGAAATGAGATTTCCTTGAAAGATTTTGTGCGGTCACAAATTGGGGGATCAGTGTATGAATCCTATCTTGGCCGTGACAAATCTCTGTGATCAAGTTGCTACGCAAGGACAAGAACAATGGGTATGTGATAGTCAACTTTCGGCCTTCAGCGATGTTAAATACAGAAAAAGATTTTAGCCAAGGTGTTAACGAACGGTTTGGAGGCAGTCCTCTTAGTTTGACTGGCTCCAAACAGACGTGCTGTGAATGGCAGGACTATTAAGGACAACCTTCATATGATACGCTTGATCATCGAGCAAGTCAACAGTGAAACAACGCTGATCAATTTAGATCAGCTCAAGGCCTTCGATAGGGTGCACCATCGATAGGGTGCACCATCGATTTCTTTTCGGCAGCCGTTTTCGGGCCGTACTTTCGCACTGGTGAAAGTGAATGGGTTTCGATTGAAACCTTTCATATGGTCTTGCTCCATTTGTCAAGTTTGTCCGCTTCGCCTTTGCTTTACGTTGGAACCTTTTCTTCGCAAGACGAATCCGGTCCTACGCGGAATTTCTCTATCTACTGCTACCACCTCGGTCAGGTATAATGCTGACGATGTTTCGGTTCTTGTTTCAAGCAGAGACGAGGTTGACGAAGTCAGAAAAGAAATCAGAGGATATGAGATAGTGACAGGGGCCAAGATCAACCGCGATAAGTCTGTTGGTTTGTGGTTGGGTTCGAGGAAGGGAGTTTCTCTTTCTAATGTTATTAGTAAGGGCCTTCTTCTCTTTCTTGTGGGGAAGCAAGTCCACCAAGGTACATCGAAGGATCTGTTACCTCCACTTCCTGAATGCGGTCTGGTTATACCTAGCTTTAAGACTCGTCAACATACGCTTTGTATTGCGTTCTTAGATCGAATGTGTCACGATTCGGATGAGGAGGGCGTATTCTGGAAGGACGACCCCTAAAGAATTTCCCATCTCTGAGAAGTGTACACTCGTTCGACTTTGATTTTTTTCGGATGAGTGTGTGTTTGTAGTGTGTGAATGGCTTGTACGAATGTTTTTATATTTTTCAAGTCCCGCATTGATTTCGTCCAGTTAACTGATGTTTCTGCCACAGTTAGGGCTGTGGGTGGGGGTTATTACTAACACCATTTTGTTTAGTTTCTTGTACATAGTTTTATACTCATTGTAAATATTCATTGATGTTTTTAGATTTTTAAACTGTTATTTTATACCCCTCCCCCAACAGACAATGAATTGTATATATGGGGACTAGTTAGGGCTTCATAGAGTTTCTGAGGCATAATGGTGAATGAAGTAAGGATGGTAAGTAAGAATGAGTTGTTTTGGTGAAAAGAATATTGTTTGTATGTTTGGGTCAGTGTTTGCGGCTAGCTAAGTTTAATGTTAAGACAGAAGATGACCATACTTTCTCCCCTTTCTCCTTTTCGGCCTTGTGCCATATTTGTACTTTTGTACAATAAATAAATTTGTTGACCGACTTCACACTTGAATTCATTTTCTGAATGCGGACAATTCATGTTAATTTCTTTGCTACATTGATTAGCTGTTTGAGGTATCAGCTCCAGGTGAATATTACAGTGAACTGATAAGAACTTCTTTGTTGGAATTTGGTAAATGGTGAGTGAAAACTTTACAATTACACAAGCCGAGAGAGGCAAACTTTATTTGGAAACAGGTAGGTTTTTTTTTATAATGTGAAAGACATATCTAGGCAACTCAACGTAAGATACAATGTTTGTGTCTTAGATTTCTGCAGGAGCGGTTAATACATTATTATTTTAGTTTCAGAACTTAACAATATTATACAACGTATTTAAAATGATTTTTTAATTTATTAGTTTTATGATTTGCAGCACGTCTTTCGTGTTTAAAGAATTTACTTGTGGTTATGGTATATATGGAAAATAACAGTTTTTGTTAATACATAATTTAAAACCGAATAGAAGTGAATTTTCTTATTGGTGGTAATACGCCTCAAAATTGTCATGTTGATAAAATCCGAAAACGAACCTACGATGTGCAACGAAAAAATTTACAATTGGAATTTACCTTAGTCCACATTTTGATCTCAAACATGTTAACCGATAAAACTGCAAAGATTTGAAACTTACTTCAAGAGTTAATATACTTTTTTATTAAAATTTAATCATTGCACACAACCATAGAACCCCAGAATGAACATAGAGTTAATTTATGAAGTCTTTTCAAAAATGTAATACTCAAAGCCTCTCCCTTAAAAATCTCCCGCCAATGTATTACGCCTTTCATTTTGGGCTCAAATATTTCACTTCCTATAGAAAGTTGGCATATATAGTTAATTAAACTCTTGTTCTGGTAAAGACAATTCTTGTGTTGAAGCCAAATTGGTCAGATGCCTAAAATTCTCCAAATTATCTTCTGTACTGCGGGTGTGAGAAAGTCAGCCCCTTCCAGTTATTAAAAAAAGTGGGGAGAGACTAAGTTTTAGTCCATTCTTTCTTTACCGTAAACTGATCATAGATACTACCATAAATATCCAATTTTGAAATTTCTTTTTATACCCGCGCCTCAAAGTCGTTTAATGGGGGGTCCAATCTTACAGTTTATCAAAAACAAGATGATTGCTATTTTTCCGAAAGTTTCAATTTTTTTTTTTTTTTACTTTTGTTAATGTGTCAGAACAACTCCACAGCATTTCAATAGTAAGCCTTTCTTAACATTAATATTTTTTACTTATATACTTTTCCTCATCTAAGCAAAACAGGGGACACATTCAAGTAAAAATAGAATCTTTAAAAGTCTGACACGAATCCACTTATTCGATTAAAATCAAATCTTTGAGACTTATTAATTAGTAGGATTTTTTAAATTAAAATACCAGTCTATATTTGGGGGAGGAAAATTTTTTCTTGGTTCGTACACCGTTCTATTAATTTGATTATATATATTTTCATGATGGCTTTTATCCTTCTATGTAGATTTTGATTTATTTGGAAAATATCCAGGAACTATGCAAACTGGAGTATTTATTTCGGATAAAAACCAGGAAAATGAAGTAATCTATCACCTGTTTTTACCTTCATTCGATTAATTATTAATTAGATATGTTGATTATGAAAGAATGTTCATTATATATATATATATATATATATATATATATATATATATATATATATATACACACATACATATATATACATATATAGATATATATATATATATATATATATATATATATATATATATATATATATATATATATGCACACGCACAAACCATACAATATATATATATATATATATATATATATATATATATATATAGGTACCTTCACGAGATCGCTAAAAAAAAAGACCATAGCATGAAGAAAAAGACGCCAAACTTGACGAAAACAAAATTTGATCGTCTAAATGTTTCTGTAATTACTAAGAGGAAAGATCAAAGTATTTTGGGGTATTTTTTTTACATTTTTTAATCGTTCCTAGCACGTCCGAAATTTTCGTTAAATATCTTGTTTTTTTGTTTTTTTTGAGTCAGCAAAATTGACCATTTTTTCCCATTTTATAAATAAACTGAAAATCTCACTTTGAAATTCTTTTAAATATCAATTATCATTTTTTCAAAACTTATTTTAAGAAAATCAGAAATTATAATGTTTATTTAAAATATTTTGAACCAAGTTTAACTTAGCTTCTGCTCCGAAAAGATGTAATTTGAAAATAAAACAAATCAGGTCATAAACTTTCGCGTCACTTGACAGGTGATGAATG
>OZ010610.1:19553005-19715505 GCA_963932145.1 Acanthosepion lycidas
AACTAACACACTCAAGAGCGAGAGCCGGGTGTGAACGGAACAAGGCGCCGTCACAAAATGACCATTATCGTCGTTTACGCATGGTCCTGACGCACGAGTTCCAGCCGAAGGATAAAATAATATTTTAAAGTATTTCTATTTTTCGACCAATAAAAATACTTCCATCCTAATTATACTCGCGTCGTTTTACGAGCCCGTTAAGCCATAAAAAAACGCCATAAAAGGGGTCACACGGGGAAGTACAACAGCAGTCAACAGGAGGCCAGGGAAGAGACCTGTCACGGTCAGTCAGCAGCATTCAGCAGGAGGAGCGCCACGCCAACCAGTGAGAACTACTATGAGAGATCAACCCAGATCGGGAGCCGGCTTATGAACTATACGACAAGGTAGCTGTCCCAAAACCACACGTTCCTATTGAAATAAATCACGTAAATCTTTTTTCTGTTGTCGTATTTCTTTCTTGCAACCATACGCCTTTCTGTAACATACATTAGGATATCGTTAGTTTTAGTATAAAAGAAAATCTATCTTTGAAATCTTGGTAAATTTTTTTGTTGTTAATTTTGAGAACGTAGATCAAAAGAGCATTTTTAGATTTTTCCAAGTTTAACTGGGTACAAAATGGATAATATTTACATTATTTACATTATTCGCATTGTTGTCCTCATCTTTATTGCCATATTCACGACATTTCGGCCTCAAGGAAACATAGTTCAGTGGATAATAGCGTTGATTGGATCCAGTGACTTGAATTGTGAATTCAATACCTGATTATTGCAGTGGTGAACAAAAACTTGGAGAGTTGAGTTAAAGGGAGATAAATGAAACACCCGAAAGAGGCATGGCACGTGGAACTGGAACAATCTACCAAGGTGGGTGAAGTAAAGGGTTCAGTACGAAATTTCAATTACCTGAAGAAGGCCGGAGCGTACTAACTCCTGTCGAAACAAATTGAAATTAAAATAAGAGAAAAATGTATATGCGATTAACATAGCAGTTATTAACGTGGTAAGTGGAATCAATAAGCCAAGTTCAAGTTCCGCTCGGGTCTGTTGCGTTCATTTTCGTATAAATTCACTTGCGAAAGCATGAATCCATCTCTTGCTTGCTGCCATGTCTGTAGAATTTAGGGTTAGGCGAACTAAGCGCTCTATCATTGTAAGGGAGATAACTCCGATTATATTCTTATCAACGTTTACTTGCTAAGAACGTATGTGGAGTTACACCCTCACCACCACTTACATTTAACTTTTGGTGGGGATGGGTGGGGTTATAGTTATATAAATTCCAATTCCAAATTATTTATGCACAAATCTTGCTAAATTTGAGAATTGAAGCTCTCACAATTTATCTAAATGAATAAAGAAATGAGTTTTTCAATCTAAAAAATAACAACAAAATAAAATAATAATCAGCTGAACAGACACATTAAAGACATATTTTAGAATTAGCTGTAAATAATTTAGTGGCTTATTAAAAAAACATGTTTTACAAGACTGATAAACACTCCTAGTCATATTAAATTAATATAAACCTCAAAAGTAATATTTACTATTAATTTAACAGTTGAATATGATGCATTATTTGCAAGATTCAGAAATACTGCAAATCCTATTGAATAAAGTAAAGAGAATTTGTACAACTGACATTTACTGAATGGAGAGAAAAATTAAAATACATAATTTATTGCTGTATAAAACTCATTCACTTATGTGCTAATACCCTTGGGAAAAGTATGAATCCTCTTCTTCTCCCACAATCTATGGATAAATAGCAGGACAGGCCAGAACAGACTTGGATGGCAACTGGTCTACCGCAGAAAGAAATGGCAACCTACTATGGGAAAAAAAAATTTGCCTCGTCAGTCATGTATGGAAAGATACATGATCGCCTAAGCGTGTATCACGCATGGTACATAACTGAGTGACCCTTGGGAAAGGTATGAATCCTCTTCTTCTCAACACCCCACCAAACCCCCACCCAGCTATGGGAAAATAGCAGGACATATTTGGGAAGGGTATTAAAATAATCCAAAACCTATACTGGCAGAAAATCACAGATATCAAAACTAAACAAGTAGAAAACTTTTAATATATTTGGACGTGTTTTAACAGCAGACATAAAGTGGGACACTGAAACCCGAAAGCACATTGGGATATTGAAAGTTACCCTTCCAAAAGCTGAATAAAGTATTAGAAACAGGAATATTGCATTAGAAACCAAGAAAAGAGGACTGTATTTTCATATAATATCAGTCCTCCTATATTACAGTGAATGATGGAGACCTCTCAAAGGTGAAGAACAGACAAAGCAACAAAGATGTGGTTCGATAGAAGGATGCTGATAATACCATGAACCAAACATGGGAGCAACAACAAAGATTTAAATAAACAAAAAAGCCAAATCTAAGAACAAGAAAGATACAATTGAAATTTCTAGGGGACATAATGAGGAGAGAGAGTTTGGAGAATTTGATATTCACTGGACAGATTGAAGGCAAGAGGGACAAAGAAAAACAGTGAAAAACGTACCTACCGAGCTTTGGTAAATGGCTTGCAGAACAGGGTTCAGGAGTGATAACAAAAAGACAAAATTTATTCAAACCTATACAAAGGCCAGGAAATTGTGGAGAGCCATGATCACCAACATCCTGAAGAGACGTGGTACATAGAAGAAAAGAAGAATGCCTCCATATTGGGCCAATAATTTGTAATGCAAAATATTCTTTTATGGCAGTTATGAGAAATTTACAATTTTAAAACTTTTGCACTGTACCATTAAAATTTTATTAAATACATCATGATAGGATAAAAATAAAAGATATTTCCATGAGTTTCTAGTAACAGATTTTATGACAAGGATAACAGCTTCAATTAGGTGAGGATCTTTATAAATTTCCCTGGGTTGCTTGCCCTTTTCCTTTGATGTACATGAATTTCATTGTATATTCAAGTATAGTAATTTAGTGGATACGTTTATAACCATAACATCTAACAAAGAGGAAATATACAAATGGAATCCATGCCTACATACATGTAAACTGCAATATCACATATTTTTCAAGCAATAAATTAAGCAATATTTCAAGAATATGATTCATCTTAAAATTCTCAGCCGAAAATGCACACAAAAATCAACAAGTGTAAGGAAGATAATCAAGTATTTATGGATTAATATACAGTTTCTTCCTATTTATTTACTATTTATTTGTTTTAATTTATTTTTATATTTATTTGAGTATACTAAAATAAATAATTAAATTACTTATAAATAGACATTTTAACTTTTTGTGAAATGTTTCATGTAACATATGTACATAAATTATGTAAGACTTTTGAGAAAATAGAAACTAATTTAACTAATAAGTTTCAGAAATTCATCCACAGATGATCTCAAGGACACATGGCACAGTGGATAAAGGCGTTAGATCCAGTGACAGAACCCAAAGAGTGTGAGTTCAATACCTGGTTAAGGCGGTGGAGAACTTGAGGAATTAACAGGAGATAACTGATAACTGACATCCATTAGACATGGCACGTGGAACTAGAACAGTATAGCGAAATAAAGGGTTGAGTTTAACATTCCAATCGGCTGAAGAAATGCTGTGATAAATATGGCAACAAAGATGAGGATGTTAGTCCAAACAATGTATGAGATGAGGTATTATGTACACAAATGGTGTACATAATGCCTCATCTCAGAAATATAGACAGATACTGAATGATCATTGAATTCACTATAATAATGAATTAGTCCATACAATTTGTACATTACATGATAAGGTTTTAGAAACACCAGACTTGTATTTGGAGCTTAGAGTTCTTGTTTTTGTCACTGCTAAAAGTCAGTTATTGAGTTACAGGTTTATGGCTATGGTCAGAAACAGGATGCAATTTATGTTTAGATTTGAGGTAAGTTTATTGTTGTATATTCAAAGCTAAAAGACATGGGTTAGGGTTGTGTGTTAGAAATAATACATTGAGTGATTGCATAACTGTTAAAATTCTAATCGGATTTAATAAAAATAAAATGGATATGTTTATGAAATGTAAAGCTTGATTTAAAAATTTAAGATAATTATGTTCATGTTAGAATTTAATATTATGGTTAGATGGTCAAGATAGGATATATGGAGGGATAATGTAAATATTGATATAGATAGATCAAGTTTGAATGAGAAAATCTGAAGTCAAGCCAAGACAGGCCTTGTGTCTTCTGCAGCAATGTTTGAATAGCTCTTTGAGCTGGGCCTTGAAGGTTAGGGACTCTGAAAGAGAAAAGTGAAAAAGAACTGGCCTTGAAGGTAGAGGCCATTGTAAAGGAACAGTGGAAAAGAGACTGGATAGGTTAGTGCTATGATTTCTGGAACTTCCAGTTATACTCTGCTGATTACTTCCATTGTTGCTATGACTGAATCAAGCAAAGTAAGGAAACCCCCACATAATCAACAAGTGAGATAGTTTCTATAATATTTACAATTCAAACAAAATACTTCATTTTTTTGTTTTACAACCAAAAAAGGTGTTAAAAAAAGATCAACAATCATGAAAATATAATTCATCTTTTGTAGAGATTTTAGAATACACTGAGTTTTCATCTTCGCAGCTTTCATGGCATTATTACTGAAAGTTTTTTTTTTTTGCATAACAAGCACATAGACATTGTTTTCATTAGTAAATGAAAGTACATATCCAAATTTTAAGTACTCTTGTGAATATTGTTCACACTTCTTCTTAGCATTAGTGGTATTGTAGAAATGGACAAATTTATACAGTAAATGCACAGCTATCAGTTCACCACTCTGATAACTACAGGTGTTGAGAAAACACTGGCTGACTCTCTACTAGTTGGCACCAATGTCCATCTGATGGTGACTCTGGCCAGCAAGCATGTGCTATGGATTGGGTGCTGAGCTGATCTATCTCAACAGCAAATTGACCAAGCTGAGAATTGTATGTGACTCATATGTCTCTCTCTCTCTCTCTCTCTCTCTCTCTCTCTCTCTCTCTCTCTCTCTCTGTAGTGGTTGCAATATTTCTATGTGTTTGCATGTTCACCCCCCAGCATTCTACCCTCAGTTGGGTTCTGTCTCTGCAGTGTTTAATGATGCCATAAATAAAAGAATTGCTGTTGCTACTTCTGTGCGATTGTAGGTTTATATGTGCATGAAGTATATTAGATTGTCAGCAATATATGTATCAGCAAGTTGTATTTTTAAATCTTATACGAATTTCAGCATTCAACTCAGAAAGTTAAATTGACTCCCTCGACATTTATTGACCCCTTTCCGACCACCAGGCATTTATGAATCCATTGAATAGTCCCATCAACCCCAAGGAGTTGATATTGACCACTTTGGAAAACCCTGTAATAGAACATTGTAGGCAAAATATATTGATCCAGCAGAATCAAAGGTAATAATCAAGTCTAGAGGTTTATTTCCAAACTGTCCTTGCTGTCTCCTGATTGCCATGATGCCACTGATGAAAACACCAGGAATGGATTCAGATTTATATTACTCTTTCATAACATTTATAAAATTGCAAATGTTTCTAGAGTTTTTAGTTCAACTAGAAATGTCTCTTAATTGTTGTTTATACATTGTGAAAAAATGCCAAGCAAAAATGCAATTCTTTGATTTAATTTATATTATCTTCTGGGTTTCCTGATATTTTGCATAAAAATTTAGATTCCACGTAAGTGACAAGAAGGTTAAGATTCTGCAACCAGAAATTCTACGAAATTCTTGAAATTTCCCAACCAACGTATACATGGTTTTGCAGCCTCAAATGAATTTGAATCTGTATTAAATTATTTGGACCTGGTGAACCTTTCTATGTTGCTTAGTGTCTTTGCTTATGGCAATTTACTATAAATGTTGTGGTGCAAAGAAACTAAAACACTCCTAAATCCTCCAACATTTGCACCTATTAGAACGGGCGAAACCGCGAATGTCTCAGGAACCGGACCTAATCCTCGGGACCGTAATCCTCCTCGGAGGCGATGGATAACTGTGGCAATTCTAGAGCTAATGCATGTGACACAGGCCGCGATCGCCTGCGTGCCGTCACCCGCGTGGGCACCCACGCCGGCCGTTACGGGTCGCGGCGCTACATATTAGACTGAGACCGATGCGCGTCATTCCGTCCTCTCGTCGCGGTCGCCGTCGTTGTCTTTTCCGTCTGGGTGAGCGCGCGGCGTTCTGCGGCGGGGCCAAAGGGAAGCGCGCTCCGCTTTGGTGACTCTGGATAACTCACTGGTCGATCGCACTGACTTTCACGCCTGGCGACGGGTCTCTCGAGGGTCCGCTCTACCAACTGTCGGCGGTCGGTTAAGTGCCTACCGTGGTTACTACGGGTAACAGAGAATCGGGGTTCGATTCCGGAGAGGGAGCATGCGAAACTGCTACCACATCCAAGGAAATTACCCACTCCCGGCATGAGGAGGTAGTGAAAAAAAATAACGACACGAGATTCTCTCGAGGCCTCGCAATCGGAATGAGTACACTTCAAATCCGTTAACGAGGACCAACCGGAGGACAAGTCTGGTGCCAGCAGCCGCGGTAATTCTAGCTTCGGTAGCGTATATTAAAGTTGTTGCGGTTAAAAAAGCTCGTAGTCCGAACTCGGGTTCGTGGTCACGTTCGCGGCCCCGGGGGGGGGGGGGGGCGGCGCCATCGTCCGTCGTTGACTTTGGTCGTCCGTGCGCATTCCCGGCCCTTTCCGCCGGTGTCAACCGCTTGCACATCCGCCACGCGGTCCTGCCGGAGAAGTTACGCGGGGGAGTAGTAGGTTTTAAAGGCGCGTTTGCCGCGGAGGTGCGGGTGTCCCGCGGGAGTCGCCGTCTGTGGCGGCGCCGGGTCGTTCCGTTCGGTGCGTGTGGTCTAAAGACGGTGCCGCCAACGTGGTGTCCCTGTCGTCGACGGCCAGCGGCGTTTGCTTGTCGTCTGCGTCGCCGTTGTCGCCTAAAAGTGTCCGTTGCATCGCTCCGTCTTGGGTTGCCGTCGCGGGATTCAATGCCGCTGTTTCCGCGCGGTGGCCTCCTCTTCCCTCTCGTCCTCCAGTCTTACCTCGACCCTGCTCTACCTACCTCCGCGTCTATCTATCGTTTTGCGCACGTCCGGGGTCGGCGGTTTCTCCTGCAAGGGTGCTCTTGACCGAGTGTCCGCGGCGGCCGGTACGTTCACTTTGAAAAAATTAGAGTGCTCAGAGCGGGCTTTTCAAGCTTGCATACGATAAGCGTGGAATGATGGAAGAGGGCCTCGTCTACGTCTGTCGGTCTCCGTCTAGGGCGAGGCAATGATCGAAGGGAGCGGTCGGGGCTACTCGTATTGCGACGTTAGAGGCGAAATTCTTGGATCGTCTCAAGAGGAACTGCAGAGTTCGGTTCCGTGGGGAGTATGGTTGCAAAGCTGAAACTTAAAGGAATTGACGGTGGGCACCACCAGGAGTGGAGCCTGCGGCTTTATTTGACTCAACACAGGAAAACTGACCCGGTCCGAACACCGGTAGGATTGACAGATCGATAGCTCTTTCTCGATTCAATGGGTGGTGGTGCATGGCCGTTCTCAGTTGGTGGAGCGATCCGTCTGGTTGATTCCGATAACGAACGAGACTCCGGCCTGCTAACTAGTGCGTCGATGTGTGTGTTTATTCAACGGCGGGATCGGCATTCATCGCAGCGCCCGAGTCCGGGTTGGTTTTCACACGCACTTCTTAGAGGGACGGGAGGCAGAAAGCCACACGAGGCGGGGCGATAACAGGTCTGTGATGCTCTTAGTTGTCCGAGGCCGCACGCGCGCTACACTGGAGGTATCAGTGGGGACTTCGCTCCGGTCCGAGAGGGTCGGGAAACCCCTTACCCACCTTCCGTGATAGGGGCCGGGACCTGTAACCAACCCTGTGAACGAGGAATTCCCGGAAGGCGCGGGTCAACAGCCCTTTGTACACAACGGCCGTCGTTACTACCAATCGAAGGGTCCGGTGAGGTCCTCGGATCTGGCCGACCTCGCCGCCGGGCAGCGTGCACGTGGTGCAGCGGCGGTATTCGCCGCCATTTCCCGCGCGTGTCATACTGGCCTTGGCGTTCGATGCCTGGAGAAGACAGCCGAACCCGATCGCTTAGAGGAAGTAACAAGGTTTCCGTAGGTGAACCTGCGGAAGGATCATTATCGATGACTAGCTGCGATTGCTCGCGGTTTACTCTTCTTCCGACGTAAATCATCTGCTCCCCGCTCGAGACGGTCGCCGTCGGATCTCCGTCTCCCGCCGAATTACGTCCAGCCATGCCATTTTCGTACCGTTTCTACGTCCCACGGGGAGTTTGAGTTCGGATAGACATGCACGCGATTCGAGTGACGCTACTGCCAGCCACGATCGTGAGATGGACTCCGTCACGCCTCCGTCTCTCGCCGACGTGGTCGCATGTAGCTGGCGCTTTACGGTCCCCGCCGCCGTCAATGTCCTCGACAAATTGTGGTACTTGCCGTGGTGCCAGTCTGCTGTGGACCTCGACCTCTACGGTCGCGTGCGCGACCCCGTTCTCGACCTCCTTGCTCCAAACTCCTCGCACTCATTTTTTAATCCAGTCGCGAAAACAAACCAAAACAAACAAAACCCCTGGTTGGGGGATCACTCGGCTCGTCCATCGATGATGAGCGCGGCTAGCTGCAAGAACTGATGCGAATTGCAGGACTCAGGGAACATCGACACCTCGAACGCACATTGCAGCCTCGAGATCACTTGTCTTAGAGCCCCGTCAGGTCGAAAGGCGGAAAATGGCATGTCTTCTCACTCGTTAGTCGAGAGGCATCTCACTGTCTCCCGCGTCATTCTTTTGGAGAATTGCTTTTCTCACGCGGGGGAAACCCGGGACGTCACAGGATGGAAGGTTCTTTTTCTTCCTTCGTCTTCCGCTTACAAACCGTGAGGTCGCTTCCGTTACGACCGCGAGCAGTCGTTGATTGCAAGACAACGACCAAGCGCAAACAGCAGCGGCAACGTCATTTCGCTCTCGGAAGTCGAAATACAAAGCTTGGACGTCTCGAAGCCAGTCTCTGCCGCTGCCGCCACCGTCATCGTGCGTGGTTTTCGTTTTGTTGTCAAATGTCGCGCACGTATACGCGAAAAACAAGCGTAACACCGCCGCCCTCGGCTCGGACGAGACGACACGCTGAACTTAAACATATCGTTAAGCGGAGGAAAAGAAACCAACCGGGATTCCCTTAGTAACGGCGAGTGAACCGGGAGAAGCCCGTTGCAAGTAAACGACTTCGGGACGTGTGGCCAATTCGGTGCGGACGACGAGCGACGACCTTCGATCCGAGAGTAGAGTTGCTTCGGAACGCAGCCCAAATCGGGTGGTAAGCTCCATCCAAGGCTAAATACCGGGACGAGTCCGATAGTTAACAAGTAGCGTGAGGGAAAGTTGAAAAGAACTTTGGAGAGAGAGTTCAAGAGTACTTGAAACCGCCCAGGAGTAAACGGGTGGGACCGCTCACCGCGGTGGCGGGGGGACTCAGTCCGGTGCTGCTGAACGTGGCCCAAACACGATTTGGTTGTTGTCCGGGTATTCCTCGGGCGGCAGCGTCCATAACAAGGTGGCGCGGACGTCGTTTTCGGTGTCACCGGCGGGACGACGTTTGCTGGTGGGGAAGGGCTCCGCCCTTCCTTCCTCCTTACTCGACCTCGACGCCCTCCGGATTCTGTTTTGCGCTCACGTCGCCGATGAGAGAGACGGGCCGCGAAGAACGAGGAGAGTGCGGCGACTCGCGTCGCTGCTGCTGCTGCTCCTGCAGCCGCTGTGGCCACCATTGCTGCCGTCGTGGCTCCTCCTCTCCATTCCTCGCGATCACCCGCATCTCTCCTTCGCTCGGCCTCATATGCCGCGGGTGCTTTGGCGCGACGCTCACATCCGCACTGATGCACTTTCCCGGACGACCCGTTTCCAGTGTGCAGGGCGACGCGCGGTGTCCGTAGGCGGAAGGCGCACTCTAAACTCCACCTTCATGTTCGCGTGTCGGTTTTTGGTCTTGGGTTTTACCTGTAATGACTGCAAAAAGGATAAAAGAACATTAGGATCAGAGAGCATTGGAAGGAGAAATTCAACAAAGACTTCTCCTAGCAGCCGTTCCAAGGCTGAAAACCAACGTTCACAAAGACTGTCTAGAAATGCTTCAACAACTGCAGCCGCAAGAGCCTTGAAAACTCAAGAAGAACGTACAATTCAAGAGAACAGAAAAGCTGCAAAAACAGCTTACGCATTGACAATGCAGGCTGCATAAGACGGCCTCAATAGTTTGGAAGGTATTGCTACAAGATCAGTACCACATCAGAGAATCTCTAGACATTGTCGTCAGCATTGGTCTTTAAAGGCATCCGTATATGACCTCCTGCTATTAAGAGAACCAACCCATATGTCCTACTTCAAAGTATCTCGATAGCCTGCTTACGTGCAGACAAAAAGGTGAACAAAAGAGCATTTTAACATTATGTGTTCGGTGATATGATTGCACAAACCATCCTTGAAGATTTATTGCAGTCACTGAAAATCCAACTAATCCAATAATAGGCTAAAGCTAATTACTTAATAAAACCGTTTGACATAATTACACATTTCAAATAGTCTATTGGGTTGAATTTTATTAAAGCGATTATTTTAGATTAATTAAATTTAACTTGAATTAAAATTAATCCCAGTTGGAACATAGCATGGCTCTATAGAGTCTATTTTAAACGACAAACATACATGTATATGAGAATCAAAACGAATAAAAGGATTGCCATTGTAGGTCTATTTAAAATCTACAAGACTTCATGATAAACTATATTTTTGGTTTTACCTCGTGGAACAACTGCAAAGAGATTTTGTTTGCTTCCAACTCTGAAGAAACTAACATATAATTGCCAATGTGAAAAGCATGGCTGTTCCAAACGAACGCCTACAACAGACTAATGTTTGTCTTTGGGATTTGTTTATCGACTTTGCAAAACTGACACGAACAGGAAATTGTAACCTTCTGAAATGAATCGGTAGTTCTGTTCCTGATGTATTAAGAGCAATTCTTGGAATGAACACATCCTCCCCTTTTGCACATCCTGTTGCATTGTCTTTTTTTACCACCAAGCACACCCCATTGCAGAGTCTTGGTGGTTCCAAATTTCTCAACAGCATAACTGGGGTCCCAACTTTTAGGGCCAATCTGTGAGGCGGTAGTCCAGGTGGGTCTAATGAATTAAGAAATTCAGTTGGATAATTCACCACCGGATCTGGATCTGGGATTGTGTCAATGGACTTGTATGTCTGAAGATTGCCAGCTTGAGTGGCAGCAGTTCTAGTAGCATTTCTTACATGTCGAATTGTTCTTTGCCCCCTCAGTTTCGACAGCTCGAGTGGCAGAAGTTCTGGCAGCGTTCCTTCCTCGTCTAGTTAACCGTTGCTCATTAGTTTCTGCTCACCTTGCATTTGCTGTACGAATAGCATATTGTGTCAGTCTAATTTGAGTTTCTTGTTGCGAAGCATTTCTTCTCCGTGCTTTCATGCGTTTGGCTGTAGTAGTAGCACGTCCAAGTGAAGGATTTTGCTTTTTTGGCATTACTGTCAGGCTGTAGTTGGAGGGGTTTGGCTAAGCTTTTTGAATAACAATGAAGTAATCAATTAAAAAGCAAGAATATTATACACATTAATGGAAATATAGCCACAATAAATTAAATGCAAGTTTATAAGGGAGACCACGGGAACGTGGTAAGCAATTATAAGCAAGCTCCTAAAGTTAGGATTTATCTAAAAATAGACTACCAAAAAAACGTTCTAGTGATAAAAATAAAAATTAACGTGCAGCTAGAAACCTACTCACTATGAATGTTAAAACGTACACGCTAAGTTTAGCATAATTATAAATGAATCTAAAGAGGGTCTTTACATTATTATCAGTGCATTTTTTAGAATAAAACTGTCAAAATTTTAGGGCTCAAGTTTCCAAATATATGAGTTAGTAAGCATGATTTAAACGCTGATAAGATGATAAATACATCATTAAAAATTGGCATTTACGCTTAGACTTTTTTAATAATGATTTTCACAAATTTAAATTTAAAGTATCAAAAATTCAAAATATACATGCATGAAGGCAGCCTGCCTTTTTTACTGGATGACAACTTTGATGCGAGTGAGATTTTTTGCATTTATTTCATCACATAGCCCTACTTGAACACTACACGTTAAGCAAAATCGATAGTACGCACTACATAACTCGATCGATCATTGCACGTGGATCAAAACCAATTGTACACACTACACAACTCGATCGATCTCGCACATACATCTTATACCTACGTGCACTTCTCTCATCGGTGCACACTTTCGTTTGCACTTATTCTTTTTTTCTTAAGGAAGGATATAATTTTTGCCGTCAAGTTAATGCAAACTAAACTATTTCAGTACCAAAACGGGAAATCCATGGGAAAAACTGATATTTTTCATAATGTATTTATGACACATGGGGTGTCAGTTTTGATTTTGAGGTGATTGATCTAAACACAAATTATGTGCAAATTTTCATCGGAATGCTGCTAACCACTACAAGTGAAAGACTAACGGGGCAGCAAGGTGTTCATGGGTCATCTTGGGGGCCTCTTGTGTAGTTTTAAAACTCTGATAATCGTTTTTGATTCATTTTAAGATTTTAATTTGAAAATTTGTGTTTCCCTTTGGTTCACCCTAGGGGTCCCAAATTTCAAGCCAAATGACAGGTTTAAGACTAATATTAATTGAAATAATAAAGCACATCTTTTTTAAGTTTTTTATTTAATCGACTTTATGGCCAAGGCTGTAGACTTAATTGAAAATTTCGGGGTTCCCTGCTGGTCCCCTAACTCTCGGGGTCCCAGTGTTGATTTTCGGTGGATTCCAAGTGACTACTTCAGTTACTCGATATAATCTCAATATGTACTGAAATTTTAGTTGAAATTGGGGAATATTGCTACGTAATACACTTGAAAAACAATTGAGGCATCAAGGGGTTTATAGGATCATCCGGGGGGGGGGGGCTCATACATTTAAAAAAAATCTGACAACGATTTCTATCTCATTGTAAGAGCGTAACAAACATGCAAAATTTCATCAAAATCGAACCAATTTTAATTTTGGGGGGTCACTTTGGAGCACCCTGAGGGTCCCCGTGTCGAGAGAAACGAAAATCAATATAGCGTATAATAAGCGTGACAGTAAGTTGCATAACCGTACAAGTTTCATTAAAATCGGCCTTTGGGTTTAGACTTCAAGTCCAAACTAATGAAAATTCCCATTTAAACATTATATTTATCGATTATCGGTTATTGATTTTTGGAAAATGACTAATTTTTTTGCCAAGAGATACCCAGTATCGAGTACAAACTGTTTCGAATTTGGTGGAAATATGCCTTATGGTTCTTGAGTAGTTCACGAACACACACACACACACACACATATTCAGTTTTATATATATAGAAGATATATGCATATATATATATATCTATATATATATATATTTTTAAGCATTTCACCCCAAGCAAGGCGGGAAGCCACTAGGACGCAAGGGGTTACAGAAAATTTAGAGCAAGATCAGATAGGAGTGATAGGATGAGGGTAGTGGATAGATCAAGGCAACTGGAGATGTCGATTGACATTACACTTGAATAGCTGGAGATTATAGCTCACAGGGAAACAGGAATAGGGAAGGGAGTTCCACAGGCGAGAGGTGCGAGACATGAAGCTATTGGAGTAGAAGAGACGGCTACATTTAGGAGTTTCGACAGTAAAGGGGTGAGAGCGGGATGCCAGCCTCGTAGGGCGCTTGAACTCATGACGTTGGGAACCAGCGAATGCAGCTCCTCGGAGCAATTTCCATGGAAGTATTTGTAGAACAGACAGTGGGAGGCGACGGCGCGTCTGTGAGAAAGTGACTGTAGACGAGACGCCAGAGCAGGGCCAACTACATTGCATATCCGCCTCTGGAGCCTATCAAGAACCCCGAGGCAAACAGATGCAGAAATACATATATATATATATATATATATATATATATATATATATATATGATATTTCAATTTACCACTGCAAGGTAAATCTTTTTTTTCATTGCTTTTCTTCTATGTGTTTTAATAAATTCATATATCTATATTTATATAAAAATGACAGACATTTTGTGTTGATTAATGATGAACTTTTTCAGATTATGGCTACTCCTTCTCAGACAAAGACAAACTTTCTATCAAAAATTGTCTAAAATTCATGTCAGAAGAAAAGTGCAAGAAATATGGTCCAACCTTTCCACTTTCTTAAGGCATCATCAGGGTAATTAAAGACAATGAGTTTAATGGAATTGGTGAGTATTGTAATGTAAAGTGTGTTGTCCCATAGGTTAGGTGTGATATGTGTGTCTTTTCTTGTGTCTGTGTGTAAGTGTGTGTTTTTATATAGAGGGTGATTGAAAAGTAACACCCTATTTTATGTATGATGGACTCTCCCATCTAACTATAATTTTTACAAGACAGGAGAGTCCATCTCTATCTATAAAAGGCAGGATGTGTGTGTGTGTGTGTGTGTGTGTGTGTGTGTGTGTGTGTGTGTGTGTGTGTGTGTGTGTGTGTGTGTGTAACGAATGCACGGCCGCAATTTTCGACGGATTTGCACCAAAATTTACATGCACATGCTCCGAGTTAGCAGGAAGGCCAAGACCGACTTTACATTTCCCAACTCCCATTGATAGTGGAAATAATCGATTTTTTCATGCTTCTACGGCAGTTTTCATGTAGTTTGTGGCCATTTTGTACTGGCCAGAGTGAGAGACAATAGCTGGCTGCCACGAATAGGCAGGAAGATTCTATTGGCCAGCGTGAGAGCCAACAGCTGACTGACACGAATGTTAACTAGCATGCTAGCATGCAAAAAAAAATCGATAGCCGCATTCGTCACAAGGGGGGAAATTTTAAATCTGCATGGCACTTTACTCCAATTGGCTCATTCGCTTGCTTAAACTCAACGTTGATTCTGATTCCGCAGAACTGGGTTGGGTGTGAAAAAGTATTTGTTGTTGACATTCCTTTTTCATTCGGTTTTTCCAGTTACGAGTCCTTCTTTAAAGCTGATCGTTTTGTGTTCATTTTGTTTAGTTCTTTTTTCGTAACAGATTTAATGTTTAGTATAGAGCTTAGAAAAAATTCGCAGTGTGTGATAGGTAAGAAGTAAGGCATGTAGCAACATCAGCACGGCAAAGGTCACTCCTTTAAAGGCAGGGAAGGGCAAAAATATTTTAAGTCAAGTGATAGAGATTGCTGTATGAGTCGTCCGATTTTTGAATCAAAAACGGGCAACGCCGGGCCATACTGCTAGTCATACATAATATAGGCAGTTACTTTTCAATCACCCTGTACATTTAAGGATGTGAACTCTTATAATTGTTTTTATTTATCAATGGTTGTTTTCATTGTATGAGTATTGCTTCAAGAATCATAAGAATGTTTTTACTATTTGATTTTACTTGTATTTTGGTATTATTTGTGAGTAGATGTTTAATGTTACTATGATCCTGATGCTGCTTATTAATGTTTTGTCTGATGGTACTCTGCTCTGATAGTTAGCAGGTGAGTCTCCATGAGAGTGTGGTTGTGGTATATCGTATATCAAATGTGTTGTGCTTTTAAATTACAGAGAAACATTTCCTGAGTGAGTAAGTATAGTAAATACACAACATTGGTCTTATTTAAGGACTCGGTAGTTTAGGATATGTTATTTTTAAAAACTAAGTTGATAGTTTCGAATTTTTTATAATAAATAATGAATCTTATGTATTTATTTTTATTGGCTGGTTTTATATATCTACTAGCAGCATGGACCTTCTCTAAAACCTTGGAAAAATTTATTCAATCAAACTTATGGAAAGAGCGTAGCTTCCAACCCACTCGACCGAAAAAATTCAGATTTCACTGAAAAATTTTAGTGGGTACAAACTGGGGGATCACTCTATATTTCTATCATATTTTCCACTTTTTTTTATCTTTTTTAATTTAGCATTATGAACAGGTAAATCCCTACTCTAAAAGCTGGGAAAAAAAATTATTCGAATTTATGGAGTGAGCGTAGCATGCAACCGAATAGACACAAATAATTCAGATTTCATTGAAAATATTTAGTGGGTACAAAGTGGGGGATCAGTGTATATATCTTCTATACTTACCACTTTAGAATTTTATTTATCTTTTGTATTTTAGCATTATGACCAGGTAAATCGATCCTCTAAATCCTGAAAAATTTTTTTTTAATTGGAACTTATGGTGAGAGCGAAGTATGCAACCGATACGACACAAATAATTCAGATTTCATTTAAAAAATTGAGTGGATAAAAAGTGGGGGATCACTGTATATTTCTCTCATATTTTCCACTTTAGAATTTTATTTATCTTTTGTAATTTAGCATTAAGAACAGGTAAATCCCTACTCTAAATCCTGGGAAAAAATTTTCTCTGTCCTGTCTCTCCAGTGGTTCTGGCCGAAAATAAACCACCCGGTCCTCCCCCTGTGAACTGAAGGAACCACCACTATCCGCCACGTTGTGAATTTTTGATCCGAACAGCAGTATTTCGATCCCTCAGAACGATCCGGAGGTAGAATGAATTAAATGGCTGGGTATTACGCTGAAAAAACTCACTATTCATACAGAAAAAGTTTATTATCGTAGACGCAAAGACATGAAAAAGAAAAAATAAGCAACTCTTTCGGTTCCTGTACAAGAGCCTTTTAAGGCTACTGCTTTTATGTCCTTTACTACCAAAGAAATTGCACCAATACAAAGTGTCTTAACGAGATTCACTCGTTTGGGTCGGAAAGTCAGAGAGAGAGAAAGGCGATTATTATGCTGATAGGAATTCAGTCGATCTAAGGGAGATAATTCGTGGATCTTCATCTGCACCCTACGATATAGCAGTCTGCTTTCTCACAGCTTTGTTGACGAAGTTATCTGGATTAGTACGGGTTCTATTTCTATATCTTGGTTCAGATCGGTCTTCTTGACGAAGGTCAACCAACAGACCAGACCAGCAAAATCCTGTAAGCCGTTTTCCGCCGCTTCTCTCCGATCTTTGTCCGCGTTCTCTGTCCGCGTTCTCTGTCCGCGTTCTCTCCGATCTGCGATCTGGATAACTCAACCGTGCGGGCAGCTTATATAGATAGAGGCGGAGGTAAACCATCATTAGGCACCGCCCCCGAATTTTAATATGCAAATCGCCTTTGATCACCATGCAAGTTTTTCCGGTCCCCGAAACTCAGCGGGAACCCAGTTTTCAAGAGATACTAAAATCGGATTCGGACCTCCTGTATGGTCTTCCGCAGCCAACGCCTACTTAAGTTTTTCCAAAACCACTTATCCCATCTGATTGAATTCCGCCATTCAGACCACCCAAAAGTCCAATTTGCCATTTATCACAAACTTTACTTTAACGAATCCGTCTCTTAATCACTCTGGAATTATTACATTTAATTAACTAATTACTCAACCCCAGAAACAATTATTAAGCGAAAAAAAACAAACTTATTTCTGAAATTACTCCAGAATCACTTCTACCCAAGTAATTAGCACCTTCATCCTAATTCTTTAGCACTGTTGATTACTAAATCCACCACCTTATTCTCTCTCTCTCTATGTCACAGATGAAAAAAACTGGAATTGGTCAACTGAAAGGGTGTCGTCCTCAATTCTGTAGATCCGGCATAAATTGGTAGTGTTTCTATGTGAAATATCGACACGCATGACTGTCACTTGTTTCGAGTCCTTCATAATTCTCTTAATTGGAAGGACTTCAAATGTCTGAAAGCATAGAATAGTTCATCGCGCAGAAAGATAACAATTTCTTGAAAAATGGAATCGTGAAGCTGCTTCAGAAATGGCGAAAGTTAGTGGAACAAAATGGCAAATAATTTCTGTCTGAATTTCTAGGATGAGGAGTTTACATTCGAACTATTGTTCCCCTTATTTTTTTTTTTTTTTTGTGTTGTAACCATAACATTTAGGCAGCTGTACCATCCGGCCTTCATCAGGAATATATCGCTAACAGTAGACTACAGGGAATTCAGAACTGAACCCTTTATTCAATATACTGGGTTAGAATGTCCAACTGCCGATGTCTATGCATATCTCGTCTAGTTTTTTTTTTTTTTTGTTTTTTTTTTTTTTTTTTTGTTTTTTTAGTACTGCTCAGTTATTAATTACTCGCCCTGTTTTCACCGAGTCCAAGTACACACTGGCCGGCCCAGGGGTTGAACTCAAAATTACTATGTCACCAAATTCACGAGCTAACGTTAATCCACTAGATCAGATTCCAGCTTATGATGTTGCTTTTTACAGTCTTTCCCGTTGTAAAGCAATAACTAATAATTTCTAACCTCTGTTTAAGTCTAATAAGTAGTGTAGACTAAGGCTCTCTAGTCTGCCCAGAGCAAAGGCTCCTCTGAGTTAAAAACTGTGCAGAAAATAATGGGAAAACTTTCAACTAGCTTTCACCAAATTCATGGTTATTCACATATAATAAAGGAAAAGGAATCTGTGGAGAGCCACGATCACCTGAACGAGCATGGGATTTTAAAAAAATGTATTAGTTTTTCTAAGGGAAATAATATAATGGTAAAGTTGTCTCCCTTGATTCCGATATTCGCAGACAATTTATTTCGAAATTTTCTATTTTGTTGGTGAATTCTTGAAATATTTCCTCAATTCTTTCCCAAGGAAAAGGGTGAATTACACAAATTGGCCGGGTGGCCGCGTGAAAAAAAGAAAGAAAGAAGGGAAGAAAGAACGAAGGAAAGAAAGAAGGAAAGTAATAAAGAAGGAAAGAAATAAAGAAAGGTGTGAAGAAGAAAACAAGGAAATCATACCAATGAAGAAGCAAGTAAAAACATTTGTGTATGGAAAAAGAAAAAAAGAAAAAATAGAAGCGTAAAAGAAAGCCAAAGAAAATAAAAGACAGGGAAGGAAAGAAAAAAAGAAGAGAGCGAAATAGAAAAATATTGTAAGAAAGAAAGAACGAAAGAAAGAACGAAAGTAAGGTTAAAGAGAAGCTGGAATGAAATGCATTTTTGTCCGTGAAGAGTTGCTGACACAACAACATCGGGATGATACTGAACACATTATCTGGTGTCGCTTATAAGGCTAAATCAGAGCTATTATCAAGGGAAATAACTCTGATTATTACAGGGAGATAATTCTGTAAGAAAAATGTTAAAAATTTAAAGAAATTACGTCGTACGAATTACCGTTTTGCTTTAACCCAAGAACATCTCCCATGAGGATCAAATTGAAAGATTTGGTCTCTCAAATAAAGAAAAAAAAAACTGGAAATTTCCTAATGGAATAAATTCATAATGAAATGGGAAGAATATTTACTAAATAAAATAAAAATCAAAAATATATTTCCAGTTGAACACCATTTTTTGTGAATATAATAAATATTAATTTTACCTGAATTCATCACGATTAGAAAATAATTAAGTACTAGTCCAGCAAATTGTTACGAGTGTATCCAGCCAGATCCTCATGAGGAACACGAAGTCTGAATTATAAACCAACAAAATAATAGTAAATATTTAAATTATTTACGATTAAGTTACGTCCCTTGCATCCACGCATATTTTATTGTCGCTTAATAATTGTCTTTTACAAAGTTATCTCCCTTACAAAGTTATCTCCCTTACACTGTTATGTCCTTAAAAAAGCGATTGTTTTAAACTTTTCACACAGGAAAGTTAATTGATGTAAGTAACAAGTAATAAATAGGTTTGAAAACTTTGAATAGTTTATTTTTTAAGTTCATCACTATACAGTTTTGAGAAAAAATCTTTTTACGAAAATATGAAGATGGTTATTATTTTGATAAAACTATTTTTTTTTCTTATTCACAGGATTTAGATTTTTAATCGGCAGTTAAATCGGATATCAGCGGTCAAGAACTATGGTGTTCTACAAAACAAGATGGAAGAAAATTAGTAATAAAATAATGGGACCAGTTTATTGACTGCGTGCTCCACCAAGTGTCAGTATATGATGTCTTTATACGCTTTGCCTAACGTAGTATTTGTAAGGGACTTTGACCTACACCTTATGGTGTGACAATCATCAGTGTAAAAATAAAGGATTCACTGTCTCTTTCGCTGTTCTTGTTTTTTTTTTATTTGTTTTTTTAATTTTTTGTTTTTTTTGCTCTCTTATGGAAGGCAATTGGTACAAGACATTGTTTAGTCTTCATCAGAGGAAAGATTCACCGGGAAAGCCACCTTTCATCAAACCATGTGACACATTCTGCATACACACAAACACACACACACACACATATACAGTACAGTAATAGCAGTCTTTCGGGCAGCATGACCATGTGACTTTCTCTCAGTGTAGTTTAGGGAGTTAATTTTATAAGTTCCAGCTTTAGATAATAATAACAAACATTTGAAAAGGGATAGAAATCGCCACATATGTCACGTACCTGTTTACTTTCTGACTATACGTTCAAATCATGGCAGTATTCAGTAGCTAATCATCTGTTTGCTTTAGTCTGACAACTTATGGACAGAGAAAGAAAGTGACACACAGAAAGAAAACCACTGGTCATTCACACTACTCATCCAAATCTAGATAGGTCCAGAAGCAACGCACATATCGAGGTCTTCTGTTAATATAAATAGCGAGGTCGTATCCAGAGCCTGCTTGCTAGGCCTGTCGCTTAGCTGTCATTACCAGGTTTTCCCCAATGGTCACCCATCTTACTGCTCAGGTTCATGTTCTTCACTGTGATATGGTCATTATAAAGAATAATTCTCATTTTCACCACAATCTTATTTTTCTCATGTTTTAAATCATTTGGCAATAGACAAACTCCCAATAGGTAAAGGTCAGAGTAAATTTGCCTAAATTTCTTCAATAATGTTAATAATAAATGCACTGATACTCCACCAACCATGGGCCCCCTGACTTCTAACCTTAATTGAAAGAGGTGTTAATATGAACATGTTTTATCTTGGTGAATCAAGATGGGCTATCTCGTTCAGTGCAACAGATTTGCTTGATCTTAACCCGTTGGACATGTCTCCTAGCGGTTGACACTGTGGATCTCTGTTCATTAGGCATAGTGGAGATGCATCATGGCCAGGTTTAAAGGATGACGCCACCAAGGCGATTTGGGAGTTATATCGCGATACTTGGAAACATCCTCAAATCAGTGACCGTCTGAGAGAGGACTGGGTTACCCGATCTGAAGGTATTTTTAATTAGGCAGAGTTATACGCTGATTTTATCAAAACCTGTCACCATAGCGCACATTTTTTTTAATATGACGTTCGTTGTATCCTTACTGGATATATTGGGCAGCATGTAATTATATCCAAACGTCACTTTGTTGACGAGTTTCAAAGTTAATAATAACAATGATAAAACAGGTAGAGAATTTCTGTTAAGATAGTCGAAGCATGGAAGGAAAAAACGTTGCACGAAGTATTTGCACAAGAAACCGAAGAGATGCCCGATCCGTAATCATGGAGGTTGCTTAGTCACGGGGTATTGAAGACAAAAACCGAAGAGATGATCAGTGCAACACAAGAGTAGACTCTAAGAACAAAATGATATCAAGTGCTCTATTGATAGAACCGCTGTACAGATTGTATAGGAAGCTTACGGAGAGTGTGCAACACATTGTCAATGGCTGTACTCAGCTGACACACACACACACAAATAGTACAGACTTCGTTATAACAAAGTAGCCAACACAATACATTGGGAACTCTGTATAAAGTATGGTAAAAAATATCAAGATTAACTAGGTTCTCTCTCATTGATTTGCTCGTTTGTTCAAACTTACAGTGACTTTGTGATAGTTTAAGTAAGCTTTTCGTTGCAGTATAAAGTTTATAGTTGGCTGAAATGTTGCTGGACTTAATGCAAAACTGAAAAGAAGTGTTGACAAAGAAGATGTCTTTGTCGACATATCGATAAAGGACCTACAACCAAATATTTTTTCATCATGCAGAAACAAACATCATTTCCTTCCTTACCCCATAGATGGTGGAACCTGGATTTTCGGCTGAGGTAGATGATTTCAGTAGAAAAATACATACATAATATCTCAACAGCAGAGGAATTTTCAGACAAAGACCGAATGACATCAAAAGAGATTATGATATCTTGTGTCAGAAACACCAAGATCAAGGTAATAACTAGCTGAATGAATTAAAACCTAATGATATCAAAATTGATTGTGACATCTTCTGTCAGAAAACACCAAGATCAACATAGTAACTAGCTGAATGGACTAAGACTGAATGACATCATCAAAATTCATTATGACATCTTGTGTGAGAAACACCAAGATCAAGATAGTCACACTTTGAATAGATTAATACTGAATGACATCATCAAAATTGATTATATCTTGTGTCAGAAACACCATATTCAAGGTAGACCCTAGCTGAATGGGTTAAGATCGAATGACATCATCAAAATTGATTATGATATCTTGTGTGAGAAACACCAAGATGAAGGTAGTCACTAGCTGAATGGATTAAGATTGAATGACATCATCAAAATTGATTATATCTTGTGTCAGAAACACCAAGATCAAGGTAGTCACTAGCTGAATGGATTAAGACTTAATGTCATCATTAAAATAGATTATGATATCTTGCGTCAGATGTTGCAGTTTTTTGTGAATATATGCACTAGTGAGCTAGCCCAAATGACTTGACTCACTTTATAGTCCACCAATAGAAGGTTAACCAATCAGAAGACGTAGAATATTCAATCCGTCGTGTATAAAGGCGGCCATTTTGTTTACCCTACCCGAATGTCCAGTTCCAGCTTGTCAAGCGAAGACAAATAGAAGGACGAACTACGCTCTACTACTTTTACCGGGATATCCACTGCTAACCTGAAATACGCTTCCTACTGTCTTCGAAATATTCACTGCTAACCTCTGGATTCTATACTCGAAGACGACCGTCATCATGAACAACATCAGAAACACTTTGATCCAGGTAGTCACTAGCTGATTGGACTAAGATTGAATGACATCATTAAAATTGATTATGATATTTTGTGTCAGAAACACCATGATCAAGTTAGTCACTAGCTGATTGGACTAAGACTTAATGCCATCATCAAAATTGATTATGTTATCCTAAGTTTATCCTTGTTTAATAAAATTAATTTTAATGTTTAAATAGTGTATTTTGTCTTTTCATTGAATATTTTAGTCTAAAGAATTGAACAGCCTAAAAGCAAATATAGGAGTGTTCCATTTGAATATTTTGAAGAAAAAATGATCCATGGGCTGAAAAATATTTTAGAAGCACTGGTATAAACCACAGTTGGACTCTGTGAGTGTTGAACATAAACAAATGAGCCTGAGCAGAAGTCTGTAACAGGGATTTACTATCCACCCTGGCAGACAGGCATACTCGGTTACATAATTAAGCTTTTTTTTTTTTAATCGCGTGACATAATTCCATAATTCTCACTGGTATTCAAGTCTAAGTAAAAGACATTTCATGGCATACAGATATTCCACAAATGGATGTTTGCCAAAACACACTATTTTTTTTTAATTTTCTCTCATTTAACCGAAATGAATTCCCTGTAGGTTACACGGATCGACATACACCTGATGAAGGCCAATGGGTACAACAGCTGAAACGACCACAAAAATGCATGTAACTAATGTCAATAAAGTACTAAGAAACATGACATTTAATTAAAAACAAAGCGTGCTTTACTTCTATGTAATTTCTATCCTCCCTATATGGCAGCGAATGCTGGACAATTTCCTCACTGATGAAGAGGAGGCTTGAGTCAACACAGATGTGGTTCTACAGAAGGATGCTAAGAATCCCAGAGACGGAATATGTAAGCAACGAGGAACTTTTAAGGAAAATGGTAACTACAACAAGAACACTTGTATATATAATCAGAAAGAGACGGTGATGACGAAAGAAAGCTTGGAGAATATGATACTCAAAGGATATATTGAAAGTAAGAGAGGCAGTGGGAGGCCGCGATTAACCTACCTGACGAGTTTGTGTAAATGGAAACAAGCATACATACGTGGTGCATGTATGTCTTAGTGTGTTTGTGTGTGTGTGTGTTTATGTGTGTTTTTGTGTGTGTGTGTGTACGTGTGTGTATGTGTGAGTGCGTGTTTAAGACTTGGGGAATCTGACATAGGACATATTGAAGGCAAAGGGCTCTTCGACGTGATGTAATAGTTAACAAGCTTGTATCGCTATATCACTTATGACCGAGTGGCGAGTTCGATCCTCACAGGGTGCCTCATACTTTCGACCTAGTGCCACATCTAAACTACGCTTAGAAAATCATTTGCGCACTTCGATGTGGTGTAAGGGTTAGACAGCTTGTCTCGCTAGATCAATTACAACTGATTAGTGAGTTCGATACTCACTGGGTGCCCCACACTTTCCGCCTTATGCGATATCTAAGCTACGCTTAGAAAATGACCATATTGAAGGAAAGAGAGCAAAGGGAAACATTGGCTAACTTGCCTGACGAGTTTGTGTAAATGGATGATATAACAACGAATCGTTAATTAAGAGACAAGCATTAATTAGAGTTATTAGGTTGGTGCAAAAGTAATGTTTTTTTGACGTTAAAAATACGTCAAAAAACGACATTATTTTTGCGCCAACCTAATACAAAGTTGGAGAGATCCACGTCCTAAATGGAGACCAGAGATGAAAAGAACAAGGTCTCCGTAATTCTTATTAAATAGCATCCCACCCAATATATTCCTATTCCTACGAGTTTAAGCAGCGACAAGGTTAGCATATTTCTCTAGAGGATTTTTTTGTTCATAAATTTTGCTTACCAGACCGAGAAATAAGTTTGATTCTATTTGGAAGAGAAGAGCAAAAACAATGAAATCAAAGTTCCCCACATAGACGCGTCTTTTATTAAATTATTCTTTTGTGCGAGTCCTGGGTATGAAGATAAACTACATCCGACAGTGAGGCTTCTGATCGGGAGATTGGAGACTTCCAAAGGTGTGAAACCACCTTCTAATTGCCGTTGTTCCCACATTCACCCTGACCCGGGGTGATAGCACCTGTTAGGGTCCTGTTAGGCAAATAATGACCCCCTATAAAAGTATAAAAATACATTTTTTCATAATAAAAATACCAGCAATACATTTTTATATAAAATGGACAATCACTACACATTTATAGTAAAATGACCAACAATGTATCCCTGAAGTCTTTGGGCCCTGAGTTCTTGAACAATTTTAACCCTTCGGCCTGAGCTCCTGAGTTTAAATTCGCAAATAATTGGTATGTAACGTTTCACAGTAGATATACAATAATTACAAGTGTTTACCTATCGGTTGAACGGTGTATGGGTATTGTCATTTTTCTCTACCATCGGTAAAGCGGTGGCCAGGGCTCAAACGATTAAACTATGACCATCGATACATTTTATCTGTAGTTGAAGCTCAATAATTACGTTTAAAATATATTTACTTGACGCCATAAATTTCTGTTCAGATTATTTAGATTTCGGCATTAAATGACCCATAGAGGTATTGATATATACCTATATTGCTTGGCTCTTAGGCGTTTTATTCTGTGAATAAGGTTTGCAAAAAGTACAACTAACCAAACAAGAAACATGAAATAACTCTTTCATGACATTTCTCCATATAATATCCAATAATTTATTAAAGAAATCAAACTGTATTCCAAAATATAAGTTCAACAAAACAACATAAAACACAAATATCACTGCCTCTAGTAATTATGTCCACAAAAACATATATATGCACAAAAGCTGAGTATCATCTACCATGTATTCAATTGTGAAAGGAGAATAACATATATCATATTTTTATTGCTTCATAGTTCCCAAAGAAATTAAATTTCGACATTCAAAGACCCATAAAGAGTTGCTATGCCATTAAACAGACAAATCAATCAATCAGTATTATTTCGTGCCGAATACAAGTGCGGTCTGGAATAGTTATACCGGTGATGAATTGGTTCAAATAAACGTGCTACCAGGAATATTTCTATATATTTAATCAATAGGGGACAAATTAACCACGCCGGGACATTATTTGGAAAATATTGAGCGTGCTGTGCGAAATAAACACCGTACAGGGTGGTGGGGAAAATGAAAGGAAACATTTTAATCGTGCCGGCACTTGAATTTCGTACACAAGATTAGTTAGAAACCTTAGAAGTATTTACTTTACGTGTTTGTTTCACAAGCTTATTTAAAGGTCACAAAGTTCAGTCGGATTAGCCAAACATCCGGCAATTGATACCAGTTGTCCGGGAATGTAAATATGCAAGGTGCTTGTGTTTGATTTCGTTTAATTGTCGATCGTTAATACAAGAAAAGACAGAAGCCAAACTTTGATGACCTTCATAAAAGTTTTCATTCTTTTTTCGCATCTTTCTTCGAAAAAACACAAACTATTCCAGCGAACGACAATTTATTAAACTTTAAAAAGAATCATGTTTCTTTATTTCTCATCTAATCCTCTTGAAAAATGATTGATTTGATTTGTTTTTTACGCCTTATCAACCTTTTGAGGTTATTTAGAGCCAGAAAATATTTTTAGATTGTAAGAAATTTTGAAGATAATAATATTTTTTCTGGTTCAAATTCTACTAATTAACCCATAGCTGGGTTACATGTGGCTTCATACCCTTTTCGAAGGTTATTTTTAAGTGAATATAATGAAACTAACTAGAATTGAAACTCTGATTTCCAATTCCGAACCATAATCCACAACAATTCCTTACAGTACCTGGTATTCCCAAGCAATACTGACCTGGCTCGATGTTTCTTAACATCGCTGATCGTACGAGAGCCGGTGTTTTCGATGTGATATGTGTAAACGTCTTGAATAATTAATAACAATTTTTGTTAAAATTTTCCTCATTATAAAATGTTATCCTTTCGTCTTCTTGTATATATACTATCCTCTCAGAACGTGAGCGATCATTGATCTCCACAGCTTCCTAACCGTTATAGCTCTAAGCAGCATTTGATGCTCTTTGACTTTGCTCTGTTACGCATTTACACAAACTCACTAGGTAGATGAGCTCCGTTTCACTTTGCTCATTCTGCCTGCAATATGTCCCGTGAGTGTTAAATTCTCCGAGCCCTCTCTCCTCATTATGTATCCAAGAAATCTCAACTGTCTCTTTCTCGTTCTAAGCAAAAATGTCCTTTTCATTCCCATTTTGTGCTCAGTCCATGCTATTCTCAGTATTCTTCTATAGAATCCAATCTCCGTTCCTCAAGTTTCTACTGTCGTGTCCTCCATCCTTCATCAGGTACATTTCGATCCTGGAAACCTTCAAAGAATTTCATACTGAACATTTTCTTTAATTTACAGGGCTAGATTCTTCTCGTTCTGCTGATAATGTGTAGGGATATCTCGTCTCGTTTTTATTTCGTATTGATCAGTTATTGCTTGCCTTGTTTCAAGTGAGTTTAATTCTACTCTACTTAGCCCTACGAATTGAAATCATAATTACTATATCATAAAATTCACAAACCAATTTCAAACTGAACCCTTTATTTAGTTTACAGGGCTAGATTGTTCTCGTTCTGTTGACCATGTGTAGGGATATCTCGTCTCGTTCTTATTGAGTACTGATCAGTTAGTGCTCGCCTCATGAAAGATGGTTACTGAATGTATGTGATATGGTTTCTAAGAAGTAAAAGGAGGATAGATAATAACTTTTAGGATTGTAATTTTCATGAAAGCATACACGTGAGAGTTTGCTCCATAAAGTAGCAGTTCTTGCATAGGTGGGAGCTAAGTGGGACGCAGAATACGAGGTAAATTAGAGTGTTTCGATTCCGTGAATGTAGCATGGTGTGTCCAAGCGGTAAATGTCTGAACTGGCGCAACTGAACAGTGGAGCTCTAATGAATATTTACTGTGGAAATTGCACTAGAAACCCGATAGGCTTGCGACATTGCGTCTGTGGAGAAAGTGGCTGTAGAGTGGAAAATAAACCACCTCCCCTACAAAACGGTGTAAACAATATTGAATCCTACTAAGGCGAGGATTGAGCAATGCCAGCCCAGATATGGCAAAAATATTTCGTTTTCGTCTAATCTGACTCTTCTACAAAATAACTCATATTCCTACAGTATTAAAAAAAAGCTTGGAAAAAAGCGAAGAATACGCAGAGAAAATGGCAATAAATGTTCCTAGTGAGGATCTACCTCAGCAAATCCTTGCTAACTTCCATTGGGTAAATTTGGAGGTTCGTGCTTACAAAAGAAACGGGCTGTATGCTACACAATCTTCTCACAGATGAAGTGGAAACTGGAGGCACGAGAAATGTGGTTCTACAAAAGGATACTGAGAATTCCATGGACGAGTAAGCAACGAGGAAATCTTTACGAAAATGGTAAGAAAACGAACACATGCTCAGAATCAGAAAGAGACAGCTGAAAATTTTTGAACACATTATGAGGAAGGAAGGTTTGGAAAATGTGAAACTCACGGGGCATATGGAGGGTAAGAGAGATAGGGAAAGGCAGCAGGACAACTAACTGACGGATTTGTGTGATGGCGAAGTAGGGAGCGGGGTAACACTGCTAAGTGCCACGAGTCATGGGAAGTTGTGGAGAGGCATGATTTTCCATGTCCTAAGGAGACACGGCAGATTGAAGAAGAGAAGCTCTGTGTTTGCCCACGTTTAAAACCACCAGCGTTTTGTACGTGGCTAACGTTTACAATTCCTCCAAACAACAGAGAGATTGGTGCGTGCGTATGTGTTTTATGCGTGCAGCGATTCGTGAATAATAATTTATTTATTTGCCTTCTGGCCCAATTCAATCTTGATATCGAATGATTTTTTTTGTTTGTTTGTTTGTTTTTGCTTGTTTGCTTTTTTTCTCTTTTCTTTTTTTTCTTTTTTTTTTTTTTCTTTTTTTTCTTTTTTGGTTCTTATTGTTTGCTTTTTTATTTGTTTTCGTTTTCTCTTTTTTTGTTTTTTGCTTGTTTGCTTTTTTATTTGTTTTCGTTTCCTCTTTTTTTTTGGTTTTTGCTTGTTTGCTTTTTATTTATTTTCGATTACTCTTTCTTTTTTTTTCTGTTTTTTGTTTTTTGCTTGTTTGCTTTTTTGTTTTCGTTTTCTATTTTTTGTTTTTTGCTTGTTTGCTTTTTTATTTGTTTTCGTTTCCTCTTTTTTTTTGGTTTTTGCTTGTTTGCTTGTTTGCTTTTTTATTTGTTTTCGTTTTCTCTTTTTGTTTTTTGCTTGTTTGCTTTTTTTATTTGTTTTCGTTTTCTCTTTTTTTTTTTTTTTTTTTTGTTTTTTGCTTGTTTGCTTTTTATTTGTTTTCGTTTTCTTTCTTTTTTTCTTTTTTGGGGTTTTGCTTTTTTCTTTTTTTTTCTTTTATGGTTTTTCTTGTTTGCTTTTTTATTTGTTTTCGTTTTCTCTTTTTTTGGTTTTTTGGTTTTTGCTTGTTTGGCTTTTTTATTTGTTTCGTTTTCTTTTTTTTTGTTTTTTGGGGTTTTGCTTGTTTGCTTTTTCTTTTCTTTTTTTTCTTTCCTGAAGGCAAGTGACATTCGATTATTTTGGGAATAACTTCCTCTCATCTTGTTTGTTTGCTGTTGTTTTTTCTAGCGAGGGGGAGGGGGACTTTTGTGTTTGTTTTTGCATCATATGACCTTTCCACGTGAAAACTTGTTTCTCCAAACCATGGACAGGGAGTATCCAACCGAAACCCCATATTTAATAAGCTCTTCTCGCAGACAATTACAATTACTATATTAGAGTTGTCTATCCTGACTAGGAACTCCAAACTTGTGACCTCGTACCAGACTAAGTTAATATTAATAATTACATGATTTCTCTTCCCTCTGTCTTTTCTACTTTCACTGGTACCCCAACTGCATGAATTTAAGCGTGCTACTAGGCTGGCATTTCGGTCCCACCCTTTCATTGTCGAAACAGTTAAATGTAACCGCCTCTTCTACTCCAACAGCTTCTTCTCTCGCACTTCCCGACAGTGGAACTCCCTTCCTTTGAATTGTTTCCCTGATAGCTTTAGTCTTTAAATATTCAAATGTAATGTCAATCGACATCTTCTAATGCCTTGATCCTGATCCCCGTCCTTCCCTATATCCTTTCCTCAAACACCACACTTTACTCTTACTCTCACTCTCTGTAACCCCTTGCGTGCTAGTGGCACTCCCGCCTTGCTTGGGGTGAATTATTTGCTATGAAGTAATTGTTTTCAAGCGCTAATGATTTCCGATTTATGTAGCCTTATGACAAACTCTGCTAAGCTAATGAAGTCTAGCCGTGAAGCCGTGGTTAGCAAGCTATTGTAAGATAACAAAAGCGCGTAGAGTTTTTAAGTGAATTTCAAACACATTTAAATATCTGTACATAGATTTATTCAACCATATATGTGCAATTTTGTTCCACTCTTCACCGTCTTTGTCGCAGCTTCAGGATTCCATCCTCTTAGAACTTGTGAGAAAACTGGAATTAGGAAAAAAAAACAAAACTCCTTCTTGCGAAACTAAAACGAACGCCTTCTTGCGCACCTGAAACGAACGCATTCTTGCGCGGTATTCCATCAACAGAGACGGAGTGTGGACTATGTCACCGTACCCTTGTTGAACTGTGTTGTACACCTTCCGTGCGTATTTTTCACCCAGACAGTCTCTCCTACTGTATAAGGATTGGCAACTGTGTTGTCACGCACCAAAGCTGCGTCGATACCCTTAATGTGGACCCTGTAGGTGTAGGTTGCATTCGCCGGTGCAGTTGAAGCTGTTTTATTGTCATTTGGGGTAGCGTTGTGCCAATATACAGCTTCCAAAACTGAACACCGTGTTCTCGTCGCAATGCGCTTTATTGTTCAATGGGATCTCTCAACTATCTCATTCCCCAATGGTACGTAGGCACAGCGAAATCGTACTTGCAAAAGCGGCAAACCTCTCTCCACAAAACGCTGCGCCATTATCCGTAAGCAGCTCAATCGGCGGCCCTCTTTCACAAAACACTACTTCCAACTGCTTGATGATGCTAGCAGAGTCTTGGCCGTGCAAGGGCTTCCAAATGACAAAACGACTGGGGCCGCAGTCTATCAGCGTCAGGTATAGTTGATGTTCGAAATGGGTTACATCGCTACCCTGTGCCAATTTTCCGCGACATCAAGAATGTCCGGTTTCCAACGCACTGGGGCCGGGTCGATTGACTGGCATTCCTTGCATCCCCTAACCACCGCTCGCACCTCAACTTTTGTTACTCTTGGGTCGATCCACTTCACAAAATAGAGTGTTCTCTTCACACCAGGGTGTCCGCTAGATTGATGAATGGCTCGTACTTGAGCAAACATCTCACTCTTCAGCCACAGCGCACATAGGTTCTCTGGGTTACGTTATTTTGCGCATTTCATTTAACTATCGCTGCGGCACTCTAGTAAGTTGGTCGGTTCGATTGTTGTACGACTTGACAAGCTCTACATCAATGTCCAGCTCGTATTCTAAGGCCAACTCTTGGAGTGTGGCTAGACGACGTCTGATTAGCATCTCGGAGGCTGCCTTGGTGCGCACTCTCGTCCGTCCGGACAGAGTGTCAGCTACCCAGCGATGCACACATGCTGAGTCTGTCCGTAAATGAATGGTTTTAGCCTTCCATTGTAATGCAAGGTTGACACCTCGCAACACAGCATCGAGCTCAGCCAAGTTGATGTGCTTGTCTTCGTGCACCGGTCGGAGCCAGCTTGCGTCTTCTGCCACGGCGCCATTGCTCTCCACAACCACACCGGTGCCTAAGGAGCTTGCATCTACCCACACGGTTACATTTTGCTCACTGATGCACCAGTCACCTTTCACTGGATCGTCCTGAGCTAAAAATGTCGGGCCATTGTTAATATCGTCTTGAGCCAGAACGAGATCGTCAGCGCAGCCTCCTCCTCTTATATTGGCGACGTTTTTGTAAATGAGAGTATGTGTTCTGTGGTCCGCGTCTAGGAACATTTGGAGCAGTTTGGTCTGTCAAGTAAGACCGCGGAGCGGCTAAGAATTGGCACACGCGTGTTGGGATTGCATGTCTGGGAGTAGCAAGGAAAACTGCGATGGCGTCGTGGATGTGAACTTCCGGTAGTCCCCGATAAACTTACCCGCTGAAATAGCTTGTGAGAAAACGGGAATTAGGAAAAAAAAAACAACAAAACTCCTTCTTGCGAAACTAAAACGAACGCCTTCTTGCGAACCTGAAACGAACGCAAGACTCTTCCAAACGAACACTTTACGACAGCAAACGAGCAAACGGCACCCACGACTGCTGCCGACGAACGGACGACCGACCGCAACGGCTTTTGTCGCCCCCCCCCAAAAAAAACGCCAAATGACTCGCGCGTCTTCTTTTAGTAGTCCTTGGTCGAGTCCATTATGATACTCCAAGGTGTGCCCGGCGAAAACACACACACGCAGTTCGAGGACGCTTCCGCGCATGCTCGTTACAGAACTCGGCGTCCTTCTGGCTGATAAACTGATCAAAGTAGTTTAAACATACTTTCAAAGAGTTGAAGTACTTCCTATTAATATTATTTTGTAGAAATCAAAATAAGTGTTAACCCAGAGGTTCAAAGTCAGGTGGGTACGGCGGCTGTATTAGGACATCCCGGCCAAGTTGGATCAATTTCTGCTGGCTCGGCAGAGAGATATGAGGTGCAGTGCTGCCATTATGGAACATGACACCCTTACGCTAAAAAGATTCCGGGAATTTTCCATCGATTGCTACCTTAAATCAGTCCAGTTGAGATAAGTCTTCTTTTATGTGTTGTCTCTCCTCAGGACGTAGGCGACTATGGCTCTCCACAATTTCCTGTCCTTCGTAGCACTTAGTAAATTTTGTCTTTTTGTTATTTCTCCTAAACCCTGTTTCCCGCTGTCCCTACGATCTGATGTATCCCTACGATGTGAGTATCAAATTTTCCAAGCCCTCTTTCCTTATTGTGTATCTCAGAATTTTCATCTGTCTCTTCCTGATATTAAGTGTAAGTTAGCTTTTTCTTTCCATTTTCTCTAAAATTTCATTGTTACTTGTATATTTGGTCTATGGTATCCTCAGCATCCTTCTGTAGAATCACATTTCTGTTGCTACATGTCTCTTCTTCATCTTTGTCCAGCATCTATTATCAACAGATCTCACTTAACAAGTTCAGTGTTCTTTTCTTTGTTTCTGACGATGTTTTCCTGTTTCTTAATACTTCGCTTAGCCTTTGAAAGGCATCTTTGGGTATTCTAAACACACCTTTGGATTTCAGCGTCGCACTTTCCATCCTCTGTTAAAATATTCCCCAGATATTGACATTTTTGGACTTGCTTGATTTTGGCATCTCTGGTTAATAATTTGCATTTTGGCATCATCCTTTTTCTAGGAACCATTTGAAAAACGACGTCTGATTTCGCGAAAGGAGTTCCTATTACATAATGCCCTTCCAACCCCACCAGATATATAGTATCACAATTAGTCATGTGTGTATCAAATCTCCAAGACTTCCTTCATCATTATATTTTAGGCATTTCTTTATGATTTTGAATATAATAATCCTTTCTCTCTCCATCTTCCTTTGTTGCTACCGCGCTCCGTTCTGTCGCCTCCACTACATTTCCTAGGAAGTAACTGCAATTAGCATATAAGAAAAGAGACATGTGGAGAGTCATAATCGCCTACATCTGGGCATTTAAAAATTTAAAAAGTTAATTTACATCCCATAAACTCTCGGGTCATAGACCGTATTCCCCACGGATACTGCTGTACAACGAAAAAAGTTTTGTTATAACGGTGGTGATTTTGTTGAAGTTCCCAAACTGCCCATCGAATGTCACCGCATTTTCGTGTATGATTTAGTATCTTCAATTAATTATATTGTTATTAAACACTGTCAAACCAAGTTACCAAATCCTTAACACTGACAGCATTGAAACAGCCAAGACGCCGGCGAGGGAAGATGTTTGGGCGGAGGTTTTTCCTCTTATTTATCATTAATTAACTTAATGCTGGTCGACTGTTAACTTGTGGCCATGATTGTCCAAACGGATTTGCATTCGCTCATAGTTTAGTGACTCAAAGGACAGCCGTTAATACGATGTGTCATTAAGACCGGCGGGAAGTGACCTCTGTTAATTTCAATCTAATGAAGAAGATAATACAGAGGGATTTGGATTTTACAAGAACACAAATGTACTCATCATAGTTTCTTTATGATATGTCCCTTCAGAACATCGGTAAACAAGGTTCTCTACTAATGTCCATTGATTATTAACATTGAAAATTTGGGAAATAGAGTGGAGAAGTCTCTCGCTGTTTTCTCCATGGTTTTCCATCTATCGAATGGCTGCAACCTGAGGCTAGAGAATCCATAAGTACTGATGTTTGAACTTTATTATCTATGAATTACGAAAACAATGACTCTTCAGAACGTAGGTAATCATGGCTCTCCACAGATTCTCTTTCTTTATTATCGACGAATTGCCAATGCGATGTCCCATCATGACGTATGTGATCATGGCTCTCCACAGATTCCTTTTCTGTATTATCTATAAATTGCCAATGCAACATCTCTGCAGGTCGTAATGGATCATGGCTCTCCATATATACATTTTCTTTCTTATCTATGAATGGCCAATACAATGTCTCCCCAGGCCGTAGGTAATCATGGCTCTCCGCAGATCCCTTTTCGCTATTATATATGAATGGCCAATGTAATGTCTCTTCAGGTTGTAGGTGATCATGGCTCTCCACAGATTCCTTTTCTTTATTATCGATGAATGGCCAATGCACTGTCTCCTCAGGCAGTAGGTAATCATGGCTCTCCGCAGATCCCTTTTCTCTATTATATATGAATGACCAATGTAATGTCTCTTCCGGATGTAGGTGATCAAGTCCCACCACAGATTAATTTTCTTTATTATCTATGATTTGGCAATGCAGTGTCACTTCAGGACGTATGTGATCAAGTCCCACCACAGATCCCTTTTCGCTATTATATATGAATGGCCAATATAACGTTTCTTCAGGTTGTAGGTGATCATGGCTCTCCACAGATATCTTTCATTTGTTATCTATGAATTATCGATATAGCATCTCGTAAGGACGTGGATGGTTATGGCTCACTCCAAATTCTTATTCCTTATTATATATGAATGGCCAATGCAATGTCTCTTCAAGACAGAAAATGGCTCCCTACATATCCCTTTTCTGTATTATCTATAAATTGCCGTTGTAATGTCTCTTCAGGACGTAGATGATCATTGCTTTCTATTAGGTTGGTGCAAAGATAATGACGTAATAATGTCGTTTTTGACGTTCAAAAATACGTCAAAAAACGACATTATTACGTCATTATTTTTGCACCAACCTAATACGTATTCCTTGGCTTTATTATCAATTAATTGTTAATGCAATATCCCTTCAAGGCAGGTAATCATGGCTTCCTACATATCCCTTTCCTTTATTATATATGAATGACCAATATGATCTCCCTTCAGAATGTAAGCGATCAAGGCTCTCCAAAGATTTCTTTGTTACCGATTAATGGTCAGTGCAATGTCTCTTACGGGCGTAGGTGATTATTGCTACCCAGATTCTTTTTCCTTATTATCTATGATTTGGCAATTTAGTGTCACTTCAGGACGTATGTGATCAAGTGCCATCACAGATTCATTTTCTTTATTATCTATGATTTGGCAATTCAGTGTCACTTCAGGACGTATGTGATCAAGTCCCACCACAGATTCATTTTCTTTATTATCTATGATTTGGCAATGCAGTGTCACTTCTAAACGTATGTAATCAAGTCCCACCACAGATTCATTTTCTTTATTATCTATGATTTGGCAATTCAGTGTCACTTAAGGACGTATGTGATCAAGTCCCACCACAGATTCATTTTCTTTATTATCTATGATTTGGCAATTCAGTGTCACTTCAGAACGTATGTGATCAAGTCCCACCATAGATTCATTTTCTTTATTATCTATGATTTGGCAATGCAGTGTCACTTCAGGACGTATGTGATCAAGTCCCACCACAGATTCATTTTCTTTATTATCTATGATTTGGCAATTCAGTGTCACTTCAGGACGTATGTGATCAAGTCCCACTACAGATTCATTTTCTTTATTATCTATGAACGGCCAATGCAATATCACTTTAGGATGTAGATGATCATGGCTCTCTACATATGCCTTTTCTTTATTATCTATGAATTGCCAATGCAATATCACTTCAGGATGTAGATGATCATCGCTCTCTACATATACCTTTTCTTTATTATCTATGAATTGCCAATGAAATATCTCTTCAGCGCGTATGTGATCATGGCTCTCTACTTATTCCTTATTCTTTATTATCTATGTATAGCGGATTCACTGTCTCTTCTGGGCGTAATTCATCATGGCTCTATACATATTCCAATTGTGTGAATTCTCAGTTCTTTTTCCATGGTTTTGAATTCAGGGTCATGTTTCTCCTATACTGACTTCCAGTTAAGGCTAGAGTGTTCGGCTTAACCTGAGGGAGATTTGTTAATTGATTTATTTATTGTTTATTTATTTATTTTGTTTTTACGGATTATGAACACTTTTTCGATTATTTAAAAACGAAACTTAATTTGGGATTGTAAGAATAATTCATTGTATGTGAGTGTGTGTGCGTATTAAAAATATTTGAGCATAACAAACATTATCCCAGATATAAGTACTTCTATTTAACTCATATTGTAGAGGGGTGTGGATTTATACATTCCCTAATGTTATTTGTGCGTAAATGAATTTAACGAAGTCGATTGCAATTCGAACTCGGCTCCCCGATTTCTCAACCTGAGCCGCTATCTATTATATCACCCCCCCACATCTGGTAGAGAGAGAAGAGATGTATTCCTGTCTTTTCGCAAGTGTATTCCTGTGAAAGTGAACGCAACTTGCTAGGCGTGGATTTGAACCCGGCTCTCCTGTTACCTGATAACTGATCAAAGCAAGTATACGCGAAAATCTTTGGTTCAATTCTTCCCCGATGTTGTACATATTCGACAAACACAAAGATGCAAGCAAAATGATCGGTTACCTTTACCACTCCATTAAAGTACCTGACACTTCATGTTATCCTCTACATTTATAAGAGCCAGATCAGGCCCAAAATGGAGATCTCTTGCTATATTTGAGCGAGAGCTGCCCAGTTCTTACTTTCCAGTCTTGATAGAGTTCAAAAGCTTCTCTGAGTCCTTGTTGGAGAAGAATTATTTTCTAACCTCCAACCTCTCCCAGGCGGGATGTGGCCAGCCTCTCACTGCTCTGTCGCTAATTCCATGGAAAATACTCAGACGAACTACATTCCTTGGTTCCGTCTGTTCTAACATCTAGGGTCAGGACCCCACCCTGTCCCTCACACTGTAGCAAACCACCCACATTCCCTTCGCATTCCATCGTCGATATGTAACTTCCACTCGAGCAGCTTCTTCTCGTGAACCACTGGAACCGACTCTCCAAGAAGATGTTTCCCCGACCACTACAATATTGAGTTAACCGTTATCTTCCCCTCCGATCTGTATAAGCTAATCTTTTTAACGTAACCCTCTACCTCGAGTGGTTCCTTGGCCTTGTACAGGGTGATCTAAATAGATCAGGCCGAAAATGCGGTACTTTTGTCGTATCTGAGCTTGAGCTACCCAGACCTCACTTTCCAGTCTTGATAGAATTGAAAAGCTTCTCTGAGTCCTGAGAAGAATTATTTTCGATACTCCATCCTCTGTCTCTCACAGACGGAATGTGGCGAGTCTCTCACTGCTTTATCGCTACTTCTATGGAAAGTGCTCGTTCCTTGGTTCCACCAGGTCTAACCTTCACGGCTAGGACCCGCCATGTCACTTACATAGTAGCAAACCATTCACATTCCCTCCGTATTCCATCGGCGAGAAGTTCCACTCAAATAGCTTCTTCTCGTGAACCAGTTCCCAAGAGAATGTTTCTCCATCACTACAATCTTAACCTGTTTAGGTCAAGAGTTAACCGTTATCTTCCTCTCTTATCCATATGAACTACCGCTTAACGTAACCCTCTACCTCGAGTGGCTCCTGGGCCTTGTACAAGATGAATCTTACTTTAAAAAAAATATTTTCACTTTTTCATCATAAGCAGTTGTTTTCGTATATTTTATGTTATTATCGTTTTTTTTTTATCGCAACGTTCAGGTCGTTGCAATCTACGACCATTTATCAAGAAAGCAACATAGAGAGGATTCTGAGACATTCAACATGAAAGGCCGTCTACTAGTTGATCTCCAGGACTAAATCAGTATGGCTTCGTCCATGTTCGATATTCCAAATTAAATTGAAATCTCGTCGATGGTAATTCTTGTTTGCAATCCATGTTAACCAACATACTATAGTTAGTACCCACAATTCATCTATATATATATATATATATAAATCTGTGACTCCTGTTATTCCGTCTGTCCATCACATCCTCTAAAATGGCCATACATTTAACTGATGGCAACCAAATTTTTGAGAGAAACGCAATAGGTAAGTAGGGGGGTGCAAAGTACAGTTAGTTTTACTAGAGTGCGAAGCTTAGTACAATTTTTTATTTACAGTTTTATTATTTAACACAAAATATTCCCACGATTTAAAAAAAAAAGTTTAATGATTAAAAAACAAATACTTATTTAATAAAAATGCAATATTGTTTTTTGCATATCTTTCTTTAAGTTTTATATATATAAAGAATCTAGTTTCCAGTTCGCCCTGCGTTTGCGAGAATAACAAATCACGAAGCCAAACGCTTCAAAATTTGGAATTTAGCACCAGAAAGAAATATTTGCTCATTGCCCACTCTATGTTGCATGCTCAAGAGTAAGAAATGCCAAGAATTTATTCTTCGCTGAAAGGAAACAAAGAAAGTTTCTTAAAAAATATTGTTTATCATGAAGTTCTATAAAATTATATTGAATTAAAGAAATTATTAAACCACGAAGTAGGGTTTCCGTCAAAGTATTTTTCCAAGCAAATCAGCTTATTCAAATTTCATCGATTGGTTTGCCAAATTAAACGAACCGTAGAGTTTGTAAATCTTGGCCAAAAATGTTAGCGATAACTTCAACAGTACTAAATACTGTGATGATTTCAACACGTATTGCAAAAAATTCCAGTTATGCTAAAATACTAGATGGCTGGTGAGGAAATTTGTATTACCTCAATCTTCCAAGACGGAATACTTTCAACTACATTGAAAATCTTGTAAGAGTATTTATATATGCTTGATCAAGTCTGTGTTTGCATGTGTATTTTGTAGTAGTAGTAGTAGTAGTAGTAGTAGGTGCTGTAGACTCCACTGTTAATTATAGGGTCACAGCCGCGCCATAGTACGGACACAGCATCGCCACACGAGGTGTTGCTGCTGTGGCTTCTAAAGCAAGTAGGGTTTTACGGGGTTTGAATTAAGAAATAGTCCTTCTTTTAGACCGTTTGCCAACCAAGTCTAGAGGACCTACTCTGTCCTTTTATTGTTCACTAGTTAATGACAAAAGGTAAATTTCTACCTTTTCAAGGGTATAAATGCAAAATTAAACGCCATACAGTATCAACTGGAATTTTAACACAGCAAGCCAAACCAATTTACCGCGTTGAAAACCACACCATTATACACTGTGTGTATTTTAGTGTCTTTAACTAATGCAATATTAACGTGAGTCTTTTTTTATCAGAAAATGTATATAATATATTCAAGAGCGTGATCTGAACTCCTTATGAAGGTCATTCAAAAAGTTCTAAGCCTCACCCAGAAAGAAGAATCATAGCTGAACATTTTTGATGCGGGAACACACTACCAGTTCTTGTGAAGCTAGAAAGACTAATTCAGATTTCTGTCTCCATTTCTGGGCAGGTGAGGCCCATACAAATGTGAGAGGTGTGTGAAAAATCTAAAAATGGAGAAAACATAGGCCTCCTAGGTCATCGTGGTATGCTCAAAAGAACACTTCATTTTTACACGTGGTCGAATGAAAGCAAAGTATGTTACCTGGTCACGTGAATAGGTATGAATAAAAAAAAACTAAAAAACAAAAACAAACAACAGGACAATAAAAGTTCTCTTCGACAGGTTTGCATAAAGTCTAAAAGGGGGGACTCTCATAAAGGTATCAGAAATATGAAAGAAATGCCCGAAAAACTTGATTTTTGGTGCCAAGAAAGAAAAAAAAAACACGTATTTTAGCCAATTTGATGATGCTGCTCATTCCGAAAATTGCTCATTTTTGGAAAAAAAGATCAATATACGATCTAGGTTGATCGCAAAATTTAGTTAATAAAGGTCGTAGAAACCCATCAATTTTCAGGGAGGCCGAGCAATTTATGTCAGGCACCTGAAATAAACCATTTTTATTTTTAAACAAAAGTATTTATGAGTCAAAAATTAGATGTACCCAATTTGTCCAATTTATCGCCAAAATTCAAATTAACTGAAAAACTTTAACAGTAATACACTTTAGTAAACCTGATAATTAAAGTGACATCAAAAACATGAAACCCTAAAATCCTTTGATATTCATAAATTTATCCTATCACTTTTATCCATTCACTACAGAAGGAAACCAAGCCGATTGAGAGCATTTCGTTTTCACAGTTGAAAAGAAACTCCAACTCAAGACATCCCAATTCAATGTACTTTTTCCATTGTACATGATACTGATGGAGTATCAAAAGGGACTTAAATAACATTGGACATGACAGACAATCAAGAAAGAGAAAATTTTTACCATAATTCTTATATACACGAAGGTTTTATTTCTGCTGTTAGTTTATTAAATGATTTGATGAAAATACTTCTTGGTCTTGGTATATTCAATCGTGTTATTTTTTTATAGAATTAGGGTCTGATTGTTATTGCAAAAATAGTATTTCTCAATAAGCAGGCCAATATTTCTTGGTTTAAATACGAATTGAGAGATTTCTACGATTTTATTTTGATAAAAACTGCCATCGGTCAATATCATACAGAAAAAAAACGAAAAAAATGTTTGTGTTTTTTGGGGTTTTTTTTTTACAAAAATGATGCATTTCGATTCAGCAAAACAGTAGCTAACCAAGAAAAAATTTGGTCATTTTCAGATTCAGCGCCCTCAAAAAAAATGATGCCTGGGTCTGGATACCATTTCAATTTTTTTTTTTTTTTTTTGTTGACTAGTGTAATATTCTTTGGATTTTATCAAGGATCTTTAGATTTAGAGCAGAAGCACCCGACCAATATTCTAAGTATTGACGCTTCGATAATTCCGTTTCTATTAATTTCTGTGAATTGGGAAAGAAAGTAAAATAGTTTCTCATTCCTTTTTTTTTTTTAAACATTTCACCCCAAACAAGGCGGGAATGTCACTAGTACGCAGGAGGCTACAAAAAAGGCAAGTAAGCGAAAAGACTCTGTATAGGAGGCCGAGGAAAGAATAAAAGCTGAACGGGTTTTAAGAAGATAGAAGATGGCGATTGACATTAAATTTTTAAAGAATGTAGTTATCATGGAAGCAAGTAAATGGAAGTCTAAAAGGGGAACTCTCATAACAGGTAAAGTAAAAATATTAGAAATATGGAAGAAATGAATAAAAACTTCTCTACAGGTAGAAGACCGAAGCTTGAAATGCATAAAACGTAGAAGTATCCGCAGCATTAAAAGATTAGTTATAATCGGAACTGGCCGAGACGAACAGACAAGATTTTAATAAAGATGCTGCAAGCTTTAGACTATTTTGAGATCAATACGAAATATAAGACAGTGGTGAAACACCGGAGGACATCGGTAGATCTATCTTCATATCGATGCCAAAGAAACCTGGTACAAATGAATCCGAGCTCTATCAGCTTATTGAGCCACATAATTAAACTTATTAGGATTTAAGGTCTCTCATTGATGCCTTGGCGTGGTATAATGGTTACGACTGTGCAGTGCGTTCGAACGGTGCTAGATACCCTGTAAAAGAATTCGACATTGAATAACTGAACAGATCATAAAATAAACTGACCTAATATTGCTTATTTCGGTCTGTTTCTTGATAAATGTCAATGTGTATATGATGTTATGGAATAACCTGTCACCCCCCCCCCACGAGTGACTGCACTATATGTAGGAATTACCTATAAGTATCTGTAAGTCATCGGACTACGGAGACCAGCTGAAATCTCTCGGCTGGCAAGTCGAACTCTCTGCCTCTGAACAGAGAGGAAACCAAACGGTTGACCAACCCGATCCCGTTTATGCGGGTTCTATCTGTATTTTTTGGCCGATCCTACGGGCTCGGAGAAGCCACGTTAAACCCGGCCTTGTGCCACATGCAACCCTCGTGGAGGAGATGGCTGAATATTCCAGCTGAAATCTTTTCAGCTGTGATGGTCGAAATACTAAATACTTCGAGCAGAGAGGAACCCGGACGAAGGGCAGAGTCTTGTTCGGGGAGGTAAATCGACCCTGAACCCGGGTTCGAAGGGAATATTTTGGCCGAACCTACAGACTCGGAGAACCTACGATAAACTTGGCCTTGTGCCACATACGACCTGCGTGGGGGAGGATACTGTTAAATACACTAGGTGAAATACTTTTCGGCACGCTGATCGAACTGCCTCTGAGCAGAGAGGGACCCGGACGAGGCTATGCCGAAGGGCAGTGTCTCGTTCAGGGAGGTAGACCAACCCGATCCCGTTTATGCGGGTTCTACAGTGAATTTTTGGCCGAGCCTAAGGGCTTGGATGTCCCACATTAAACTCGGCCTTGTGCCACATTTACCCCCGGGGGTTGGGTGCTAGAAAATACCGAGTAACTGAAATATTTTTCAGCTGTGCTGGTCAAACTCTCTGCCTCTGAGCAGAATGGAAACCGGACGAGGCTATGCCGAAGTCAGAGTCTCGTTCGAGGAGGTAGGCCGGCCCGATCCGGTTTATGCGGGGTCTACGGGGATTTTTTGGCCGAGGGGCCGAGTCTCGTCTTGTCCCGGGAAACAGCTACCCGACCCCGTTTGATATGGGGTCTACGGGAATTTTGGCTGAGCCTACGGGTTCGTATGCCCGACATTAAGCCCGGCCTTGTGCCACATCTGATCGCGTGGGGAGCTTAGTAAATACACTAGCTGGAATCTGTTCCAGCTGTGCTAGACGAACTCTCTGCCTTCAGGCAGAGAGGACCCGGAAGAGGCTATGCCGAAGGGTAGAGTCACCAGATGGGGCTAGCCGAGGAGCAGAGTCTCGTCTCGGGAAACAGGCTCGGATGCCCCACATTAAACTCGGCCTTGTGCCACATCTGATTGCGTGGCGAGGTTAGTAAATACACTAGCGGGAACCTGTTACTCAGCTCTTAGCTGTTGTCGAACTCTCTGCCTTCAGACAGAGTCACATCCGGGTAGGTAGATAGACCTGAACCCGTCTATGCGGGTTCTACACGGAATCTTTAGACGACCCCAGGGGATCGGATGTCCCACGTTAAACTCTGGCCTTGTGCCACATTTACCCTCGTTAATGCACAAATAAAGCTTCAAACAATGTCGTAACATTGTTAGATTGGACTATAGCCCAACGTCACACCTGGAGTGCGCAAGGATAAACATTGGGTAGGGTGGAGTAATTACCGGGCTTTAACTATGTTAAACACAGAGGTAAATGATCATAACAGCTTATCTTAAGAGATATAGACAGACATCAAAATGTATTGGCGCATAATGAGGAAAAGGGGCTTGGAAAATTGGCACTCACATGACCTACTAAAGGCAAGAGGGACCATTCGAAAAGAGCGCATAACCTACCTAGCTTGTATCAAAGGATGACAGAAGAGGGCTTAGGAGAGATAGCAAAAAGACAAAATTTATTGGCAGCTACAAAGGGTGGGAAATTGTGGAGAGCCATGATCACCAAAGTTCTGAAAGTAAAGCAGGGGAAACCTTCGAGATAATTTGATCGATGTGCAATCGAAAGAGAAGTAAATTCTGCATAAAGTGTACACAATAAAAGTAATTTATATTGTTTTATCAAAAACATATTCTGGAATGAATAAAGCATTAACAATCGGTCTTAAATTTATTTTTGTGAGTGTAGATTGGTTAAATTTTGGTTAGCTTGGGAAAGCCTATGAATTCGTCTATCCAGTTGCACTGTTGTTTTTCTTGAGGCTCCCAATCTTTGCCTATCCTTATATTGTCCAGTATCCTGGTAAATCTTCAAAGCCTGAACACAAGACATTTTGCTGCATTTTAATTGCTTGCTTATGTTTATAAAGGAAATGTTTTTTTGAAGTAACACTATTTTTGATTTAGTCACTGAGCTAAGACTACGATGCTTTCCCATAGTGAATTAATTGTATAACAATGCTCAGTTATTACACTATATAATGCATTAATGACCAGCCATGTGACCAACCATTTAGCAAAATTGCATAATAGCCATGCAGTCTTAAACTTATTTTGCCGGCAATTTTGGATAATTTAAATTAATCCAGCATTAAAATTTTTCAAATTGTAAAAAGAAAAAAATTACAATTTTTACATCATTTGAAAGAGAAATAAATTCTGCATAAAGTGTACACAATAAAACTAATTTATATTTTGTTTTATTAGAAACATATTATGGAATGAATAAAACTTTAACAATTGGACTTAAACTTATTTTCACCAGTATATATATATATATATATATATATATATATATATATATATATATATACTATCATTTTAAACGTTATTTTAGTGAATACTTGTATTTGAACAGGCGCTACGTTTATTTATTGAATAGTATATTTATTTTCACCTATCGGCCTGAAAGTTCGATTTATATATATATATATATATATATATATATATATATATATATATATATATATATATATATATATATATATATGCGTGCGTGCGCCCGCGCGTGTGTGTGTGTGTGTGTGTGTGTGTGTGTGTGTGTGTGTGTGTGTGTGTGTGTGCAAATATATAGAAAAATAGGAAAGAACACGTCAGGTTAATAATCCGAAGTTCTTTAGTATTTTTGTTTTTATTTTTAAAAACAGTGCTCGATACAAAAGTAGAGCCTAAATTATAATTTTTTTTTTTAAATATGATTCCTTCGCTACATGAGAGTTCTCATGTTCCGAAAACAGGAGCTGGAAACTTCACTATAATTATTAAAATTAAATTGAATTAAGGTATCAAGCTCTGTTTCATCCTCAAGCGAATTCCCCAAAATTCCCTTGAGGATGAAACAGAGTTTGATACTTTAATTCAATTTAATTTTAATAATTATAGTGATGTTTTTGGCTCCCGTTTTTGAAACCCGAGAACTCTCATGTAGCGAAGGAATCATATTTTTAAAAATAATTATATATATATATATATATATATATATATATATATATATATGAAACAGAGAACAGGAAATTACATCTATAATGACGCCAGCAATGATGAGGTAAACGATAGGCGGCGCTATTCTGCTAATGGTGGTTACAATAGTTCCTGTAAATCATTTAGCAAGGTAGTTTTATTGGATGACAGGGTGTGGCACGGCTTGCTCAACAAACTAGGCTGGGGCTGGGTATTGGTTGACAAATAATGGCTATAAAACCTGAGATTCCAAGAATTGCTATAAACAAAAGACTTGAATTACCAAAATGTATGGTTTCGAAAAACGTACTAGATACTAAATATACAGTTTTCGAAAGAAAGAAAAAAGAATTTTCTAATGCAATTTATTTTTTATTTCGTTTTCAAATTGTTGACATGACTTGCATTTCTATTCCTGAAATAGAAAAATTAAAAAGTAATGGAAACACATAAAGTATACAGTGTATGTCCAAAATGTATATAGCGTTTTGAATATTTTCAGAAATAATTACGCAGGGACTTACAGTGTATGAGCGAACAGACACTCTCTCAAGGGGTTGCTCAGTTAGTATACCATTGAACAAAGTTTGTCACTGAATGATTGTGACACTCACTACATAAATGAACTGGTCTGCTCGTAAAAAACAAAGAATTTAGAGAGTCGGAATAGATTTTGTAGATTGGAGATTTGTCAGGATATATATATATATATATATATATATATATATCAGGATATATTGATTTGTATCATTTTAGAAGTAAGAGTCCTATACATAATATGAATAAACTGTTTTTATTTTGATGAAAGCATTGAAGATAACCAGTAATTTGGTGACAGATTAGTGACAAGTAAAAATTTTATTGTCAAATTCTCACATTTATCGCTCGAGAGAAACTGACCACTGCAGTTTATAGGGGATTATCGACTATTTTTTTTTTTTTTTTACTGTGACGGTTTCATATTTCATTATGAATGTCAAAGTTGAAACTGTGCTTACGCCATTGATAACTGTACACTACTGGTCGAGTGTGTGGCGTTTTTAGTCGCGCATAGTTGTCCACCAAAATCAAATCTCCTCGTCAAACTCTCTTTGATTCACAGCCATTTCCGCCACCACCACAAGGTGAGAGAAAGTGAATAGGGAAAGAGAATAACGACCCCAATGTTCGAATACGAACGGAGGCTGGCAACTATGATGTGTCCTTTTCTGCCAATTCATCATTGTACGCAGTTATCAATGACGTAAGCACAATTTGAAACTTATCATTTGTAAATAAAAACAATTTTCTCTCTATTCATAATTGTACGCAGTTATCAATGACGTAAGAAAATGTCAAACTTATCATTTGTAAATAAAAACAATTTTTTCCCAATTAACATCGGATGGTTAGTACACATTATATTGTAAAAACGTTGATATCTATAATAAAATCTAACTGGGTGTAGAGGTTCTTATTTGTTTGTTTGTTTGTTTGTGTGTGTGTGTGTGTGTGTGTGTGTGTGTGTGTGTGTGTGTGTGCGGGCGCGCGTTTAAAATTCACTATGTTTTTAGAAGAGTTCTTATTACAGGTGATAGTGAGATTATAGATATAGTGTGGACATAGGTATCAAATTGCAGAGTGACAGTCAGTTTCAAGCTTCAATGCGATTTAAAACCACACCATTGATCAGTAAACGCATAGAAGCATAGAACTGACACAATTTAGTGTTGATTCCTATGTCCGCTCTCTTTCCCTCTCTCTTTCTTTCTCCCTTTCTTTCTCTCTTTCTCTCTCTCTCTCTCTGTCTAATATATATATATATATATATATATATATATATATATATATATATATATATATATAGTGGCCTGACGGCTGCGTATCAGCATAAAATAGACATTCGTCGGTGGGTGTTGACTTCAATGTCCGCTTTTATATTTGCATACGCTCTATTCTTGATTTTGAGCACTTTAAATATAGTATACCGTAAAAATATATTTTATCATATATATATATATATATATATATATATATATATATATATATATATATATATATATATATCAGAATAAGAAATAATTTTGGGTTAAAAGTAAAATCCATTAATTCAATATATATATATATATATATATATATATATATATATATATATATATATATATATATTGAATTAATGGATTTTAACCCGAAATTATTTCTTCTTCTTCTAAATGTCATTTTGTGACTACACATGTTTGAGTAGATGATCTGTGTGTTTTTCAGTAATTTCAAATATTCCTACTGGCCAGCGCATTCAGAGGCTTAATAAAGAAAAAATATTTTTACTTTTAACTTTTTATTTTTAATATTAATTTTTATTTTTTTAATTTAATTTAATTTTTTTCCGATGGTCAGGCCGAAAACCTTTCAGAAGATCCTCGTATTTTCAATACTTAATTAACCGAGAACATACCTACGATTAATAGTAGCTCTCCGAGACAGGCTTTTTAACTCCACAGCGAGGCACCAAAACACACCTAAATAGATAGACGGAGAGATTGGAGAAAAAGTGAGAGAAAGAGAGGGGTGGGGGGTTATAATAATAATGGTAACGGTGATGACAAGCACGTCTCATAGTCGATGTCTCTCTCGACAAGTGACTTCGATCCTTTTTGACGGGCCCCTGCCCCCACCATTACTATGGCTTTTAGCCAAACTAAATAGCAAACAACTAGACAGATAATAATAGACTGACATAGATAGATAGATAGATAGATAGATAGATAGATAGATAGATAGATAGATATGAGTAGAGGCTGGAAGAGACAGGTAGATAGATAGATAAATAGATAGATAGATAGATAGATAGATAGATAGATAGATAGATAGATAGATACATACAAACATACATACATACATACATATGAACAGACTGAGATAGATAGATAGATAGATAGATAGATAGATAGATAGATAGATAGATATAAACAGACTGAGATATATAGATAGATAGATAGATATGAACAGAATGAGATAGATAGATAGATAGATAGATAGATAGATATGAACAGAATGAGATAGATAGATAGATAGATATTAACAGAATGAGATAGATAGATAGATAGATAGATAGATAGATAGATAGATATGAACAGAATGAGATAGATAGATAGATAGATAGATAGATAGATAGATAGATAGATAGATAGATAGATAGATAGATAGGTAGGTATGAGAAGTATAGAAGCCTGAAATAAATAAAAAGAAAGAATAATATCAAAGACAGCTGAACAAACGCGAGGGAAGATAAAGAAAAAAAAGAGGATGAAAGAGAGAGCGTAAGAGAGCAAGAAACATTTTAAGAAAAATTGAGAGCGGGAAAATAGGCTTTTAACAAGACATGCGAATATGAGACCGATATAAATAAAGATGCAGAAAGAGGCCAAAAGAAAGTGAGGAGGGAAATTACTCGTAATGACGAGAAGAAATGTTACGATAAAAAAAGATGTCTCGTTTTCACATTACCACTGACTCGAAACATAATCTCACAAAAAGCCATTAGTAACCGTAAAAGAAGACGAAGACACTAGAATAGTTTATATGCAAGTATATGTGTATGTGTGTGTGTGTGCGTGAGAGAGAGAGAGAGAGAGAGAGAGTTTACTTTTTTTTAAATCATTTCACCCCAAGCAAGGCGGGAATGTCACTGGTACGCGGGGGTGGTGCTTACAGGGAAGACAGAAAATGGCGATTGACGTTGCATTTAAATCTTTGAAGACTGTAGTTTTCAGAGAAGCAAGAAAGCAGAAGGGATTTCCAAAGGCTGGAAGTGCGAGAAAATAAACCGTTGGAGTCGAAGTGACGGTTACATTTAACTATATCTGCAGTAAAAAGGGTGGGACCTAGATGCCAATCTAGTAGCCCCCTTAAATTAAAAAGCGCATCCGTGTAGTTGCCATGAAAATATTTGTAGAAAAGACAGAGGGAAGTCATATCACATCTGTGATAAAGTGACTGAAGCCGAGGTGCCAGGTCAGGATCGATTACATTGCAGATCCTTTGGATTTTATCAAGGACCACGAGATAAATAGCAGGAGCACCAGATCTGATATAGTAGCATATGTGTTTATACGTTCACATGTGAGCTGAGATGTATTATTTTTATTGTTCTTTTTTTATCGTTTCATCACAAGCAAGATGATAATGCCATGAGAATGCAAGTGGGGGTGATGTACAGGGAGTGAAAGTGAAAGAGAACGAGAAGACTGAATATGGGGAGGATCGAGGAAAAGACAAGAAATAAACAGGGTTCAAGAAGTGAGATGATGGCGATTGACGTTGCATTTACAATTTTGTAGAAGGTTTAGGAAAAGGACAAAAAAATGGAACAGGATTCAAGAAGACAGCTCGCGATTGAAGTTGCATTTAAATTTTTGTAGAGGGTTGAGAAAATGACAAAAAGAAACAGCGTTCACGAAGATAGAAGATGGCGATTGACGTTGCATTTAAATTTTTGTAGAACCAAAATGGAACAGGTTTCAAGAAGACAGAAAATGGCGACTGACGTTGCATTTAAATTTTTGTAAAGGGTTGGAGAAAGGGCAAAAATGGAACAGGTTTCAAGAAGACAGAAAATGGCGATTGACGTTGCATTTAAATTTTTGTAAAGGGTTGGAGAAAGAGCAAAAATGGAACAGGTTTCAGGAAGACAGAAAATGGCGATTGACGTTGCATTTAAATTTTTGATAATTGTATTTATCAGGGAAGCAAAAAATTGTTGATGGGGAGTTCCACATGTAGGAAGTACAAGAGGAGAATCTGTTAGAATAAAAGTGGCGGTTTTATTTTGCTAGTTCAACAGCAAAACGGTGAGACCTAATTGCCAATCTAGTAACACGCTAAAATTCATCTATTCGAGTTATGAGAATATGAAAGCTCATTAGAAGAATTGCTATGAAAATATTTATGGAAAATACAAGATGGAAGCAACGTATGTGCGTGTTTGCGTTAAGGTGTGCCGGTTTATGCAGGAATTGTAATATTACTTTTACATGCTTTTATTCTAATAATTACTATTAATTAAAAAAAATACCAATTTATTAATATGTAATACACCGAAAGGGGCATTGAAATAGCGAAAAAAAGCTAAGCATAGTATTAAGAAACAGGAAAATTCCATTAGAAACAAAGAAACATGTGATCAACTGCTATGTAATATCAGTCATCTTATATGGCATGAATGCTAGACAATCTGCTCATGAATGGATGAAGAGGAGGCTTGAAGCAACAGAGATGTTGTTCTACAGAAGGATGATGAGAATGACACGGTCAGAGCAAGTGGGAAACTTTGAGGTTTTAAAGAAAATGGAAACAAACAAAACAGTCTGTCAGTTCTTCAATATGCCGTGTGTCTTCAGTATGTGGGTGATCATAGCTCACCACAGCTTTCTGTCTTTTGTTGCTCTAATAATAAACTCTGTTATGTCTTCTAATTCTCTGTATAAATCTTTTGCTATCTCTCCTAACCCCTGTTCTAACAACCATTTACACAAGATCTTTTTCTTCTCCTTTTTCTTTTTCTTTTTCTTCTTCTTCTTCTTCTAGCCATGTCCCCTCAGGACCTTGATGATAATGGCTCTCCACAATTTCTTGTCCTTTGTAGCTCTTAGTAAGTTTTGTCAGTTTGCTATTTCTCCTAACCCCTGTTCTAACAACCATTTACACAAGCTCTTCTTCTTCTTCTTTTTCTTTTTCTTCTTTTTCTTTTTCTTCTTCGTCTTCTTCGTCTTCTTCTTCGTTTCGGTTAGCAAGGTCAATTTTACTGTTTTTAAACTACAATTCTCCATGAAAAAATGAAAAGTTTCTCGGGCATTCAGGCCGGTAAATGTCGTTAATACTGTTTATTATAAACAAAGCATTTACTTAAATATTTGTATCTATAAAAAGAACTTATAAACATAAAAAAATGTCTTAAAATAATTGTTGGACTTTGTCCATTTCATAATGTGTGATGTCACTTCTTTACATTTGGATATGCATCGAGCAGATATGAATGTACGAAAGAAAATCATGGAGAATTAAAAACAGTAAAATCGGCCTTGCTGACCTAACGCTCCTCTGTGTCTCAATCGGTAAATGTACGTCAGGCTATATGACGGTTCGGTATAGGATACAGGTTCGATTCCTGGACACATATTCTATGTCAATTTCTCGGACATTCAGGCCGGTAAATGTTGTTAATATCGTTTATTATAAACAGAGCATTTACTTAAATATTTGTGTCTATAAAAAGAACGTATAAACATAAAAAATAATGTCTTAAAATAATCTATATTTACTGGACATTTAAGTTTGGATATATTTACTGGACATTTGGGTTCATCTATATTTATTGGACATTTGGCTAATTCATGTTAACAGGACATTTAGGTTAGATTATATTTACTGAACATTTGGGTTCATTTATATTTACTAGACAGGTTTATGTATATTTACTGGACAGTTGGGTTCGTCTATATTTTCTGGGTATTTGGGTTAATCTATATCAACTGGACACGTAAATATCTAAGAATATAGAAAGAAGTGTTAAGGAAACATATAAACTACCAGAGAAACTTATAGGGTAGAATCAGGAAAAAGAAAAAAAAGAAAACCTGGGTAACCTAATGGTTACCTGGGTAATGACAAATTGAAAGCAAAAAGCATCGGGGGTGGGACAACGAGTTTATCTGCCTTCCGAGTTTTACGTGAATGGATGACGGAACAAAGACAAAACGGGATGGTAAAGAATCAAAATCTCTTAAAGCATCAAAAGACAGGAAAATGTGGAGAGCCATCATCACTCACGTCATAAACGGTCATGGTATATAAACGGATAAAAAATATTTTACAAGATATTGTATTTGTATATGCATAATGGTAATGGTAATATTATCCGTTTCCTTATAAGGAAACATTTGGCATTTACTGACCGAGCAGCCGATACCAATGTCAGTTGTAATTTATAAAATCTTTCTCTTAAAGGACTTTTTTATGAAAATAGGTTTCTCAAACGCAGTAGTTGTTAACACTCTCTCCGGTATTGATGGGGGTTTCCTTCCTAACCTTTTATTTGACGTAGTGTGAAATATTAACATCTTGATTATGTCATTATTTTCACTTAGATTTATATGTGCTATCCATTTTAGTTGTTGCTGCTGTTTGTAGTCTGCATGTGATGTGGTTTCTATTATTTGGTACAGTTCTTTGTGATTTTGTAGTACCAGTCCACAAGGTTCAAGGAAGGGTGGTCTTTGTCAAAAGCCACTGGCTTAACTCGATCAAATCCATTTAACCATTGATATGAGAAAGCAATTTGTATAATGCTGATAGTTTAGATATTTTAGATGCCATGCAAGACATCCGTATGAAAATCTCCATTTGCCGAGGCTATTTAAGAACATGACTCGTGTTTTCAAGTTAATTTTTTCGCTTTGTAGCTATTGGCGGTTTTGGGCGAAACTACACCTAGCGCAGCCTAATCAATTTCCTTATCTCCTATATTAATACTTTTATAACTGATTCATGAAATCTAGGTATTTGAAGTCTTTAGTATTTGCTAATTCCATATTTTGAATTGATATGATAGATTGTCACTGCTTTCATTCCAATTTCAAATCATAGATTTGGAAACGTTTACCTTGAGTTCTTACAAGACTACCCTTCAAGACTGCCCATTAAGACGGATTATATATAAGGGTGTTTCATTAACACGGATCAAAGTCAGCAGTAAATAAATCAGTGCTATTGGTAAAAAAAAATATTTATTTCTCTATTGGATCATGTTATTTAAGTCATGGTTTTGGATTGGTTTGTTTTGTTTTACGGCATATCAACCTCAATGGGTCATTTAATGCTGAAAACTTTTATTTTTCCTGGTAATATTTTTGTTTTGTCAAAAGTCTATTTCTGTTAATATTTTTTCCTCAAAAATGTATAGCTGGTAATATTTTTTTTTTCAAAAATGTATAGCTGGTAATATTATTTTTCAAAAACGTATACCTTATAATATTATTTTTCAAAAACGTATAGCTGGTAATATTATTTTTTCAAAAACGTATAGCCGGCAACACTATTCTTTCAAAAAAACGTATAGCTGGTAATATTAATTTTTCAAAAACGTACAGCTGGAAACTTTATTTTTTTAAAAACGTATTATCAGAGACCTTGCTGTTGGACGTAGTTTGTCGTCTTACCCAGGACGCGGATGTACTTTATCATCATAACCAGGACGCGTATGTAGTCTGAGCGTAAACTATTTGCCTGTTGCTGGGACCCAAACAGATGCTACCACTCCGGGTCAGGGTGGACCTGGGAACACCAGCAATTAAGAGGTGGTTCTATGCTCCTCAAAACCTCCTGATCAGAGGCCTTGCTGTTGGACGTAGTTTATAGTCTTACCCAGGACGCGGATGTAGTCTATTGTCATACCCAGGACGCATTTAAATTAATGGCAATTATGTGTAAAAAATAATATCGCTCAAATGTCCGCCAAATCTGAAAGAAAAAGAAAAAAATCATTAGACGCTTAAAATTAATTCACATTTCAAATCGGTCCAAGTTATTGAAAAAAGCCTTTATTACCACATCTGCCGGAATTTAAGAATTGGCCATTCCATTCTCTATCACTTGCTATATTGACATCAATTTGTCTAGTTTATTAAATAATTTGAATCTTATTCTTTCACTTTTAAGCCTACAAATTATAAACATTACGATCACGTAATGTAGTGACTGAGCTATTTCTGTGTATCACATATACATATGTAGCCCATATCAAAATTCACGGAAGATTTTACGAGCACACGAATGTAATCAGTGCTACGGGATAGAAAGATACTGATGTAACACGCAGGGGACATACAAAACCCGACTAAAATAGACACATATATAAAGTAGAGAAGGGCTTAATTAGTACGACTGAAAGCAAGCACGCTTATCAGATGTACGCTGGATTTTGTGGCCTTGTGCCAGACTAAAGTAAGATGAATAAATTATGAAATACAGGGAGATAGAAAATTGAGTAGAACAAGAGAAGGAGAAAGATAAAACGAGAAAAAACTCTGATAAAGAGATGTGAAGAGGTTGGGATAGATAGATAGATAGATAGATAGATAGATAGATAGATAGATAGATAGATAGATGTTTAATCTATCTATCTATCTATCATAGTACATTTTATCCATCTATCCATCTATCTATCTCATTTACATACTCAGATAGATAGATAGATAGATAGATAGATAGATAGATAGATAGATAGATAGATAGATAGATAGATACATATGAAAAGAAGTGATAGATAGATAGATATGAACATACTGAGATAGATAGATAATGTTCATAAGGAGATAGATAGATAGATAGATAGATAGATAGATAGATAGATAGATAGATAGATATGAACAGACATAGATAGATAGATAGATAGATAGATAGATAGATAGATAGATAGATAGATAGATATGAACAGTAAAATAGATATATAGACATACATAGAGCTATGTTCGTATTGCAACTTCAACTTTGAAAACTTAAGTCGCACTTCGAAAGCTGGTATCTGTATATTTATTAATATATACTTCTTAGCTCTGTCTAACGACTTTGAGCAACGGTTTTGTTTACACATTATATTAAATTATGTAAGTATTTATTCGCTTATCCATGTATGCACACTAACACACTCATATACAGTTGCTAATATCTGATTATTTGGTTTATATCCACATTTATTCATACATACATACACACACGCACACACATATACACACACATACCCACACACCCCACACACACACATATATATATATATATATATATATATATATATATATATATATATATATATATATTACTTACACATGGTCTGATTCATATTTTCATCTATTTCTAAAATACCAGGGCATAGCCGATGATATCTTCTAGAGTAGTATATGGTTCTTAATGATGACTGATCATTATGTCGGTCGAAAGATTTTGTACAGAAGCAAAAGATCTTGTTGGCTGAACTTAATAAAACTTGTTTGGACGGTTACTTACTGCCTAAAATACCTTATATATATATTTATATATATATATATATATATATATATATATATAGAGAGAGAGAGAGAGAGATGGAGTAGTCATATATATATATATATATATATATATGGCAGGAGGTGTAGGAATCGGCACAGATTGAGAAATCGGGGGCGGGGGACGAATTCCAATTCCAGTCGGATCCGTTACATTCACTTACTAATACATTAATACCCTTGGGAAAGGTATGAATACTCTAGCTATGGGTAAATAGCAGACTGGGTGGCAACCGCTCTACGAGAAAGTAACTCCGAATTCAAAACTGTATGTAGCCCTGGTGTAGCACATTCTATACAGCTTTCGGAGTTGGAGTCCCTAAGGCAGTTTGTCATTGATTTCAGAGTCGTTCTGGTCTGGTAATGCCAAACTATGCCAAACTCCAATGGTATTACTGTTCCTTTGGATGCAATAGCGACGTGCTGAACATGCTGAATGGACAACATTTTCTACTCCATACCATCCTGCCCAGACTTCCTAACAGGTAGGATCAAATCCATTGATGACCGGCGGAGACATATATATATATATATATATATATATATATATATATATATATATATATATATATATTAAGACATGTTTATATATTATATATGTTTATACATTCTTTTTATTGATACAAATATTTGAGTAAATGCTCTGTTTATAATAAACAATAATATTATAAACAGAGCATTTACTCAAATATTTGTATCTATAAAAATAATGTATGAACATAAAAATGTCTTAAAATAATTGTCGGACTTTGTTCATTTCATAATATATATATGTTTTATTTTAGGATATTATATCAAAAACGCATAAAGAACTCTACACAAATGCAATCATGTTTCGATGCGTACTAATAAATCTCATATATATATATATATATATATATATATATATATATATATATATAAAGTGAACACTGAAGTCAACACCAAGCGGCAACAATGTGCTTCATGATTCAACCCACTCTTCAGGCCTTTTATATTTACTATACATTCTACTGACCAGTTTTACCCATATTTATACCATGCCTTAAATCTATATATTTATTTTATACACACACACTCGCACACACACACACACACACACACACACATATATATATATATATATATATATATATATATATATATATATATATTAAGAAAGTCACTGTGTATTTATACAAAAATAAATACGCGTAAATTTACCTTAATCCCTTCCGTGCGCCAAAGGCTTAGCGGTAGAATCTCCGACTGACGCCAATTCAGGCGGGGTTCGATCCTAGCTAGAGGCAACCAGAAGTCTAGCCACACTGAAGAGCTGTGATACAGCGAAACTGTCTGTCTGTGGTTGACTATCTATCTATCTATCTATCTGCATATATATATATATATATATATATATATGTGTGTGTGTGTGTGTGTGTGTGTGTGTGTGTATGCATGATGCATTTCTTTCCTCCCTGTTGTTGCTTCTTTCTGCGGCTTTCCTCTCATTAACATTATGAATTATCCTCATGTCAGAATTTTCTAAACTTATTCTTTTTTTTTATTTTACTTATGCTTGCTGCATACGGGTGGTGCGTGCCTGTGATTGTGATCTTGTAAGTGATTGTGTGTGTGAGAGCGTGCGTATGTATTTATAGTTATTTGTGCAATTATATTTTGTAATTTAGCTGTGCAGCTGAAGGTAGGTCCTTGTTCCATTTCTTATCTCGACATTATTAGTGGGCGGAGATGTGTAATTTTCGGTGCAGCCGGGTTCGAACGTGCGTTCATGCGTCATTGTAAAAGTGTGCAGGTGTTGAGCGTAGGTAGGTTTTAGTGCGTGTGTGTGAGTGAGTGTGTGTGTGATATCTTCTGAAAACTAAAAAGGTATTTCTGGGTAGCGAAATTTTGTCTATTGAAACGGGCGTGTTTGATTCTCTTAGTCTTTGGGCGTGTCTTCATGTAGAGAGAGGTGAGCGTGTCTCTTTGTGATCGGATGTGTGGTCCATATCGACGTCATTTCATGGGTATGTCTGTTTAAGAGAGAAAGAGAGAGAGAAAGAGAGAGAAAGAAAGTTCTTGTCAGAGAACTTCAATTGGCAAAAATACTTAATCTCTCTCTCTCTCTCTCCCTTCCCTCATACCAAACTTCTTTCTTTTCTTTCTTTCAGTTTCTAAAAATCACTTGTTTTTCACCCACTCACTCACTCACGCATTCTCTCCATCTCTCTTTGCCTCTTACATTTCAATATACTTTTCGCTTCATACAACTTATTCTCATTTGACAATCTCATAAGGCGTACCTAACACGTACTCGCACACACATACGCATTATATATATATATATATATATATATATATATATATATATATATATATATATATGGGTAAAAATAAATAGTACATACGTAGACTATTGAGCCTGTTTAATAAACACTACATTCCATGTTTTTTTCGCAATAAGTCTCTCTCTTACACTCTCTCCTTCTTTCTTTCTCTCTGTCTTTATATATATATATATATATATATATATATATATATATATATATATATATTTATATATTTATATATTTATCTCCCCACTTGTCTCTTTTTCTCTCTCCTCTCTCTCTCTCTCTCTCTCTCTTATATATATATATATATATATATATATATATATATATATATAGTTCACTTGATAGGACACCAGAAGTGTCGAAACAAAATTGAAACTTTTGTAGTGATCTTATAACATGGATATATTAGAAATTTGAATATATATATATATATATATATATAGAGAGAGAGAGAGAGGGCTGTGGATATATATATATATATATATATATATATATATATATATATATATATATATATATACTTTTCTGAAACTTTGCTTCAGGAAGATCAACTGATTTAAAGTTTTATTAATCTGATCTGAAAAAATATTACTTAGCTTAAAATATCGCAGAAAAGCATTTTAAACACAGATTCATAATACACAGGAACTAAACTGGTCATAACTTTGATTTTACATATATCAACCTAATTAAAAAAGAACACGTAAAAATCATTATTATTACATCACCAACCTTTATTGAAGTCTTTCTTAAAAATTATAGAAACGTGTGTTTAACAAGTCGAATACACGTGTAACATAACCAATGAAAAAGAGACAACACAAAAGTACAAATATCAGAATTTCTTTCTTCTTTTTCTCCATATCTCATTCTTTGATGAACCTTTAATAAAAGTGAAATAATGATTTTTCCAAGCGTAGCTTAGATGTGGTACAAGACCGAAAGTAAGGGTCATCCAGTTAGGATCGAACTCACTACTAAGTCATAATTGTTCTAGACAGACAAGCCTCGAGGTGCCCTAATAAAAACAAGTGAAATATGTTTAATTGATAAATATTTCCTATTTGTTCTTTATCTTATCATTCTATCGGTTTCCGATCTGATTTTGATCCCAACTCATCAGTTTTAATTAAGAACAATATCACGTAACTCCTAACAAATTAATACAGAATTTTAAAAGATCTAAAATTTTAAAAAATCAAAACAATTCTTGTAAAAATTCAGTATTCATCGAAAAAAATTGTCTTAAGAAAATAGTGTCCATAATATATTTTATACATAAAGGCAATTAAAAATATTTCATAATTAAATGTTTCAGTTTTATTGCATATTTTTTTAGGATTCAGAACAGATTTTTAGTAACCTGGGGTCCTGTTTGACAAAAAAAAAAAAAAAGATTCATGATTTAAATTCTTATAGAAGGATTAATTGCTATAAAAAAAACAATTCTTGGAAATTTCATAAAATTAAATAAGTGAGGATTATTTTCTAAAAAAGAAACATTTAAGAAATAATTTGACTTGTTTGTGTAAATATATATATATATATATGTGTGTGTGCGTGTGTATATATATATATATATATATATATATATATATATATATATTATGCACTGTTACATTAGAGCATGTACATACCCACTATAAAACAGTAGCAGCGTGATTTCCCGCCTGATGAACCGTTAAAAAAATTTTTAACGTTACAAGTCATACAGTTTTGTAATGGGTATGTACATGTTCTTATGTAACAGTGCTTAATAAATAAATATTTATTGCTCTATTTTTGTATTGAGCTCTGTTTTAAATTAATGTTTTGAACACTGAAATTTTACGCTTCGATCTTTTACATTTTGTATATATACGATTTTAAAAAAACTGACGATTTTATTGTTAATAATAAATAAGATCTCCGGATTAGGAATAACGGTAAAGCGGCTGTACCCCACTATCATAAATGACCCCGATGTCATATATACCTCGACAGATAAGACGAAGTTCTTCGCCTTGATCTTTGACTCGAATTCATCGTTAGATGACAAAATACATCTCCTTACCATCTTCCGACGTCTCACTGAGCATAATCTCAGTAATATTTTCATTACAACCCGAGAAGGCTCAAAACTTATAAAAAGAGTTCTCCCTAAGAAGGCCACTGGCCTAGAAAAAAAAACAGTGGTTGTTCTTAAGAATATCAACCCGGAACTATACCCGATACTAGCAAAGTTTTTTAAGTTATTTTTCTTAAAGGAGAAATCCTTCCCAAGCCTGTGGAAGGTGTAACGCATACGCCCGGTTTTCGAGAACGCAGGTCTGCGATCTTCCCTCTCCCAGTACATATATATATTTTAGTTTTAATCATTTCAAGTCCACGAAGTAATTTCTTGCTGGCTGTTGAAAATTGATTAAAACAAATCTAAAATTTTTATTTTCACAAGCACTTCCAATCTCATCGGAGACCATGTACAACCATAACTCTCCAAAATCATTACATCAATATCTATCGCAAAGGGCGAAGTAGTTCGCCCTAACTGCACTCAGAACTGCCCGCAATTGCCGCAAAAATGTTCTAGAATTCGACAAGTGCAGCTACGCACGAGCATTCCAGATCAAGGTTGGAAAGAAATAAATTGGACCCAATGAATTCTGGAAGATCACCAACCAAATCATGAACAAAAGTAAAACGGCTGTGCCCACTATCATAAATGGCTCCCAATGTCATATCTTCCTCCAGAGATAATGTGAATCTCTTTGGCTTTATCTTTGCCTCTAAATCAACGTTAGATGACAAAGACCATCCACTTCCCAAGTTATCACGTCTCACTAAGTACAATCACAGTAATATTAGTAATATTACTATCACAGCAAGAGAAGTCTCTGTCCCAGATAACATTCTAATGGTTGTCCTTAAAAACATCAACCCTGAATTCTCCCCAACCCTAGCAAAGTTATTCAACCGCTGCTTGAAGAAAAATCCTTCCCAAGCTGGTGGAAGGCGTCAAGCGTATGACCGGTTTTCAAGAACACGGGCGAGCGGTCTTCCACTTCCCAATACAAACCCATCAGTCTCCTCAGTATCGTGAGGAAACTTTTTGTAGCCATAGGAAGGTCGTCGAGCACCTAGAAAAGAACAAACTCTTCAGCGATGAACAATATGGGTTTCAGTCCTATACACACAAATAACCCGCAAACGAGTGTTTCCCGGCCTTGTAAAAGTTGTCGAATCACTGGAAGGGTCTTCTCGATCATAAAATCCATCCTAACAGGTAGGTCCCTGAAGGGTAGTTATCAATGAGTACAATCACAGTAATATCAATAGTATTACCATCACAGCACGAGAAATCTCTGGACTTACAATAGGCCTAAGAAAGACACTGGCCCAGATAAAATTCTAATGGCTGTCCTTAAGAATATCAACCGGAATTCTTCCCAATCCTAGCAAAGTTATTCGACCGCTTCTTGAAGAAGAAATCCTTGCCAAGCCGGTGGAAAGTGATAGGCGTATGACCGGTTTTCAAGAACGCGTGTGGGCACCTCTCTCTCTCTCTCTCTCTCTCTCATTAAAGACCCATCAGTCTCTTCAGTGTCATTTGCAAGGCTTTTGATGCTATAATCAACAAAAAGGTTGTTGAGCAGCTAGATCAGAACAGTCTCTTGAGCCTGATCCTCTGCTGATGTCCTAACTATTAGGTTGGTGCAAAAACAATGACGTAATAATGTCGTTTTTGACGTTAAAAATACGTCAAAAAACGACATTATTACGTCATTATTTTTGCACCATCCTAATACCATTGTACACAGAATCAGTGAATCACTAGACAGCAAATACATCCCAAGGAGCATAGCATTAGATATTTCGAAAGCCTTTGACAAGGGTGTGTCACAAAGGATTGCTGGTCAAGCTCTCTAGCTATGGAATCATTGGAAGAGTCTTGTCAATAGTAAAGTCCTTCCTAGGACCCTATAAGTTGTTAAAGGCCAGTCCATCGCGGTCCTAACAATCAACGCAGGCGTCCCCCAGGTGTCACTTCTGGAACCAACCCTCTTTTTACTTTATATAAATGATCTGCTTGAGAGAATACTCCGATTATTTGTGACTATCTACGCCGATGATACAATGATATATGAGCGCTATCCTCTATTTTTACAACAGCCAGATCAGGTCTAAAATGGAGTACTGTTGTCATAGTCGGGCAAGGCTTACCCTGAAGATCCATTTAGGTGAAACCTAGGTAGGTAGTTTCTGGCACCATTACATCATCACCGATCGGACTTTGAACGACCGCCAGTCAGGGTAAATGGACATCCCCTCGATGACTATTGCACCTTAAACTCACCCTAGACCTCAAGTTGAACTTATACCTTATACATACAATCCATCGCTAAAGATGCAGGCAGATGGTCACTTTACGCGCCAACGTGACTCCATGTGCTATCCTCTATTTTTACAAGAGGTCTAAAATGGAGTACTGTTGTCATACTTGGGTAAGGCTCACCCTGAAGATCCATTTAATTAAATTAAATTAGTTCCTGGCTCACTAGGATTTTTTAATACTCTGCTCTATTTAGCGTATTGAGCACTTAATGTTTTTTTGTTTTTTTCTTATTTACTCGATTGTGGTTACGGCACTGGACGATTTTTTTGCAGCCTAACTCGGATGTTTTTAGTCCTATCTTTTTTTTTACAATTTTTTTCCCATATACCTATTTGTTTTAATAATTTTTTTTTATTTGCAAATTGTGTTATCCCGTTTTTTTTTTGTTTTTGTTTTTTTTTTTTTACACGAACCGAGTGCCAGAGAAAAGCGATAATATTAGGTTGATGCAAAAATAATGTCGGTTTTTGACGTTAAAAAGTACGTCAAAAACCGATATTATTTTTGCACCAACCTAATAACAACAAAAATTGTAATATGAACTCTGGCAAAAAAAAAATGCAATGATAACAGCAAAAATTGCAATATGAGCATTGGAAATTCATACATAGATGTCCTCAAGGACAGATGGCACAGTGGATAAAGGCGTTAGTTAGATCCAGTGACAGGACCCAAAGAGTGTGAGTTCAATACCCGGTTAAGGCAGTGGAGAACTTGGAGAGGGGAATTAACAGGTGATAACTGATAACGGGCATCCATTAAACATGGCACGTGGAACTAGAACAGTCTACCCCAGTGAGAGAAATAAAGGGTGCAGTTCGACATTCCAACCAGCTGAAGAAGGTCGGAGCGTACAACTGCCGAAACGTTGTAATAAATATGGTGACAAAGATGGGATGGTAGTCCGAATAATGTAAATAGTGTACAAGCGAGTATAGTTATTAACATAATATATATATATATATATAGTTATTATATATATATGTGTGTGTGCGTGTATACATAGGAGAGAACAGATGGAGTAAAAATCCACTGTTCGTAGCATTTAATCGCCTGAAGAAGTACAATCATTGTATAGAAACCTGAAACCTTTTGTGTAGATTTCAAAACTTTTTTTATATAATTTCTTATAATAAAAAATATAATATATATATGTGTGTGTGTGTGTGTGTGTGTGTCTGTGTGTGTGTGTGTGTCTGTGTGTGTGTCTGTGTGTGTGCTTGTGTGTGTGTGTTTGTAACTTTAACTCTTTTTCATCAGGTCTGTTGCCCGCATATACATTATATACATTCTTGTGTGTCTACATAAAATGCTGACTTATATTTCTACAACTCTCGTGCCAACATTTTTTTCTGTCTCACTCATTGCGTGCCCTCGTGTGTGATGAACATCTGATTGTATGTATGTGCGTGTGTGTGCGTGCGTGCGTGCCTGCGTGCGTGTGCACAAAAACAGTTTAGCGATCACGTGAATAGATTCGTGTGCACTAGTCCGCCGGTGTATGCTTACTTATGTACAAATAAATATATAAGTACTTAAGCTCAGCTCAGATTACCGCAGAGTAGAATAGGAGAAAAATAAGATTATGTTGCGCCAAATTCTTATCTGGTAATATTTTGTTTATAATTATAAATCCGGTTATTTTTATCTTGGAACAGACACGAATCAGTCGTCGATGGGGAATACGCAAAAAGTATGTGTGTGTTCCTATTTATATACATATGTGTGTTTGTCTTCGCGTGTGTAAGCTTGTAAGCTTGTCTCTGTGTGTATGCGTGGGTGGGCGTGCGTGTGTGGGGTGTTGTATCTTTGTCCGTGCTTGTGTGTGCCTGTGTGCGTGTGTCTGTGCATATGTATGTGTGTTCGCGTGTACGCGTGTATATGTTCATGTCTATGTGTTCGTGTCTGTGTGTGTGCGTATGCGTGTGTGTTTGTCTTTGCCGTGATTTGCGGCGCGTTATTTGTTGTTTTTTGCCCAGACTCGCTGCCACCCGCCTGCCTAATGAGGACGTATCACCTTAAAAAAACAACAAAAAAAAAAGCGTTTCTTTTTTTTTTTTTTTTGCCTCATACAAACTGAAGCATCTCACAGTGACCCACGCGTCGCCACCTCTCGCACTGTCACACGCGCGCGCAAACACGCGTAGGATACATACACTCACGCACATCTACGCACTTAAACACCTATCAGTCTACCCGTTAATTCATTTTGCCACCCGCCATTCTAAACCAACGATTCCTGAACACAAATAAGAACCTGTGAGGAATCCAAACAGGTAGAAACGTTACTACCTGCTTCCTGGCGGACCAGGTGAGATTTGTGTCGATTTTGGATTATGAAACCAATTGTTCAATTGATGTACAACGCCTGTTCAGGTAAGATCGCCGTGTATTATAAGATTTATTCTGTTTTAATTTATTCTTCTTTTGTTTTGGTTTTTAATGTTTATGATCTGTGGTTCTTGGAAATTATGAAGGAAAACAAAAAGTCTCACCAATATATTAAGTCGCGTACAAGTCCGATGTTCACTGCTTCAGTTTCTAACATAGAGGTGTATATACCACCTCCCCGCACCGCATACACCGAAAAAAAAACAAAGAAATGTGTCGTATTGAAGGGCTATTTATTTATCTACCTACACACAACCCACACATCTATACACACATACCTTCGAAAACTTGTGATATACTTTTTTTTATCGATGCTTAGTCTGATATAAGGCAATAAGTGAGACGATCGAGTACTTTACATCGGGTCTGTGACTACTTTGCTAATCATTATTCTAAAGAGAAAAAGAAAAGTTAAGAAATCTGAAAGAGATTTCGAATGGAACAAAGTTAAAAAAAAAATGTGTGACTCTTTTAAACCAAAGTTTTTTTTTTTTCCGGTAATGGTTGTTCCGGCACAAAATTACGAGTAAACATTTGAATTTCCATGGCGGCCAAATTAATTCAATCATTTAATTTCTACAGAATTTATATTTAATAATGATATAATTTTCTAACAACTGATGATCCTGTACAGATATGGGAGATGCATAATGCTTATGCAGAATTCTTATTACTATATAAGGATAATCCGATACGATTCTGGTCCGAAGGCTCCTGGATAATCGGTAGTATATCTATCTATCTACCTACCTACCTATCTATCTATCTATCTATCTATCTATCTATCTATCTAATTATTTATTTATCTATCTATCAATCTATATATCTATCCATCTATAAAACTCAGTTCTATTCATATCTATCTGTCTATCTATCTATCTATCTATCTATCTATCTATCTATCTATCTATACATGCATACATACATATATATACATATATACGTATATAAATATACATATATACACACATATATATATACATGCATACACACATACATATACATACATGCACATATACATATATACACACATACATATTCATACATACACACATAAATATACATACATACACACATACATATACATACATATATATACATACACATATACATATAAATGCATGCACATATATATATATATATATATACATACGCACGCATACACACATATGTATATATATATATGTGTGTGTGTGTGTGTGTGTATTAAGGCAGCAATCATTCTTTCATGCACATTTCATTGATTACAACAGACAAGGTTTCACATGAAAGATTATATATATCTATATATCTTTCATGTGATCTAATAATTCTTTTCAGATGATAAATTATATAAAAACTGCCCAATGGTACTTTTTATCCGAGCGCTTTCGGCCATACATTTAGCCATTTTCAATGTTGATATATATTAAGAGTTAACAAGAAATAGTTTGTTGTATGTATGTATTTATATAATGTTTTCATTTTCAAAACACAGTCAAAATTTTGTGTCCGTGTTCATAGTTGATATCATTGAGTGTTTTTTTTTTTTGTTTTTATTAATGAGGCCTCCATTATTTTTAGCCTTTTTTGCATGTAAATGATGCTATTATATTTGTGTTGTTAACAAGTATGTTACAAATACACACACACACATATATACATTCATGTGCGTGTGTGTCTGTGTTTCGATGTAATATCCTAAAAGAATAAAGAATATTGCTCTACTTTGTATTGAGCCCTCTTTTAAATTAAATGTTACAAACGTTGGAATTGTACTCTATCTGTTCTCATCTTACCTGCATATATATATATAGAGAGAGAGAGATAGATAGATAGATAGATAGATAGATAGATAGATAGATAGATATAGAGATATATAGATATAACTATATATATATAGATATAACTATATATATATATAGAGAGAGAGAGATATATAACTATATATATATATATATATATATATATATATAGATAGATATAACTATATATATATATATATATAGATAGATAGATAGATAGATAGATAGACCTATATATAACTATATATATATATATATATAGATACACCTAGTGAGCCAGACAAACCTACCTAGGTTTCACCTAAACGGATCGTCAGGGAAAGTACGGCTGTATTGAGATCTTTTGTTACTTAGTTGTTTACTCGTATCGGGGTTTTTTTTTTTTGGGCTTCAGACCTGCATCTGTGCGATTTTTTTCGGCAGTAGTTCATGTTCGTAGCTCTTTCTTTTTTTAAAACCTTTTTTTCCCTCGAGATTGATTTGATTATTTGCAAATCAAAAATTCGAGGGTTTTTCGAAACGAGTCTAGTTATCTATCTATCTATCTATCTATCTATCTATCTATCTATATATATATATATATATATATATATATATATAGTTGAGTATTTGGACAGCAATACGTCTATCTTGGTACTTTTGTTTAGTTTACAAATGTCTTCTTTCAGAATTTTAATTAATGTAAAAAAATTTTTTTTTTAAATTATTAAAAAATAAACAAGACACAAAGCTTTAATAGCATTAATTATGAACACGGCCACAATGTAATGGCCGTATTCGGAAATTAAGAATATATCTACTTTCAACAATTTTATACTGCCTACAATAACACATACACACACACTCGTGCTCACACACACACACACAATTTATGGTAGTAGTATAAAAAATGAACCTTTGAAAGCGGCTAACAGTTTATACGAAAGCAGCCGAGATCAATAAACTTTTGGAAAATTTTTACATTCATTAAATAAGGAAAAGAATATACTTGCAGACAGACAAAAAAATATAAATAAAAAAACAAAACAAAAGTATTTTGTCAGGCTTTTTCATTGAAATAGACATATATATATATACATATATATATATATATATATATATATATATATATATATATATATACATATATATATATATATATATATATATATATATATATATATATATATACAAATACTATTCTTAAAAGAGTGCTCAATGCAGAGTAGAGCAAATATAATTATTTATTCGAAAATTATAAGATACATATGTTATAAAATCACCACAAAAATAGCCATTTTGTTTGAACATTTCGGTGTCTTATCAAATGATGGTGTTGAATGTAAAGTAAAGGATTTAAAAAAACTTTTTATAATATATATATATATATATATATATATATATATATATATATATATATATATATATATATATATACCACAACACACGCATATGTGCAACCGTCTATGTGTTTGTCTCTGAATGAAGACAAAAGAAAAACTTTTCTTTACTAACACGTTTCGTCCTCTGATGTACTTTACCAAAATGTGACGATTTTATTTTGCAACAAATATTTATAAATATTCTTTCGCCTGAAGAATATTTATAAGCATTCTTAAATTAAAAAAAAGAAAAGCTCTTTTAATTCCCACAAAATTACGAGCAAACATTTGAATTTGCGAGAATGACAGACTATTCTTTTATTCACAAACAATTTGATAATTTCATATTCGCTTCTAATTGACGAAGTGTATCGATATAAAAGATGCATTAGTTGATCAAGGGTCAATTATTGCTTTTTATTACCTGCTCCATTGTATCCTGATATTCATGTTCTGTCCCAAAATGATAGCGACTAGGAAATCGGTGGTGTACATACACTATATTTCTTTGAAGATTCTACATAATTACTTAGATGCAAAACAAACCAGCAAAAACGTAACTATAAACACCTGATCAAACAAAATTACACACACGCGCACACACACTCACACACACACACATATATATATATATATATATATATATATATATATATATATATATATATATATATATTGAATAAAAAATTGTCTGATGTCAGATTACTTTCGGCTTTCACTAAGAAAAAAGAAACGGCAAGAAAAGTTTACCAATTTAAGAAGAATCAGATGAAAAAATATTTTATAACTAAGAAGTAAAAATCGACACAACACAAATTGGCGCGTGATGACGTAAAACGTAAAAAAAAAACACACACACACACACAAACATAGAAAACAACTAACATGACCTGTGAACACACGTTATTTGGAAACAGATAAAGTTGACAAAAACGCACTAAATTCATACAGTAACAGAAATTCTTTGATAAGGATTTGTGAAAAACGAAAGCACTTAGACATCGAAGAGTTTATATTCAAATTAACATCGACAAACAGAAAAGTAGACTGAAATCTAGAAAAAAATAAACATAAAAATTTGGAGCAGAACTAATTTTCGTTCTTCTTTAGTCAAACTTGTATGAACGAAAAAATGTTCTACAATTAATTTACATATTTCTGTAGTTTACTGCTATTAACAAGCAGGACAGTTTTCTCCTGATGATGACCATGATGGCCGAAACTAGTCGAGGAACCTAATTGAAATAATAAAAAAAATATATTAATATGCAACCCAGTGTGTTTGAAAATTTTAATTTAGTTGCATATTAATATTCTTTTTTTTGCTTTGTTTTTTTTTATTATTTCAATTAAGTTCCCCGACTAGTTTTGGTCAGCATGCCCATCATCAGGAAAAAAAAGTCCTGGTTGTTATATAAAAATGTATATATCTTTATTCCACACACACACACACACACGCACACACACACACACGTACGTGTGTAATAATGATATATACATTTTTATATATATATCAAGAGCAATTTCGGCAAAGTGGAAAAAAGTTTTCGGCTGACGCGTTTCGTCCTCTTCGTATTTTACTTAAATAAATTATATCTATAACGTCCAGGACAGCAAACGTAATTAATACTGTTTAATTAAAAAACAGAGCATTTTCTTAAATTAATTTTATTTATATAATACGATATAAACAGAAAATATTATATATTTATATATATATCTATATATATATATATATATATATATATATATATATATATATATATATATATTTGAGGAAAGTTTGGTAGATATCCGTATTTGAGGAAACGCTCTGTATTTTGTTTTTGTCTATTATTATTATTATTATTATTATTATTATTATTATTATTAAACTGTATTTATTTCATCTACCAAAAATTTACTCCCCGGCAGAATTCGAACCCTACTTCCCTCTTTGAAGGAGAAACCACCGTCTGATCCGGCTTCCTTTGATCGTTCGGCTACAAAGAGCTTCACGATCAGCCAAGCCTGTGTCGGAGGACACATTTTCTCTATAAAATTTTCTCTAGACGAAATAAACACTGTTAAAAACAATGACAAAAACAACCAGAGCAACTACTCAAATATCGGTATCCACTAAAAATAACGTTTGAAGTAATATATATTAGGTTGGTGCAAAAATAATGACGTTTTCTCACATATGCTACTATGTGAGAAAACGTCATTATTTTTGCACCAACCTAACCTAATATATATATATATATAGATATATATAGCTGGCCGCTCGTATTCGATGATACCCGTCTACTATGGCGGCTAGCGAATCCCTATTAAAGACGCTTGCTCAGGCGCATTTGTGTTTATTCAACACCCACAGAGCCCACGTGTGGTTTATAGCAGATCTTAGTTACAGTTTCTGGGAAAGAGCGTATTATCTAGCGTGATCAATAATTACAATAAGGAAAGCACGTCTAACCAATTACATTCACAAGGCATGGGTCAACCCGTGGTATGGTTTTCAGGCACTTTCCAAAGGTGTTACACGCTGGGGTTGCCCCTTCCAGTCCGATAACACAAAGAAGTCGCCTTCCTGACAAATTGACCATGGTGAGATTCGAACACGGGTGTCATGGTCGGAACGCGAACATTCTAACCACTCGGCCCATTAACAATAAGGATAAAGAAATTACATAAAAAAAAAACAACTGTTCATGAGAAACTGTGTGCAAAAATACAAAGCAGAAAAGTAATATTTTCTGATCTAATTTCCATCTCTCTAATGACAGAAAGCAACCTACTCTCAACTGAGGTATGAGGTTGGGGCAAAAATAATGACGTAATAATGTCGTTTTTTGACGTATTTTTTAACGTCAAAAAACGACATCATTACGTCGTTATTTTTGCACCAACCTAATAGTTAATTTGAGATTTTTCTCAGGGGTAATGACTTTGCAAACAGCTATTATTGCTTTGCATAGTTCATTTTTAGATATAAATTGCTTGCCGCCCTCAAAAGCACGCTACTTGAAAATGCTCCAGTATTTCTCGACGGAGTTTACATCCAAGAAACATGGCAGCTGCACTATAACCCTGTTGCTTTTAAACTCTCTAACTTACCTACCTATTTCTTTTCTTTCTTTCTTTTTTCTCTTGCACAAGCAGCGACAGCTGATGCGTTGTCGTGTATAAAATGGAGTTTTTGTTTTAATGCCACTGTCATCTTGAGCTATGTCTGAAAGCTAGTCTTTTAAAGTTCAAAAGGTCATTTTAGCGCCGCCGTTCCCTATAATAAGGGGACAACCAACTCATTGGCAAAGTTTAACATATGTACCAGCAAAAAAATGTTTTTTTGTCTTGTCTATTACTGCACACTATTACTGTATATCACCTCGGCATTTTTTTTATGGTTTTAAAATTATTTTGGAATAACGTTGTTAATGATTTTAAAGGTTTCACTGAGATCGTTCGACAAATGAAGTCCATTGACAAGGAAATACCTTGCAAGAGAAATATTTGTTACGTAAAATAAATGTTATTTATTTCTCGTTAGGCTACAGATTTATTGATGCACGTACGTTTATATATATGCTTACCTGTAAATATTTGCAAAGTTTTGCTTTCTTCGGCTCAGGGACAAATAGAAAAAGATATGGGAAAAGACTGTGTTGTGTACAATATTCAGGATATAAAAGAAGGGGTTCTAGTCAATACATTGTTTCAGAGGCCCAAAGACAAAGAAGGGTCCCACAGCAGCCCGTCCCTCGAGAACAAGCATTTCTAATACCCCCAGCTCAAACATCACCAAATTTACATCTTCTTTTTATTAGTATTTATTATTAATCATTGTAGGCCTAGTTGTACAAAAATATAACACGAAGAGTATGAACCTACAGCCTGGAATAGATGTATAGTTGCGTAAATTATCGTCATGACGTAACAAGCGCACACCAGAGTTTTCTTCTCATTATGTTCCTGTATATATATATATATATATATATATATATATATATATATATATATATATATATATATATATATATATGTTATTATTATTATTATTATTATTATTATTATTTTGTTTGGTTTGGTTTGGCTTGGTTTATATTACTATATATCAATCTCAATGAGTTATTTAATGCCGACAAGTATTTTTATTGCTGGAAACATTTTTCCTTCAAAAATGTATTGCCGGTAAAATTTTCCTTCAAAAATGTATTGCTAGAATATTTTCCTCAAAAATATATTGCTGGAAATATTTTTCCTTCAAAAATATATTGCTAGTAATAGTTTTTCCTTTAAAAATGTATTGCTCGTAATATTTTTTCCTTCAAAAAAGTATTGCTGGTAATATTTTTTCCTTCAAAAATGTATGCTGGTAATAATTTTTTCTTCATAAATTTATTGCTGGTATTAAAAACTATCTTTACACTTTCATAGTGTTTTAACCCCAGTTAGAGGTTTAACTATTCGCCCATAGTTGGGCCCCTAACAAGTGCTACCTATACGGGTCAGGGTGGATCTGGGAACACCAGCAATGATAAAAAATTTTTAAATAAAGTTTCAGGAGTTAACAAATGTATTGCAAGTATTAAAACCTATTTTTACACGTTTTGTACCCAGTTTGGAGGTTAACTATTTTCCCATAGTTGGGACCCTAACAGGTGCTACCACCCCACGTTAGGGTGGACCTGAGAACATCAGCAATTAAGAGGTGGTTCCACGCTTCCAAGATAATCAGGAAAAACGATTCCAATCAATTTAAATTCGCTTTGAAATACAGCAAAATATTAAATTTAATCAGTTATCTTGGAATTAAAACTAAAATAAAACCTTCAAGAAAGAGTTTACATTTTTTTAATGTATTTTCAATCTTAGGTATTGGTTTTTTGGTGGGAGTACTTATCGTCATGTATAATATGCTTCCTGTATGCATTTAAGTAGACTCCTGCTGTTTGTAATATTATTTTCGGTTTCAGATATACTGTCCTCTTACAATTGATATTTAGTCCTTTCTTCGCTCTTTTCTTTCTATATTTCCCGTATTTCCTTTTCTATGTCTGCTATAAACATTGTGTCATCTGCATATCTAATGCTTTATTTCAGTACACACACACACATATATATATATATATATATATATATATAGATAGATAGATAGACAGACATACATGTGCGTGTTTAAAGGTGAATACTAAGATCGATACAGAGTGGCGACAGTCAGTTTCATAGGTGAACGCAACCTTCAGGCAGTGCCATTGCGTTCAAGCATGAAACAGACTGTTGCCAATCGGTATTAACCTCATTGTCCACTTTTAAATTTATATACGCTCTATCCGTGCTCATTTTCCCATAAATATAACATACCATAAAACTATATTTTATAGCAATTTCGAATATCTATCTATCTATCTATCTATCTATCTATCTATATCTATATCTATATCTATATATATAAACATAAATATTTATGTACCATAAAACTATATTTGTAGCAATTTCGAATATATATATATATATATATATATATATATGTATATATATATATATATATATATATATATATATATATATATATATATATATATATATATAGTTAGTTAGTTTATGCAAAATTAGGTAATCCGTATGGGTAGACCCAAGGAGGATGATATCCAGAGAGCTCAATGTAAATTCAGAGCAAATATGTTTGAATAAAAACAGACCACTTTAAGGTTCTATGTAATAAGTTATTGCACCAAAACCCTTTTAAAGGGCTCTGGATCACCAGACTTTACTTCCAAAAGTTGAAATGAAAAAAAAACAAAAAAAACATTTCAACTTTTGGAAGTAAAGTCTGATGATCTAGAGCCCTTTAAAAGGGTTGTGGTGAAATAGCTTATTACATGAAACCTTAAAGTGGTCTGTTTTTATTCGATATATATATATATATATATATATATATATATATATATATATATATATATATATATAAAGTAATGAAAATCTTGGTAATCCGTATGGATAATCTCAAGGAAGATGAAATCCGGAATTCAATGTTAAGTCAGATCGAATAATTTTAAATTAAAGGAAAAACAGGCCACTTTAAGGTTCCAGTTATAATTTGAAAATGAAGTTTGAAAATCCAAAGGAAAAAAAAAATCTCTGATGAAATAAATTATAAGTAATGGTACCTTAAAGTGGTCTGTTTTTTCTTTAAATATATATATATATATATATATATATAGAGAGAGAGAGAGAGAGATATAGATATAGATATATATATATATATATATATAATCGAAATTGCTATAAATAATAGTTTTATGGTGCGTTATATTTATGTTTATATTTATGGTATGTTATATTATTGTATTATGTTATATATATATATATATATATATATATATATATATATATATATATATATAAGCATTTCGACCCAAGCAGGTCGAGAGTGCAACTAGCAACCAAGAGGTTACAGAGAGTGAAAGCAAGAGTAAAGAGTGTTGTTTGAGGCAGGGATGTAGAGAAGGACGGGGATCAGCATCAAGGCATCAAAATATGTCGATTGACATTACATTTGAATATTAGATGATTATAGCTGTCAGGAAAGCAAATGATAGGAAAGGATTTGCACTGTCGGGAAGTGCGAGATAAGAGCTGGTTTTATTTACCTGTTTTTACAGTGAAAGGGTGGGGCCGAGATGCCAAACTAGTAGCACGCTTAAATCCATGTATTTGCGGTACCAGTGAAAGTAGTCGTCAGAGCAGATGCCATGAAACTATTTTTAGAAAAGACCGGAGAAAAGCCACAGCACATCCATGAGAAAGCGACTGTAACTGAGATGCCATGTCAAGACCTATCACATTGCAGATTTATTAGGGAAGAGTATTAGATATTGAGGATAGAGCTTTTGTTCATATAAACAGTGTGTACTTAGAAAAGAATACTGCAATGTAATATCAATCCTTCTATATGACAGTGAACGCTGGACAATCTCCTTACAGATGAAGACGAGACTTGAGGCAACAAAAATATGGTTCTACCGAAGATGCTTTTGATACCATAGACTGAACATGTAAGTCGTCGAAATTTTAGGGGAAATAGAAACAAAAAGGTCGCTTATAAGAATAAGAAAAAGAACATTGAAATTTCTAGGACACATAATAAGGAAAGGGGGATTGGAGAATTTGACACTCAAAGGATATTCAAGGAAAAAAGGACAAAGGAAAGCAGCTAGCAACCTACCTAACGAGCTTGTGTAAATGGGTGACAGAACAGGGATTAGGAGAGATAGCGAAAAGAAAAAAACTCACTAAAAGGTATAAAAGACTGGAAATTGTGGAGAGTTATGACTGCCTTCGCCCTGAAGGGACACGACACATAGAACAAAAAGTAGATATCAAAGCTTCATGCCGACTGTTAGTTACGCGCCTTCATTCAGCGAACATTATACTACTACTTTTTGTGAGGGCTCTATATAAAGGGTGTGATGGGTAAAATGTCGCCATTTTCTATTTATAATTTCGTGCATGCGCGTTGTTTGTTTCTGATTTTGTCGATTACACAGTATAGTAGTCTCAGATGATCACCGTCTGTGAAAAACAAAAGAGCACCATGACGCAATTCATTCCGCTAGAAATTTGGAAACGGTATGCTGTACTGCTTGGCACCGGAAACTCCAATACGAACATTTCACAGTGTTTGGGTGTCAATCTGAGAATAGTGCAGAGGAAAGAGTTGGATGGCCTACATCAAGTATATCAATGAGTTAGTGATGCCCTGGGTCAATAGGTGTGCTTCTGGAAGACCCTATGTCTGGTAACAGGATTCTATGTTTATCACACACAAGCAGGAGAAACCAGTCATGGCTGTCAGACAATTTCTGTTGCCACATCACCCCTTACATTTGAATTATGTGTCCTGTCCATCGCATTTGGGAAGATGTTACAAGTGTCTCTATGCCTTGGCAGTTGTCTCCGACTAGAACATCAGTATTCGCAGTTCTACTTTCTCATTATATATATATATATATATATATATATATATATATATATATATATATATATATATATATATATATATAATGATCGGCTGCATTTTCACAGATGATGGCTACCTAATCAAGTTCAGTACCCACCTCACACCTCTTTGCATGACTTGTTACACAAGTAACAGACATTGTGCTTGACACAGCCTTGATGGATTCACACTGCTGTGCCCAATTCCTATGCATCACCATGTGCCTTTTCAGTCTGGAGCTGGTTGTGCATACATTGTCACCCAGCACATGCAGTCTGTGACACTGTGTGTAGGGGGATTTTTTTTTCTTTACGTGACTTCACGATTCACCCAGCAAGCCTTTGAAAGTATGCAATATGCGCTGACAGAAATCGCAGCCCTTGATACCTTCATCGAGTCCATGGTTATCACACATTCGAAGTCGCCGTTTCAGCCGTTTGTATTCCAGGCGACACTCTTCGAAGAGTTGACACCCGTCTCTTTTTTGACCTCTCCATCCAAGTCAATCTAGGGCCATCTCTCCCCAATTGTTGAAGTCAAACGCCTGCTTTTTTAGTTTGTTCTTGATACAGTCCTTGTAACAGTTCCTTGGTTTGTGCTGAGGACGTTTTCCGATGCTCAACACAATAAAACAATTGTTTTAGGAGTCTACTATCCTTCATCTGAATTATGCGTCCTGTCCATCGCATTTGGGAAGATGTTACAAGTGTCTCTATGCTTTGGCAGTTGGCTCTGACCAGGACATCAGTATTAGGAGTTCTACTTTTCCATTTGATATTCAATATGTATCTCATGCATTTCTGCTGGAAACACTCAAGTATTTTTATATGTTTGCTGAGTAGTGTTCAAGTTTCGGACGTGTATAGAAGATCTGTCAGAATGCAAGTTCTATAAACACATACCTTGTTATGGTTGGTAATGTCACAAGCTGCCCATACTCTCCTTTCCAGCTTTCCAAAAGCCGCAGAGGCCTTCTGGATGCGTAGATATATTTCAGCATCCAGTGAGTCATCTTTTGTAATTGTGCTACCAAAGTAAACTTCTCAACTATCCCTAATCTTATTCCATGAAATATATACACATACATACACACATAAAATCTTGGGTCTAATTAAAGTTTATCATAGTGATTTATGAAGGGTTGCTGAAAAAGTTCCTGGTTAAACACAATTCTCATATGCTGACAGAAATTACATGTCCAGCCCTTGATAACCTCGTCGAGTCCATACTTATCACCTATTCGAAGTCCCTGCTTCCGCCGTTTGTGTTCCAGACGGCATTCTTCGAAGAGTTGACGACCGTCTCTTATTTGACATCTCAATCCATGTCAATCTGGGGCCATCTCCCCCAATTGTTAAAGTCACATGCCTGCTTTTTTAGCTTCTTCTTGATACAGTCATTGTAACATTTTCTTTGTTTGTGCTGAGGACTCTTTCCAATACTCAGCACACAATAAAACAATTGTTTTGAGAGTCGACTATCCTTCATTCGAATGATATGTGCTACGTATATACATACATAGATATATAATGGGCTTTGATAATTAAATGTGCGTTAGTTTTTGCTTTGTTTTGCTTTTTGCTTGAATGCCAAACTGGAATGTAGCTTCTAAGAGGAATTTGATCGGATCATTTGCAAGTTTGTCAGCGAAATGTTTTCGTCAGCAAAGAGCAGATCGTAAATGTCCATCGAGATTAGTTATTTATATCGATCAAATCATCGATTAAATAGTTTGCGTTTAGTCTGTACCGAGACAGCTTACATTTATCTACGTCACGTGCTTTCACCATTCCTATCTGTTGAAATTGAATTTCTCTTTATGTTGCAACTTCTCTCTCACTCGCGCAATCACTCACTGATCACCCTCTCTATCAATCATCGTTCTCTGTCTCTGTCTCTCTCTCTCCTTTTCATTTGCATCTTTTTATACCTTCCTCCTTTCCTTTTTCTTATATTTCTTTCTGTTCATTTCTCCCTCCCTCCCTCTCTCTCTCACTCTCAATCCGTCTTTCTATCACAATTCCCTATGTAGCATCTCCCTTATTTTTGTGTCTTTTTCTTCCTTTCGCCTTTCCTTTTATCTTCCTCTCTCTTCGTTTCTCCCTTCCTTCTCTCTATATATATATCTCAAGCCTTCTCTCTATCAGCATTCTCTCTTTTTCTCTCTCTCTTACTCGTCTTTTGGTTCTTTTCACCTTTTCTTTTATTTTCCTCTCTCTTTTTTCTCCATTCATTTTTCTCTCTGTCTCTCTCTCTTACTTTTATATCATTTTATTCCTTTCTTCTTCTTCTTTTCTTCCCTCCTCCCTCTCTCTCTCTCAATCTTTCTCTGTATCGTCCCTAGTATGAGGATAAACTATATCCGACTATATCCGACAGCAAGGCCTCTGATCGAGAGATTGGAGTTTTTTTGAGGAGCGTGGAACCACCATTGTTATTCCCAGGTCCAACCTAACCTGAAAGGGTAGCATCCCTTAGAATCCGAGATATGGGCAAATAATAAACGCCAAACAGAAATCAACACTACATTTTTATAATAAAATGAGCAACAATGCTATTTGGAATGGAATTTCGAACGAAACCCTTTATTTACACCGAAATTACAATCACCTGAAGAAGGCCAGAGCGTACAACGGCCGAAACGTTATGAATATAGCAATGAAGCTGAGGATAAAAATGAGATTAATGTAAATAATGCAAGTAATCATAATACCTCATCTCAGAGATATAGACAGAGATATAGAGAGACATAGACATAAAGGCCAGAGCGTAAAACGGCCGAAACGTTGTGAATATGGCAATGAAGATGAGGATAACAGTCTGAATAATGTAAATAATACAAGTAGTCATAATGCCTCATCTCAGTGATATAGACAGAGATTTAGAGATCCATAGACATAAAGGTCGGAACGTAAAACTGCCGAAACTTTGTGAATATAGCAATGAAGATGAGGATAACAATCTGAATAATGTAAATAATGCAAGTAATCATAATACGTCATCCCACAGCTATAGACAGGACAATGAATGCAATACCAAAAACTATAAAGATACATTTTTATATCAAAATTAGTAACACATTTTATGAATTATGTATCTAAAAAAACATACGTTTACTCTTAAAGCATAAAATTACGTACTAACAATTTATATTTCGGTGTTAAATAACCCATCGATATATTGGTATGCCACTAAACTAAGGTAGTTGATTACCTTCTCACTGTCAGCATTCTCTGTCTATCTCTGTCTCTGTTACTTTTACGTCTTTTGGGTCCTTTCACCTTTTCTTTTATCTTCCTCTCTCTCTTCCTTTCTCCCTCTCTTTCTTTCTATTTTTCAATCCTTCTATCATCATTCTCTGTCGCTTTCTCCCTTACATTTACTTTTTTCCTATCATCTTTTGTTTTTCTCTTTCTCCCTCTTTCTCTGTCTGTCTGTCAGTCTGTCTCTGTCTCTCTGTCTCTGTCTCTCTGTCTCTCTCTCTATACATATATATATATATATCTTATAATTTTATTTTAAAAATATGATACCATCGCGAGTCGTGTAAGATTGGCTTGAGTTATTTTTTCTAGCTACAATGGCTAACTTTACTCGACTCAAAAACTTGACATATAACAAACACACCTACTTTCATCAAAACAGAGACCCTTTGATAATGGAAAAGTAACCCCAAAGGGGAAAAAGATGTGGCGAAAAAACAGTCACTCAAAAAAAACCCACAGAAACAGCAGCAGCAGCAACAACAATCACAACAACCACAGCAGCAGCAGCTACTAAAGGAACAAAGAGACAGTCCGATGGAAGTTGAACACATGCCTCCACCTCGAGTGGCGTCTCTGAAGAGATGCAGAGAAGAAGAGGAGGAGGAGGAGGAGGAAGAAGAAGAAGAAAGAAAAACACAAGAAAGTTGTTCTGGTCGTAGCCGGGCGGAACGCAGTCTGGTCAAAACCAGGAGGCGCTCCTTCCCGGCTTCGCCAATTAGAACGTCCTGCTCTCCCGGCATTAAGAGCTTCCCTTCCTCCCCTTCCCGTGCTACATACCCCTCACCCTCCACATCTTCCCCAAGTTCGTTGAACACACCACCACACACGTCCACCTCCTCCCCTCCCCATCCTGCTAGGGAGAAAAAGAAGAAAATGTTTGAGGGCCCCGAGTCAATTTGTAAAATTGACAAAGAAGAGTACATAAGGGGCCTGTCCAAACAAAGGAAGGCCCTGTTGGAGGTGCTGTACAAAACGACGGAGGTGGACGGCAAAAGTGTCGAGGACCCCCGTAATTTCCCAAAAGCCCCAGGTGTCATTACCTGTGTTAGAGACACTGGTGGCTACCTGAAGGTGTGGAGCCACATATTCGAGGCCAGGGAGGCCTTTCTGAACATTAAAATGTGCGAATTGGACAACCCCGACTTAAAGAGACTGCGCAACTTTTGCTCTGGGAGGGTCCCGGTTTTAGTTCACCCCTCCTTATATAGGGCTATTAAATTAATGTACCCTATTGACGTCGGCGGTATTGTCCTGGGCGGTCGTATGACGACTGAATTGGGCACTGGCAGTCTGGGACAATCCGTCGGGGTCCTGCTCAACGCAGATTTCCGCCCCGTATGTGTATAAGGTTTTTGCACTTATTCTTTTTTCTTTTTGCAGGCCTAGACGATGGCAATTAAGTTAGCTACACTGAATGTGAATGGCTTGAGGGATCGGGGTAAGGCTGCCCGCCTGCTCCGGGACCTGTTGTCCTTTGATGTGAATGTCGCTGCGATCGAAGAGACCCACTTTGTTTGCAGTTCCGATGCGTGTGTGCTGGAGGATAACTTTGTCGTTTATTCTGCATATGGGGACCGGTTTGCCAGAGGTGTTTCTTTGCTTGTCAGACGTACTCTCGATGCGAAGGTAGACCTTGTGCATACCGATGCAGAGGGCTGGTTGATCGTGGCCGATATTGCCGTGAAAAGTGGTTCGTTCCGGGTCGTTGCGTTTTATGCGCCCAATGACCAGGGGGAGCGGGTCTCGTTCTTTCGGCGGTTGGGGGCGTTCTTGGTGGATTCAACGCGCCTAGTTTTAATGAGGGACTGGAATTCCATCCTGGACCCCAAGTTAGACAGGGGGCGGGTGCTAGGGAGAGAGGGGGCGATCGCAGTTTGGTCGATCTGATCGACGATTATGGTCTCGTCGATAGATACCGGGTCGATCATCCCGAGGGAAAAATGTGGACGTGGGCTCTTAATTGGCCTTTTGACAAGGTGGTTAGCTACCTTGACAGAATGTTAGTGAGAAGAGCCGACATAGAACTACTAGATTGCCCTATGTTCCACTGGGTAGGCTATTCGGATCACAAACACGTTTGCGCACGGGTGGCGTTAGACAATAGGCCTAGAATGGCTGGGTACTGGAAGTTCAATCTGTCTTTACTGGACAGGCGGGACTTCCAGGAGCAGCTAACTAGACCAGTGCAGCGGGAGCTAGTGGGGGCGGTTATCGGGAATAGGTGGTGGGAACGCCTTAAATGTAGGATTAGGTCCTTCACCACTGATTTCAGCAAACGGCTCGCTCTAGATAGAGCTGAAAAGGGGAAGACGCTTAAAGCTAGTTATTCCCGGGCGGTGGCTGGGGGAGGGATCCCCTAGAGATAGCCTTAGCTGAGGAGGCCCTGGATCGATCGAATAGCGAGCGGTACATGCGTCAGGTAATTAGACATAAGTTAAGCAAGATGTCTTCCGAAGCCGTGAACTTGGGCGCAGATCTGCGCAGGGAAGAGGTCCGTCGAGGTGGCGATCGTTACATTCGTGAAGTCAAATCCCCGGGGGGGGGCGTACTCTTCGGGCCACTGACGACATGTGCGGAGCGTTTCGGCGCCATTTCGAGAACCGGTTTACCAAGGAGCCTGGTCTCCGTGAAGAGGAGTTTCGTAGCTATTTGGCTGACTTTCCTCGGCTTTCGCCGACTGAAGCGGCTATCTGCAAGGGAGAGATTACGGAGGGCGATGTCTACGCGGTTTTGAAGAAGGTCGGCAGAGGCAAGTCGCCCGGTCTGGATGGTTTGCCCTATGAATTGTACTTGAGGCTGTCGCACATCTTTGTTCCAATTTTGACTGCAGTGTTCAACAACTGGTTTCGGTCGGGGTCCATCCCCAACCGGATCACCAGGGGTGTGATCACACTGTTGAAAAAGGGCAAAGGTGGTGGGGGGAACCTAGATGATTACAGGCCCATAACTCTGCTAAACACAGAGTTAAAGATTATGGCCAATATCCTGCAGGAGCGTTTGCAGTCAGTTGCCGAGTCTCTGTTGGGACCTGAGCAGACTTGTTCTGTGAGGAGCCGAACAATTCAGAGCAACTTGCATCTGATCCGCACGATCATAGAGGGTGTAAAAGACGACGAGGAAGCCGCGCTGATCAATATGGATCAGTCCAAGACATTTGATAGTGTCGACCATCGCTACCTTGCAGCTGTCCTGCAGGCCGCTGGATTCGCACCCAACTTCTACCGTTGGATTAGCCTCCTGTATCGCTCCCCCAGTGCGATGGTACAGGTGAACGGAAGGCTGTCGGACGCGTTCGTGCTGTCTAGGTCGGTTCGTCAGGGTTGTCCGCTGTCGCCTCTCCTTTATGCTTTGGCGTTGGAGCCTCTACTTCGCCGGCTGAAGGACGAGACCGGCAGTCCGGCACTACGTGGAATTGCCGTTCCTGGAGGGTCTCGAGCCAGGGTTTCCGCGTACGCCGATGACGTATCTGCTTTCGTGTCGTCCCGCAACGACACTGAGGTGGTACAGAAGGCGCTTGATCGGTACGAGAAGGTGACAGGGACCAAAATAAACCGCGACAAGTCGTCCGGCTTGCGGTTAGGTGCCTGGAAGGGGGTCACTCTTCCGGGCCGCTTCGGTTGGACAGACGGTCCTGTCCGCATTCTTGGAGTGTGGTTTGGACCTGACCTCCAGCTGGAGAAGAATTGGTCTGAAGTACGAGCAAAGGTCGATTCCGCCGGTCAGACTTGGAATCGACGGAGGTTGTCCGTGAAGGGCAGAGCGGAGGTGTGTGCTACATACATTTTCCCCCTGATTCTTTATCGATTGTCCGTACTTCCTCTCTGTAAGACTCACAAGAAGGCGCTCGAGCAATCGCTATCCTCCATTTTATGGAGGGGACGCGGGAATCGGGTCGACAGACGAGTCTGCACTAAACGTCCGTGTCATGGGGGGCTGGAAACGCCGCACCTGCCGAGTCACATCCGTGCCTCTAGGTTGGCTTTCTTACGCCGTGCATTGACTGGAGGAGATCCGATTCTGGAGGGGATTGTTAGGGACGCGTTCCCTGGCCTTACCATCAGTCCCCCCCATCTCGCTGGTTGAGCGCGGTCGTAAACCCCGGGATCAATCGGTTTTCCTTCTCGAGTGTCGGTCGGCCTTGAGGGCCGTTCCCCGGTCCAGTGACCTTTCTCGGCCTAGGAAGGTCTTCTATCGTGAATTAGTGGAGAGGCCCGCGAAGGATCCCCTACGAGATACGCTCGGCTTGTCGGACGAGGAGTATCACTCCTACTGGTCTTGGGCGCCTGCGGCGGATTACCTCAGTAACCCTGAGTTTTCGGTTAGCTGGCGATTTTCAATCGGCTGTTTCTCAACGACAAGGCTTTCATATGGGGCTTGGCGGATTTGCCAGACTTAGAAGAAACGGCTGCGCACGCCTTCTACCATTGTCCCCAGGTCCGCCCCTTATGGGACCACGTCGGCGAGCTGACGTCTCGTCTCGCTCCCGAACACCTTGTGTCCATTGATCGCGCATACGCGTGTGACAATGTGTCGCCCCCGTATTCCGGGATGAAACGGATGGTGTTTCTGACGCTGGATGGTGATTTGGACGACGCGAAAGGAGGAAGTCTTGCGAGGCAATCGTCTTTCTCATTCGGATCTAATTCGATTCTTTGAGCATCAGCTCAAGATAAAGATTAGATCGGATAGAAAACGATTGCATTCGACAGTCTTTAGCGAAAGGTGGGTAAAAGAAGCGAGCTTGCTTCGTGTGAACGGGGTTAGCCTTGATTTTCTCTTCTAGGTCAACCTTTTGCACATCGGGGTGGCTTCCTGTGGAACCCTCCCCTTGGTTAGGTTAGACAAGCTTCAGTGTACCTAGTTAATGTAAGTAAGTGTTGTTCCCGGCCTGCATCCCGGCCGTTCTTTGGTTATGATCCAAGTCGAGATTCCCATCCTCCCCAGTTTGTTTTGACCCCCCACTTTTCATCTCGACTGGGTCAGTTTTATATTTTCCCATTCCAGCCTAATATTTTATACTTTTTCCCACTCCCTTAGCGAGAGCGTCTCTTGATTTTGTCCCCTGGGCAGAATACAGCGGTCTCTCTGTTTTATGGGTTGGACGGTCCCTACTAACATCAATTATGTTTAGTTTGTATTTGTGTTTATTTTAAGTTTATTATTGGGTTCATTTCCCTCCCCTCTCATTTTATCATTATTAGAATTGTATATATATATATCATCATTAGAATTTTTATGGTATGGGGCGCGATTTTGGTAGGTCTCCCTTGAGAGCACGTGGTATTATGGTGGTTGAAGGATTATTTGGTGATGGACGAGTTCTTTTGGTGAATGTGTAAAATGTAATGTACGAATGGGTCGCGAATCTGATTAGCTAGGTATAAGATAGTTAGTGTTGACCAGCCTCTACCCCTCCCCTTTATTGGCCTCGTGCCACAATTTGTACTTTTTGTACGAATAAATACCAGGCTTGTTCTTATGTCCATCGTCTTTGTCATGTTGAATTGATAATGTTAATTATATTTTATGAATATGTCCTGAAGATGATTTATTAGACCGAAACGTCCGACGTTTACATTATATTAACATTAAAACAGCATAATTGCATATAAGGATTCTTGTTTGTTTTTTTCCGTATATTTTTCTTCATACTGTCGGATCTATATCCATATATTTGCTTACATATATATATATATATATATATATATATATATACTCTTATTTGCAGAAAATTCCAATTATATATATTACTAGTTTTTTTCAATATGCAGTGTTTATGCTTTTTTGTCCATAACAATCTTTTCTGCTTATTCACCTTCTATAACTGTGTTTTTTTTTTTTTGTTTTTTTATGGCAATGGGCCATCTGATCTAAGTTGATTTTACACATATATATATATATATATATATATATATATATATATATATATATATATATATATATATATATATATATATATATATATATATATATATATATATATATATATATATATATATATATATATATATATTTGGAAAGTGCCTGAAATATATATATATATATATATATATATATATATATATATATATATATATATATATATTTGGAAAGTGCCTGAAAAACCATATCACGGGTTCACTCAAGCCTTGTGAGTGAAGTTGGGTCACGAAAGCTGTGCTAGCACAAAGCCACAAGACATTCTGGTCTTGTTCAAATTGTTAATCACGCTCGAGAGCACGCTACGCCCCAGAAAACTGTAACTAAGCTCTGCTCGATATAGCTGCACTTGATTATTAAGAATAAATAATTATAAGAAAAACTGCTCCAGAATTAACAGATGAACTTAATTCCTCTCGGCCTCAATTACTATGTGGGTGTTGAGCAAACACAAATGATTGGCTAGGGGGTAGGGATTGGCTAGTAGACAGTTATCCTCGAATACGAGTGCCCAGCTATTATTATATACTAAATATCTAATAAGCAGATACGATTCCAGGCCAAACGCAGAAATAATATCTAATCTTTTGTCTTGTACATTTCTCCACGATTTATTCCTGTCAATTTAAAGCATTCTTTTGACAAAATATGTTGGCCCTAGGTATCTTGTTACTTTATTTCGGTCCAGCATTTCGTGTAATTACGTCTGTCGGTCCATTAACCGAACTGAAGGAATGATCTCTAGCCAATCACTGAGCCACTTCTTACGCACAACGCGCAAGTAATGACGTCATTTCCGTATCGAAACTTCGGAAAAAATAAGTGATACCCCGAAAGAATACCGTAAACCTTGAAGAAACCAAACACATTGTATATAGTTTATTCAGGAGACACAGTCTATTCTATTTCACATGATGTGATTTTAAAATATGCAAATAATATTCTGAGTAACCATTGTCTCAATTTTTCCTACACCGATAAGCCTTTTCTTCTTGACTTTCAACGTATTTCTATAGCAAAATTATCAGTGTTAATATTTTCTGTAATAAAAGTTATTAGCAGTTTACATTATAGATATAATCGGCATATCTCTCAGTAGCTCTTGCAAAATTTCAAGGTCACTGACCAACACTTTCTCCCTTAATTTTAGTGCAAGTACTACAGAAGGCATCTATTTATCTCGCGAGATGAAGGTAGCGCTCTGTTTCCGGGAAATTCACTCCTTTGATTGTGAGACTAGTATGACCTCTCCAAGACATAGGCCTGGGCGATGGTATATGGAGACCGTGTGCTGCTGTCTACCTGACCCTTTCTCGGTCACACCAACAAGAGCCAATGGAATACAGAACATTACATTTGTGGACAGATTGGCATTAGGAGTTGCCTGAAAGTTCTTAGTACTGATAGACAACTGCTTTCGGGACTCCACTCCTGTCTGGATTTACTTCCACAGACTTTTCTGCGTTTCGGATATGACTACAAGGCAGCGAAAATTTCAAACCAACGTTTTCCTACCCTAAATTTGTCGCGTTGCTGGGCTGTCGATCTCCATCTAATCCATGCAGCTGGTTATAAGGCGTCAGTTTTCCGCCCACGAACTTTCCCCGGGCTGGATTATTATCATCTGATCGCCTCCCTGTCTGAAATTCTGGTATGAGGAGTTATTATTTACACTTTTTACATTCGGACTATTCTCCTCATCATTGTTGTTATTATCACCAGATCGCCTTCTGGCTGAAATTCTGGGATGAGGAGTTATCATTATTTACACTATTTATATTCGGACTATTCTCCTCATCTTTGTTGTTATTATCCCCTGATCGCCTTCTCTCTGAATTTCTGGGATGAGGAGTTATCATTATTTACATTATTTATATTCGGACTATTCTCCTCATCATTGTTGTAATTATCACCTGATCGCCTTCTCTCTGAATTTCTAGGATGAGGAGTTATCATTATTTACACTATTTATATTCGGACTATTGTCCTCATCTTTGTTGTTATTATCACCTGATCACATTCTGTCTGAATTTCTGGGATGAGGAGTTATCCTTATTTACACTATTTATTTTAGGACTATTGTCCTCATCTTTGTTCTAATCATCATCTGATCGGCTACTGTCGGAATTTCTGGGATATGGCTTTATTATTATTTACACTATTATATTCGAACTATTGTCCTCATCTTTGTTCTAATCATCATCCGATCGGCTACTGTATGAATTTCTGGGATGAGGAGTTATCATTATTTACACTATTTATATTCATCTTCATTGAAATTTCTAGGGCACATAAGGCAGAAAGTGAGTTTGGAAAATTTGATACTCACAGGACTGTTTGAATGCAAGAGAGACTGGGGAAATCAACGCATAACTCACCTAGCGAGCTTATGTGAATTAGTGGTAGAACAGGTTTTAGGAGAGATAAGAAAAAGACCAATTTTATTAAGAGCTACAAAGGACTGGAAATTATGAAGAGTTATGATCGCACACGCCCAGAAGTGACACAGCATGTAGAAGAATTTTCACGTTTGTTGATGATTTGTTCCACTTACCAATTTTTCGGTCGCTTTTGGGCAAAATTCTGCAATTTTCATTCGAACTCTTAATCCTGGTTTTTATTAAAGAATTTTGCATTGATCTAAAAAAACACAAAAAAAAATCAGGTATTCATTTCTTGGTGCATGTCCAAGTGAATAAAGTAGGTTGGTCAAAACAGAACAAACGAATTTCAAACGTTATTCTTTCTAGTGCTATTTTTTCTTGTATGCAATCCTTTTTTTTCTAAGGAAAAAAGTGCATGATGCCCCTGTGTTTCAAAAGCTCGTCTATGCCAGTGTATTCCAAATTTATTCTTAACTGCTACATATGATTAGGATGATACTACAGGTAGTTTATGAGTCATCTTAATGTAATATAATCTATCTATCTATCTATCTATCTATCTATCTATCTATCTATCAATTAGTATACTTCTTTTGACAGCTACTTATGATTAATAGTTAGGATGATACATTCGTCATTACAGTTGGTTTCCGAAAACGGAAATTACTTATGACCCAGTCTTATCTATCTATCTATCTATCTATCTATCTATCTATCTATCTATCTATCTATTATTGCACTCCATTTAACTATCACGTATTTAGGATGCTACCAAGTAGTTAGGATGATTCATCTGTTATTAAAATTGGTTCACAAAAACGGAAATTACTCAACCAAATAAATCTATCAAGTTTTTTCATATCTATCTATCTATCTATCTATCTATCTATCTATCTATCTATCTCACTCTGTTCATTCTCTCACTATCTATCTATCTATCTATCTATCTATCTATCTATCTATCTCACTCTGTTCATTTCTCTCACTATCTATCTATCTCTATCTGTCCGTCTATCTATCTATCTCTATCTGTCCGTCTATCTATCTATCTATTAGTTTACACCATTTAACTGCCACGTATGATTAATAATTAAGATAATAGATTCGTCATTACAATTAATTATGACCTTATAACCTCACTCCCCACGATAGACAGTAATTCCCGCCATCAGATATTCCCAGTAAACACCTGACTCCATAAATCGAGGGATGTCAAATGTCTACACAATTTCAGAAATGTAATACAGGTACACAATCTTATATCCGAAATCCTTGGGGCCAGTTATATCTCGGTTTTTCCAATGTTTTTCGCCTTTCAGAAATTCAAACAATATTGCAGGAAAAACGTATGAGGGATAAAATGAAGACTACAATTATTATTAGGTTGGTGCAAAAATAATGACGTAATAATGTCGTTTTTTGACTTTAAAAAATACGTCAAAAACGACATTATGACGTCATTATTTTTGCACCAACCTAATATTACAAGTTTATTTATATAGTAATATACTGATAAATAAAACAGATGGATAATTGAGACAATCAGTAATGAATATATTTCATTTATTTCAGACAAAAAATATCTTGTATAATTTAAAAATGAAGAGCACCAAATGATAAACTAAAAATAGTTGCAGTTCCGTTTGACATTTTGACTGTGTAAAGTCACAAAAATTACGAAAAGATAAAAAAAAAAAATCAGCGAGCAGCACGCTCACGTTTACCCAATAAGACAATAAACGACGTTTGGCCGGTTCAGGTCGCTCAGCCAGGCTGGGGGAGTTAAGGGCGGTGTCGAAGCGATTATGACACCTGTTGCCACGTCATACCTAAGTGGCGTGGTTCAAGTAGGTAAGCCTTTTGAGCGTCAAACTCCACATCAAAAATATTCAGTTTTCAGAGGTTTTCGGTTTTCAGAAATTCGGGATATGAGATTGTCAACCTGTATTCCATTTGTCTGGTACCTGCTCTCATACTCCATTCGAAATTTGATAAGTCACATTTTCTTGTCATGAGAAGAAGTATTCACAATCTGGGCATTTCCATAACATCAATGTAGAGTGGCGCCACCTATCATTACCTTTACCTCCTGCTATCCTATGACATTTGGAACGTCAGTGTGTTAGATATTGTTTTTAATCTCTTATTTTCTTTAATTGAATTTTAACATATCTAGGTTTTGGTATTATTTGTGGTTTCAGATTGGGGATCCTGGACCAGATCAACCGCAGATCAGGAGAGAGTAGTCGTGCATTAATTTTCACATGACACTTCTGCTTCAAACTTACTTTCTCGCCAGACACAATTTTCAAGTGCTGGCCCAGTTACTATTTACAACAAGACAAAAAATATAATGGATTTTTGGTAGAAGGTTCAAACTTTACTGCCCCTGACGTCATGGGACAACAGAATAACTTAGGATGTATTACTTTAAGTGCAACCGAATATACATACATACATACACACACAAATACACACACACACACACACACACACATATATATATATATATATATATATATATATATATATATATATATATATATATATTTATATTTAATACCCCATCTGTACGACCATTTCACCCCGCAAGAAGAGAAAGGCAAAGACGACAAAGTAAGAGAAAAAAATTAAAAGGGAGGAAAAAAGAGAAAGAAACAAAATGAATTTTTTCTATTTTGTTTTTTCTTCCTTTTTCTTGATATTATCGGTCTGGAGAGGGCGATCCCAGCGTGCGGAACCTTTGGAAAGTGCCTGAAATCCTTGTGTGTGGAATTGGGTAGACGGAACATAACTGTGCTAGTACGGAGTCACAATTCATCGTGACCGAGGGCTTGAGTGTGCTGGTTTTGTTTAAATTGTTGATCATTCGAGGTAACACACGCTCTCCTAGAAACTATAACTAACGTCTGCTCAGAATAGTTGCAGAATAAACCACAGGTTGGCTCTGTGGTTGTTGAACAAACACAAATGTGCCTGAGCGAGAGTCTGCAATAGGGATTGGTTAGCCACCCTAGTAAATGAATATCCTCGAATACGAGTTGCCAGCTATTATATATATATATATATATATATATATATATATATATATATATATATATGTATAAGTGAACATGGAAGTCAACACTGAGACGACAGACTTTCATGCTAAATGCAATCACCAGGCCAACCGATGATTGCGTTTAGCATAAAACAGCCTGTCGTCTCATGATGACTCCAATTTTGACTTTTATATTTACATATGCTCTATCCCTGATATGGAGCACTTTAGCGCATAAATATAGCACACCCTAAAACTATATATCTTCATATATATATATATATATATATATCTTCATATATATATATATATATATATGTATATATATATATATTAGGTTGGTGCAAAAATAATGTCGTTTTCTCACATATGTTAGTTACTATGTGAGAAAACGACATTATTTTTGCACCAACCTAATATATATGTGTGTGTGTGTGCACGTGTGCGTGCGTATTTTAATATTACTGTCGTTTTAAGTAAGTGATCAGATATTTACTAATCTTAAGGCACCCAATGTGGATCAACTTTCTTATACGAAAAAAAATGCCAGGGTTATTTACGTATTATTCCTCAATGGCTGGCAAGTAGATTTGGCCTAGTCTTTCATAGGGCCTAAGTAACAGATTTAACAAATGACAGGACGTTTTTACCTTGGCTGTGCCGTTACAGACACTCTTTTCCTAGACACTGAGGTCAATAGACTGGTCGGAAGCGCTGTCACTACGTTTGCCAGGCTGACCTCGATAATCTGGGTGAACAGAAAACTTACTACGAAAACCAACATTGCACTCTGCATGACATGCGTCGTCAGCGTGCTGTTCTATAGCAGCGAGGTGCCTCTACTTCCGACAGGAAGAGCAGCTGAGTGCCTTTCATTCGCATTCTGGGCATCAACTGGTCCGACCGGATCACTAGTGACATAGTTCTCACCTGTGCCAAGTTACCCAGCCTATACGCCCTTCTCCAACAGCGCTGGCTTGGACATGTACACCGTATGCTGAATGGGAAGATTCAGAAGATCTTTCAGCGAGAGGAACTGACCACCGGCAAGAATACGCAAGAGCAACCTCATCTCCATTTCAAGGACGTCCTCAAAGGGGACATGAGGGCGATGAACATCGAGAGGTGGGAAGATGTCAATGGATCACGCTGGAGAGAAGATTTACAGCGAGGAGAAACAAAGGTTTGCCACCGGAGAGAAGTTTGCTCGACGGAAAAAAAAACAAGGCGACATCAGAGGAGATCGTCTTCACATACATTCATTGTAATCGAGACTGTCACGTCCGAGTGGGTCTGTACAGCCATAACAGATGCTGCACCACCATCAGCAGCTGAAGCATGACTCTGGGTGGAGATTCAAGGCTTTTCGAGACCGATGGATGCTGTTTTTATCCAGTGCTCTACGGCGGGCTCCATACATCTTTTCTTTCTATTTTTTATTTTTTTTTTTTTTGCGGGTACGAATGCAGTAAAATCGTAGCTCGGCTGATTTGAAATCCGATGTGCTTGGAGAGGGGCAGTATTTCGTCACTCGTTAGTGAGAGTTGGCAAAGATTGCTCTGATATCTATGGCATCGTTCCCTTCAGCCGACAACTTTGCAGACGCGTCCAGGCGGCAGATGAAACGTCACTCGAATGGCACAGCGAGCCTCGTTTTGGCGGGAAGCCACATATCCCGTCTGTTTTAGCTGTCACGCCTCATTCCTCTCATGAAATAGAATTGTTTTCGGCGCAGGATAATAACGTATCTTTTTACAGATATACAAACACAAGGACACACACTCTGACACACTCATACACACATACACACACACACACACACACACACACGATAGAAATGACTCCTATTTTTACCAAGTAAACTACGAACGATACCGAGAACACAGTTCTTCATCAAAATACGAAGACTAGCGCTATATAATAACAAAGAGCTTTAGAAAATACAGGACTTGAAGACTTCCAACAGCAGCAACAACTAAAATGGATAACACATGTAACTCGAATAGAAAATAATGACATAATCAACATTTTGAATTCCACACTACTTTAGAAAAAAAGTTTAGGAAGGAAACCCCTATCAATACTAAAAAGAGCGATGACAGGTACTGAAGTTGAGAAACCTATTTTAATGAAAACTCTTTTAAAACAAAGATTTTATAAATTTCAATCGACAATAACCCTGATTGTTTGATCAATGAATGTTTAATATTTCCTTTATGGAAACGGCTAATCTCACCATTACTTTTCCAGCTAGAAAATATTATTTTTCTAGTCACATACATTGGTTCTACATTTTCACTAGTTATTTTGAAGGACATATAGGCTCGTTCGTTCATGAATATCTACAAGAGCGAAGATACTTCAGTTTTTCACACTCCGCTGCCGCCACTACTGAAATGTATCAAACACCACCTGTGTTCACATCCACTGTTTCGTTTCTATAATCGGAGAGCCAGAGTCAATAGATGTCAACGGACGCATTTTTTTCATATGACACTTCTGCTTCAAACTCACTTTTTATTTTTTGTATGCGTGAGTATTTTTGTGTTATCAAGTGATATCTGTCTAACATTATGTACATGGCTATGTTTTTCTAAGAAATGTTGCTTAATGGAACTAAGATTAGAAATATAAAAATACTGGATAGTTTTTGTCTTTATTTTCTCCCGAAAGTAAAGCCACTGTACGAAGCTTAGAACGGCACATGATCAAACATAATAAACATTCGTTGTCTGTTATATTAAACAATATATGTTTGAATATATGTGTGTGTGTGTGTGCTTTTTATATATATATATATATATATATATATATATATATATATATATATATATATATATATATTAATTTATTTGTTTAAACGTTATTTTAATGCATAATCATATTTGAGTAGATGCTCTCTTTTTATTATTAAACAATATATTTATTTATTTACATCTACCGGCCTGGATATATTTTTCTAACAAGTTTTCTCGAATATTCAGGCCCGTAGATGTAAGTAAATAAATATATTGTTTCCTTAAATAATATAGACAAGTGATGTCTATTTATTTTATGTAAATTCTTTTCATATCGTCTGATAAGCTTAATAACACGAAGAAAGAAAATCACAATATTGATACATATTTTTTTAATCCTAAGCTTTCGGCTTACATAAGCCATCATCAAAAATGACAATTACATTACAATATATTAAACAATACACGGACAAGACAGTGATGATAGTCTGTTTCTGTTTACATGGCAGATTTTCAAGCAACGACAAACTCGTGCATATAAGACGCTGGAAGCGAAAATCGCACCGCAGCTCATGACGTCGCACATGGCCACGCGAGAGTGAATTCGAGAAGTATTAAGTATGGGAAGCCGTTGGTATAAACCAATGGCTTCTGTTACCAATTATAGGCATATTGACTTTTATATATATATATATATATATATATATATATATATATATATATAAAACATGGTTTCAAGGTGTGCTTTATTATGGCTAATAAATATTGGAGAGAGAGCGTGTATAAATATATGAGTGGAGATTGAGGGCAACACTAAGTGGCGACAGTCTGTTTCATGCTTCAATTCAATCTTCTAGGCATGGATGACTTGAAGATTTCGTTCAAGCATGTAACAGACTGTCGTTACTTGATCTTGAGTTCAGTATCCACTATATATGTGTGTATATATATATATATATATATATATATATATATATAGGTGCGATGAAGAAATTGTGATCTAAATTACGCAAAAATGAAAATAACACTGACATCTCATTTTAACAGATGCATTTACCAAAATTACACAAAATATCTTGAAATACGAAAGAGTAAATTTATTCAATATGATTGCCATTGGCATCAACCATGGCCTCAGAATCTCCTGCAAATCTTCTGTACGGTCGCCTTGTTTAAGTTGATGAATGCTGCCATAACCCTTGAATTCAGTTCACCTTTGGTGTTACAAGGAGTTTTGTTGGTCTGTCCCTCAACTGCGCCCCACACATAATCGAGTGTGTTTCACTATGGGAAGTTAGTTGGCCAGATGTAAGGAGTGATGTGGTTTCAGAAATTGTCTTAGAGCTATGACTGGGTCCTCCTGCTTGTGTGGCATGATGCAGAGTACTGTTGCCAGACATAGGGTCTTCCAGCAGCCACCCTCTTGAACCAGGGCAACACTACCTCCTCAAGGCATTTGATGTAGGGCTCTGTGTTGAGTCCTTGACCCTGAAGAAAGATGAATGGAGGCATAAAGTTGACATCACTGGTGATCCATCCATACACCTTCGTAATCACAATTCAGCTCTTTCCGATTCTTCAGCACTTTCCTTAGATTTACGCCCAAACACTCTGAAATGTTCGTATTGGAGATTCTGGCGCGAATGCCAAGCAGTACAGCATGCCGTTTCCAAATTTCTGGCGGAGTGAATTGCGTCATCGTGCTCTTTTTCTCACAGACGGTGCCCAACTGACCCTACTATACTGTGTAGTCGACAAAATCAAAAGCAAATAACGCGTATGTGAAAAATTAAAAATAATTACCCATCACACCCTGTATATGCATATATTTGCGCGTGTGTCTCTGTGCATATATTTATATATATATATATATATATATATATATATATATATATATATATATATATATATATATAGATAGATAGATAGATATAAATAAATTTGTATATATATATATAAATTGCTTAGTAATGGTTCAAAGAACATATCTCTTTGATCAGCTATAGTATTTTGAGTAACGACGCTCGTCCGGGGCAGATGTTCCGATAGATATATTGAATTATTTCAAGAAATCATATTAATAACTGATCGTAGATACCACAGTTACCCTAATCAGTTTGTATATTATAAACGTGTATTGAACTAATACATTTATAAACTATTGCTATTCTAGCTTTATCTAGATCAATGTTTTGACAAAAATTCTGCTGACCTTAATATCATTTTATATTCTAACGTATTTTGATAGGTTTATTGATATATATATATATATATATATATATATATATATATATATATATATATATATATATACACACAATAAATTTCAAAATCATCTCATATGGGCAATAATCTTATTTCAACCGACGAAAAATAAAATTCGTAGTCTTATTCAACCCCGGTATAGACTAAGTTCGTGTAGAATTAGAAATTTAACTGTATATATATATATATATATATATATATATATATATATATATATATATATATATATTCGAAAATTATAACATAAATATGTTATAAAATCACTACAAAAATAGTCATTTTGTTTCAACACTTTTGGTCTGATATATATATATGCATAAAGAGAAGAGATTATAGTAGTTCCAACGAGAGAAAAGTGTGTATATTAAAAAGAAAAGAGAAACCGCAAACGTTTTTGGCTATGGTTTTTTAAAAGAAATATATTATGCTTTATTTTCCATAATTTTGCTACACGAGTTTCCGGTATTACGACCTTGATCATGAGTATTTTCATATGTCATTAAAAGGAATTAATTTTTCTTGTTTTTCGATGTTAAATATTCTCGATATTAGACATTCTGTTTTTTGTGTGTTATTGGCCCAAATGTCTTCCTTGAACTGGCAGTGAAAAAGTTCTGCGTGAAGGGTGTGTATTAAGATTGGTCCGAGAAAGTGTGAGAAAGATATCTGTATTCTTATCTATTATTGACCCCTGTGTTCTTAGATCTATTTTCATTTTTTTTTGTTTTGTCAGCATGCGTATGTATACGTATATTCCCTCTCCATACTACATACTCTCTTATTATAAGGAATTAGTATACATATATGTACACATACACATATGTATACATACAAATATATACACACACATACACATACATACACACACACTTCCTATGTTGTGTAGGGTTAGCATGTATACCCGTGAGCAGTCTTGTTTTTGCCAATATGTGCATATATATATATATATATATATATATATTAATACGCGTATGTATACGCGCACTCCCTCTCTATACATACATACTGTCATCTTATAAAAAATTAGTATACACACATGTACATACATACACATACACATACATATATACATATATACACATGAGGATGTTGTCCAGCATTCACTGCCATATTGCAAAACTGATATCAAGTAACAGTTCAGTACTCTTTTCTTTGTTTCTTACGATATTTTCTTGTTTCTTAATACTTTGCTTAGCTTTTAGAAGGCATCTTTCTTTACGTTTTGACTAAATGAATGGTCAACGGAATAACAAAAGAAGTGTTCGCAGATTGGTAGTATTATAACAGAAGAGTAGTACTCGACTTGAGAGTGTATGGTGGTACACTGCTTTCCCTCCACAATCAGTCTTATATCTAGTGGAAGAGTCCACCACCGAATCATTGTAGGTAGTACACCACAACACTTTATCATAATACGCCTTCAAATTTCAGTGTCATACTTTCCATTGTCTGTTAAAACACTACCCAGATATTTAAATTGTTGTAATTGTTTGATTTTTGGTATCTTCCCCGATTTGTAATTTGTATTTTGGGTTCATCCTTTTGCTAACAAAACCATTGCTAACAATCTAATCTGCAACGGTCAGTGTAGATTTCGTAAAAGGTATCTACTGCTATACAAATTATAACAAGTTCATTCATCGACACAATTGCGTGCTATAGCAAGAATTCTTCATTAACACAGAAGACAATCAGAACATACCACCTTGAAAATAAAAGCCCGTTTTGATCCAGATTAACAAAAATGTGTTAAATTCTCATACGACTTGAGAATACATTTAATAATATTGACATTGAATAAAAAAGAAGTCCAGCAGATTATAAACGGAAACATTAGTACTAACAGAGTTTTTGTTTCTTATCATCGGCCCTCTTCCAGGTGATATACGTCGGTGCCCGACGACATGACACAGTGGATAAAAACGCTGATTAAAGTAATCCAGTGACTTGACCGAAAGTATTATAAGTTCAATACCAGGCCACAGAAGAGGTGAACAAAAACTTAGAGAGTTGATTTAGTAAAGAGAAATCACTCAAACTGAGATGTTCAGAAAAGGCATGGTATGTGGAACTAGAAAAATCTACCTTCGGTTCGAAATTCCAACATATATCACCTGAAGAAGTTCAGACGGTACAACTACCGAAACGTCGTGAATATGACAATAAAGATCAAGACAACAGTCTGAACAATGTAAATATTCTAAATAGTTATAATAACTCATCTCAGAAATATAGACAAATACTTCAGCTCGAAATTCCAGTGTATACCACCTGACGAATGTCGGAGCGTAAAACGGCCGAAACGTTGTGAATGAAAATAAAGATGAGGACAACAGTTTGAACAATGTAAATAGTCTCAATAGTTGTAATAACTCATCTCAGAAACATAGACAAATAGTTCGGCTCGAAATTCCAATCTATACCACCTGACGAATGTCGAAGCGTAAAAAGGCCGAAACGTCGTGATTGAAAGTAAAGATGAGGACAACATTCTGAACAATGTAAATAGTCTAAATAGTTAAAATAACACATCTCAGAAATAGAGACAGATAGTTCAGCTCGAAATTCCAGTGAATACCACCTGACCAATGTCGGAGCGTAATACGGCCAAAAAGTCGTGAATGAAAATAAAGATGAGGACAACAGTCTGAACAATGTAATTAGTCTAAATAGTTATAATAACACATCTCAGAAATATAGACAGTTAGTTCAGCTCGAAATTAAAGTGCTTACCATCTGACGAATGTCGGAGCGTAAAACGGCCGAAACGTCGTAAATGTAAATAAAGATGAGGACAACAGTCTGAACAATGTAAATAGTCTAAATAGTTATAATAACTCATCTCAGAAATATAGACACATTGTTCAGCTCGAAATTCCAGTTTATACCACCTAACGAATGTCGGAGCGTAAGCGGCCGAAACGTTGTGAATGAAAATAAAGATGAGGACAACAGTCTGAACAATGTAAATAGTCTAAATAGTTATAATAACTCATCTCAGAAATATAGACAAATAGTTCGGCTCGAAATTCCAGTGTATACCACCTGACGAATGTCGGAGCGTAAAACGGCCGAAACGTCGTGAATGAAAATAAAGATGAGGACAACAGTCTGAACAATGTAAATAGTCTAAATAGTTATAATAACTCATCTCAGAAATATAGACAGATAGTTAAGCTCGAAATTCCAGTGTATACCACCTGACGAATGTCCGAGCGTAAGCGGCCGAAACGTTGTGAATGAAAATAAAGATGAGGACAACAGTCTGAACAATGTAAATAGTCTAAATAGTTATAATAACTCATCTCAGAAATATAGACAAATAGTTCGGCTCGAAATTCCAGTGTATACCACCTGACGAATGTCGGAGCGTAAAACGGCCGAAACGTCGTGAATGAAAATAAAGATGAGGACAACAGTCTGAACAATGTAAATAGTCTAAATAGTTATAATAACTCATCTCAGAAATATAGACAGATAGTTCAGCACGAAATTCCAGTGAATACCAGCTGACGAATGTCGGAGCGTAAACGGCCGAAACGTTGGGAATGAAAATAAAGATGTGGACAACAGTCTGAACAATGTAAGTAGTCTAAATAGTTATAATAACTCATCTCTGAAATATAGACAGATAGTTGAGCTCGAAATTCCAGTGTATACCACCTGACGAATACCGGAGCGTAAAACGGCCGAAACGTCGTGAATCAAAATAAAGATGAGGACAACAGATGAATAATGTAAATAGTCTAAATAGTTATAATAACTCATCTCAGAAATATAAACAGATAGTTCGGTTCAAAATTCCAGTGTATACCACATGACGAATGTCGGAGCGTAAAACGGCCAAAACGTTGTGAATGAAAATAAAGATGAGGACAAATGTCTGAACAATGTAAATAGTCTAAATAGTTATAATAACTCATCTCAGAAATATAGACAAATAGTTCGGCTCGATATTCCAGTGTATACCACCTGACGAATGTCGGGGCGTAAAACGGCCGAAACGTCGTGAATGAAAATAAAGATGAGGACAACAGTCTGAATAATGTAAATAGTCTCAATAGTTATAATAACTCATCTCAGAAATATAGACAAATAGTTCGGCTCGAAATTCCAGTGTATACCACCTGACGAATACCGGAGCGTAAAACGGCCGAAACGTCGTGAATCAAAATAAAGATGAGGACAACAGTTTGAACAATGTAAATAGTCTCAATAGTTGTAATAACTCATCTCAGAAACATAGACAAATAGTTCGGCTCGAAATTCCAATCTATACCACCTGACGAATGTCGAAGCGTAAAACGGCCGAAACGTCGTGATTGAAAGTAAAGATGAGGACAACATTCTGAACAATGTAAATAGTCTAAATAGTTAAAATAACACATCTCAGAAATAGAGACAGATAGTTCAGCTCGAAATTCCAGTGAATACCACCTGACCAATGTCGGAGCGTAAAACGGCCGAAAAGTCGTGAATGAAAATAAAGATGAGGACAACAGTCTGAACAATGTAATTAGTCTAAATAGTTATAATAACACATCTCAGAAATATAGACAGTTAGTTCAGCTCGAAATTCAAGTGCTTACCATCTGACGAATGTCGGAGCGTAAAACGGCCGAAACGTCGTAAATGTAAATAAAGATGAGGACAACAGTCTGAACAATGTAAATAGTCTAAATAGTTATAATAACTCATCTCAGAAATATAGACACATTGTTCAGCTCGAAATTCCAGTTTATACCACCTAACGAATGTCGGAGCGTAAGCGGCCGAAACGTTGTGAATGAAAATAAAGATGAGGACAACAGTCTGAACAATGTAAATAGTCTAAATAGTTATAATAACTCATCTCAGAAATATAGACAAATAGTTCAGCTCGAAATTCCAGTGTATACCACCTGACGAATGTCGGAGCGTAAAACGGCCGAAACGTCGTGAATGAAAATAAAGATGAGGACAACAGTCTGAACAATGTAAATAGTCTAAATAGTTATAATAACTCATCTCAGAAATATAGACAGATAGTTAAGCTCGAAATTCCAGTGTATACCACCTGACGAATGTCCGAGCGTAAGCGGCCGAAACGTTGTGAATGAAAATAAAGATGAGGACAACAGTCTGAACAATGTAAATAGTCTAAATAGTTATAATAACTCATCTCAGAAATATAGACAAATAGTTCGGCTCGAAATTCCAGTGTATACCACCTGACGAATGTCGGAGCGTAAAACGGCCGAAACGTCGTGAATGAAAATAAAGATGAGGACAACAGTCTGAACAATGTAAATAGTCTAAATAGTTATAATAACTCATCTCAGAAATATAGACAGATAGTTCAGCACGAAATTCCAGTGAATACCAGCTGACGAATGTCGGAGCGTAAACGGCCGAAACGTCGTGAATGAAAATAAAGATGTGGACAACAGTCTGAACAATGTAAGTAGTCTAAATAGTTATAATAACTCATCTCTGAAATATAGACAGATAGTTGAGCTCGAAATTCCAGTGTATACCACCTGACGAATACCGGAGCGTAAAACGGCCGAAACGTCGTGAATCAAAATAAAGATGAGGACAACAGATGAATAATGTAAATAGTCTAAATAGTTATAATAACTCATCTCAGAAATATAAACAGATAGTTCGGTTCAAAATTCCAGTGTATACCACATGACGAATGTCGGAGCGTAAAACGGCCAAAACGTTGTGAATGAAAATAAAGATGAGGACAAATGTCTGAACAATGTAAATAGTCTAAATAGTTATAATAACTCATCTCAGAAATATAGACAAATAGTTCGGCTCGATATTCCAGTGTATACCACCTGACGAATGTCGGGGCGTAAAACGGCCGAAACGTCGTGAATGAAAATAAAGATGAGGACAACAGTCTGAATAATGTAAATAGTCTCAATAGTTATAATAACTCATCTCAGAAATATAGACAGTTCAGCTCGAAATTCAAGTGCTTACCACCTGACGAATGTCGGAGCGTAAAACGGCCGAAAAGTCGTGAATGAAAATAAAGATGAGGACAACAGTCTGAACAATGAAAATAGTCTAAATAGTTATAATAACTCATCTCAGAAATATAGACAGATAGTTAAGTTCGAAATTCCAGTGTATACCACCTGACGAATGTCCGAGCGTAAGCGGCCGAAACGTTGTGAATGAAAATAAAGATGAGGACAACAGTCTGAACAATGTAAATATTCTAAATAGTTATAATAACTCATCTCAGAAATATAGACAAATAGTTCGGCTCGAAATTCCAGTGTATACCACCTGACGAATGTCGGAGCGTAAAAGGGCCGAAACTTCGTGAATGAAAATAAAGATGAGGACAACAGTCTGAACAATGTAAATAGTCTAAATAGTTATAATAACTGATCTCAGAAATATAGACAAATAGTTCGGCTCGAAATTCCAGTGTATACCACCTGACGAATGTCGGAGCGTAAAACGGCCGAAACGTCGTGAATGAAAATAAAGATGAGGACAACAGTCTGAACAATGTAAATAGTCTAAATAGTTAAAATAACACATCTCAGAAATATAGACAGATAGTTCAGCTCGAAATTCCAGTGAATACCACCTGACGAATGTCGGATCGTAAAACGGCCGAAACGTCGTGAATGAAAATAGAGATGAGGACAACAGTCTGAACAATGTAATTAGTCTAAATAGTTATAATAACACATCTCAGAAATATAGACAGTTAGTTCAGCTCGAAATTCAAGTGCTTACCACCTGACGAATGTCGGAGGGTAAAACGGCCGAAACGTCGTGAATGAAAATAAAGATGAGGACAACAGTCTGAACAATGTAAATAGTCTCAATAGTTATAATAACTCATCTCAGAAATATAGACAAATAGTTCGGTTCGAAATTCCAGTGTATACCACATGACGAATGTCGGAGCGTAAAACGGCCGAAACGTCGTGAATAAAAATAGAGATGAGGACAACTGTCTGAACAATGTAATTAGTCTAAATAGTTATAATAACACATCTCAGAAATATGGACAGTTAGTTCAGCTCGAAATTCAAGTGCTTACCACCTGACGAATGTCGGAGCGTAAAACGGCCGAAACGTCGTGAATGAAAATAAAGATGAGGACAACAGTCTGAACAATGTAAATAGTCTAAATAGTTATAATAACTCATCTCAGAAATATAGACAGATAGTTAAGCACGAAATTCCAGTGTATACCACCTGACGAATGTCCGAGCGTAAGCAGCCGAAACGTTGTGAATGAAAATAAAGATGAGGACAAGAGTCTGAACAATGTAAATAGTCTAAATAGTTATAATAACTCATCTCAGAAATATAGACAAATAGTTCGGCTCGAAATTCCAGTGTATACCACCTGACGAATGTCGGAGCGTAAAACGGCCGAAACGTCGTGAATGAAAATAAAGATGAGGACAACAGTCTGAACAATGTAAATAGTCTCAATAGTTATAATAACTCATCTCAGAAATATAGACAAATAGTTCGGCTCGAAATTCCAGTGTATACCACCTGACGAATATCGGAGCATAAAACGGCCGAAACGTCGTGAATGAAAATAAAGATGAGGACAACAGTCTGAACAATGTAAATATTCTAAATAGTTATAATAACTCATCTCAGAAATATAGACAAATAGTTCGGCTCGAAATTCCAGTGTATACCACCTGACGAATGTCGGAGCGTAAAACGGCCGAAACGTCCTGAATGAAAATATAGATGAGGACAACAGTCTGAACAATGTAAATAGTCTAAATAGTTATAATAACTCATCTCAGAAATATAGACAGATAGTTCAGCACGAAATTCCAGTGCTTACCACCTGACGAATGTCGGAGCGTAAAACGGCCGAAACGTCGTGAATGAAAATAGAGATGAGGACAACAGTCTGAACAATGTAAATATTCTAAATAGTTATAATAATTCATCTCAGAAATATAGACAAATAGTTCGGCTCGAAATTCCAGTGTATACCACCTGACGAATGTCGGAGCGTAAAAAGGCCGAAACGTCGTTAATGAAAATAAAGATGAGGACAACAGTCTGAACAATGTAAATAGTCTAAATAGTTATAATAACTCATCTCAGAAATATAGACAGATAGTTCGGCTCGAAATTCCACTGTATACCACCTGACGAATGTCGGAGCGTAAAACGGCCGAAACGTCGTGAATGAAAATAAAGATGAGGACAACAGTCTGAACAATGTAAATAGTATAAATAGTTATAATAACTCATCTCAGAAATATAGACAAATAGTTCGGCTCGAAATTCCAGTGTATACCACCTGACGAATATCGGAGCGTAAAACGGCCGAAACGTCGTGAATGAAAATAAAGATGAGGACAACAGTCTGAAACAATGTAAATAGTCTAAATAGTTAAAATAACACATCTCAGAAATATAGACAGATAGTTCAGCTCGAAATTCCAGTGAATACCACCTGACGAATGTCGGAGCGTAAAACGGCCGAAACGTCGTGAATGAAAATAGAGATGAGGACAACAGTCTGAACAATGTAATTAGTCTAAATAGTTATAATAACACATCTCAGGAATATAGACAGTTAGTTCAGCTCGAAATTCAAGTGCTTACCACCTGGCGAATGTCGGAGCGTAAAACGGCCGAAACGTCGTGAATGAAAATAAAGATGAGGACAACAGTCTGAACAATGTAAATAGTCTCAATAGTTATAATAACTCATCTCAGAAATATAGACAAATAGTTCGGCTCGAAATTCCAGTGTATACCACCTGACGAATGTCGGAGCGTAAAACGGCCGAAACGTCGTGAATGAAAATAAAGATGAGGACAACAGTCTGAACAATGTAAATAGTCTCAATAGTTATAATAACTCATCTCAGAAATATAGACAAATAGTTCGGCTCGAAATTCCAGTGTATACCACCTGACGAATATCGGAGCATAAAACGGCCGAAACGTCGTGAATGAAAATAAAGATGAGGACAACAGTCTGAACAATGTAAATATTCTAAATAGTTATAATAACTCATCTCAGAAATATAGACAAATAGTTCGGCTCGAAATTCCAGTGTATACCACCTGACGAATGTCGGAGCGTAAAACGGCCGAAACGTCCTGAATGAAAATATAGATGAGGACAACAGTCTGAACAATGTAAATAGTCTAAATAGTTATAATAACTCATCTCAGAAATATAGACAGATAGTTCAGCACGAAATTCCAGTGCTTACCACCTGACGAATGTCTGAGCGTAAAACGGCCGAAACGTCGTGAATGAAAATAGAGATGAGGACAACAGTCTGAACAATGTAAATATTCTAAATAGTTATAATAATTCATCTCAGAAATATAGACAAATAGTTCGGCTCGAAATTCCAGTGTATACCACCTGACGAATGTCGGAGCGTAAAAAGGCCGAAACGTCGTTAATGAAAATAAAGATGAGGACAACAGTCTGAACAATGTAAATAGTCTAAATAGTTATAATAACTCATCTCAGAAATATAGACAGATAGTTCGGCTCGAAATTCCACTGTATACCACCTGACGAATGTCGGAGCGTAAAACGGCCGAAACGTCGTGAATGAAAATAAAGATGAGGACAACAGTCTGAACAATGTAAATAGTATAAATAGTTATAATAACTCATCTCAGAAATATAGACAAATAGTTTGGCTCGAAATTCCAGTGTATACCACCTGACGAATATCGGAGCGTAAAACGGCCGAAACGTCGTGAATGAAAATAAAGATGAGGACAACAGTCTGAAACAATGTAAATAGTCTAAATAGTTAAAATAACACATCTCAGAAATATAGACAGATAGTTCAGCTCGAAATTCCAGTGAATACCACCTGACGAATGTCGGAGCGTAAAACGGCCGAAACGTCGTGAATGAAAATAGAGATGAGGACAACAGTCTGAACAATGTAATTAGTCTAAATAGTTATAATAACACATCTCAGGAATATAGACAGTTAGTTCAGCTCGAAATTCAAGTGCTTACCACCTGGCGAATGTCGGAGCGTAAAACGGCCGAAACGTCGTGAATGAAAATAAAGATGAGGACAACAGTCTGAACAATGTAAATAGTCTCAATAGTTATAATAACTCATCTCAGAAATATAGACAAATAGTTCGGCTCGAAATTCCAGTGTATACCACCTGACGAATATCGGAGCATAAAACGGCCGAAACGTCGTGAATGAAAATAAAGATGAGGACAACAGTCTGAACAATGTAAATATTCTAAATAGTTATAATAACTCATCTCAGAAATATAGACAAATAGTTCGGATCGAAATTCCAGTGTATACCACCTGACGAATGTCGGAGCGTAAAACGGCCGAAACGTCCTGAATGAAAATATAGATGAGGACAACAGTCTGAACAATGTAAATAGTCTAAATAGTTATAATAACTCATCTCAGAAATATAGACAGATAGTTCAGCACGAAATTCCAGTGCTTACCACCTGACGAATGTCGGAGCGTAAAACGGCCGAAACGTCGTGAATGAAAATAAAGATGAGGACAACAGTCTGAACAATGTAAATAGTCTAAATAGTTATAATAACTCATCTCAGAAATATAGACAGATAGTTAAGCTCGAAATTCCAGTGTATACCACCTGACGAATGTCCGAGCGTAAGCAGCCGAAACGTTGTGAAAGGAAATAAAGATGAGGACAGCAGTCTGAACAATGTAAATAGTCTAAATAGTTATAATAACTCATCTCAGAAATATAGACAGATAGTTCAGCTCGAAATTCCACTGTATACCACCTGACGAATGTCGGAGCGTAAAACGGCCGAAACGTCGTCAATGAAAATTATGATGAGGACAACAGTCTGAATAATGTAAATAGTCTAAACAGTTATAATAACTCATCTCAGAAATATAGACAAATAGTTCGGTTCGAAATTCCAGTGTATAACACCTGACGAATGTCGGAGCGTAAAACGGCCGAAACGTTGTGAATGAAAATAAAGATGAGGACAACAGTCTGAACAATGTAAATAGTCTAAATAGTTATAATAACTCATCTCAGAAATATAGACAGATAGTTCGGCTCGAAATTCCAGTGCATACCACCTGACGAATGTCGGAGCGTAAAACGGCCGAAACGTCGTGAATGAAAATAAAGATGAGGACAACAGTCTGAATAATGTAAATAGTCTCAATAGTTATAATAACTCATCTCAGAAATATAGACAAATAGTTCGGCTCGAAATTCCAGTGTATACCACCTGACGAATGTCGGAGCGTAAAACGGCCGAAACGTCGTGAATGAAAATAAAGATGAGGACAACAGTCTGAACAATGTAAATATTCTAAATAGTTATAATAATTCATCTCAGAAATATAGACAAATAGTTCGGCTCGAAATTCCAGTGTATACCACCTGACGAATGTCGGAGCGTAAAAAGGCCGAAACGTCGTTAATGAAAATAAAGATGAGGACAACAGTCTGAACAATGTAAATAGTCTAAATAGTTATAATAACTCATCTCAGAAATATAGACAAATAGTTCGGCTCGAAATTCCAGTGTATACCACCTGACGAATATCGGAGCGTAAAACGGCCGAAACGTCGTGAATGAAAATAAAGATGAGGACAACAGTCTGAACAATGTAAATATTCTAAATAGTTATAATAACTCATCTCAGAAATATAGACAGATAGTTCAGCACGAGATTCCAGTGAATACCAGCTGACAAATGTCGGAGCGTAAACGACCGAAACGTTGGGAATGAAAATAAAGATGTGGACAACAGTCTGAACAATGTAAATATTCTAAATAGTTATAATAACTCATCTCAGAAATATAGACAGATAGTTGAGCTCGAAATTCCAGTGTATACCACCTGACTAATACCGGAGCGTAAAACGGCCGAAACGTCGTGAATCAAAATAAAGATGAGGACAACAGATGAATAATGTAAATAGTCTAAATAGTTATAATAACTCATCTCAGAAATATAGACAGATAGTTCGGTTCAAAATTCCAGTGTATACCACATGACGAATGTCGGAGCGTAAAACGGCCAAAACGTTGTGAATGAAAATAAAGATGAGGACAAATGTCTGAACAATGTAAATAGTCTAAATAGTTATAATAACTCATCTCAGAAATATAGACAAATAGTTCGGCTCGATATTCGAGTGTATACCACCTGACGAATGTCGGAGCGTAAAACGGCCGAAACGTCGTGAATGAAAATAAAGATGAGGACAACAGACTGAATAATGTAAATAGTCTCAATAGTTATAATAACTCATATCAGAAATATAGACAGTTCAGCTCGAAATTCAAGTGCTTACCACCTGACGAATGTCGGAGCGTAAAACGACCGAAAAGTCGTGAATGAAAATAAAGATGAGGACAACAGTCTGAACAATGTAAATAGTCTCAATAGTTATAATAACTCATCTCAGAAATATAGACAAATAGTTCGGCTCGAAATTCCAGTGCATACCACCTGACGAATGTCGGAGCGTAAAAGGGCCGAAACGTCGTGAATGAAAATAGAGATGAGGACAACTGTCTAAACAATGTAATTAGTCTAAATAGTTTTAATAACACATCTCAGAAATATAGACAGATAGTTCAGCTCGAAATTCCAGTGTATACCACCTGACGAATGTCGGAGCGTAAAACGGCCGAAACGTCGTGAATGAAAATAAATATGAGAACAACAGTCTGAACAATGTAAATATTCTAAATAGTTATAATAACTCATCTCAGAAATATAGACAGATAGTTCAGCTCGAAATTCCAGTGTATACCACCTGACTAATACCGGAGCGTAAAACGGCCGAAACGTCGTGAATCAAAATAAAGATGAGGACAACAGATGAATAATGTAAATAGTCTAAATAGTTATAATAACTCATCTCAGAAATATAGACAGATAGTTCGGTTCAAAATTCCAGTGTATACCACATGACGAATGTCGGAGCGTAAAACGGCCAAAACGTTGTGAATGAAAATAAAAATGAGGACAAATGTCTGTACAATGTAAATATTCTAAATAGTTATAATAACTCATCTCAGAAATATAGACAAATAGTTCGGCTCGAAATTCCAGTGTATACCAGCTGACGAATGTCGGAGCGTAAAACGGCCGAAACGTCGTCAATGAAAATAATTATGAGGACAACAGTCTGAATAATGTAAATAGTCTAAATAGTTATAATAACTCATCTCAGAAATATAGACAAATAGTTCGGTTCGAAATTCCAGTGTATAACACCTGACGAATGTCGGAGCGTAAAATGGCCGAAACGTTGCGAATGAAAATAAAGATGAGGACAACAGTCTGAACAATGTAAATAGTCTCAATAGTTATAATAACTCATCTCAGAAATATAGACAAATAGTCCGTCTCGAAATTCCAGTGTATACCACCTGACGAATGTCGGAGCGTAAAACGGCCGAAACGTCGTGAATGAAAATAAAGATGAGGACAACAGTCTGAACAATGTAAATATTCTAAATAGATATAATTCATCTCAGAAATATAGACAAATAGTTCGGCTCGAAATTCCAGTGTATACCACCTGACGAATGTAGGAGCGTAAAAAGGCCGAAACGTCGTTAATGAAAATAAAGATGAGGACAACTGTCTGAACAATGTAAATAGTATAAATAGTTATAATAACTCATCTCAGAAATATAGACAGATAGTTCGGCTCGAAATTCCAGTGTATACCACCTGACGAATGTCGGAGCGTAAAACGGCCGAAACGTCGTGAATGAAAATAAAGATGAGGACAACAGTCTGAACAATGTAAATAGTCTAAATAGTTATAATAACTGATCTCAGAAATATAGACAAATAGTTCGGTTCGAAATTCCAGTGTATACCACCTGACGAATATCGGAGCGTAAAACGGCCGAAACGTCGTGAATGAAAATAAAGATGAGGACAACAGTCTGAAACAATGTAAATAGTCTAAATAGTTAAAATAACACATCTCAGAAATATAGACAGATAGTTCAGCTCGAAATTCCAGTGAATACCACCTGACGAATGTCGGAGCGTAAAACGGCCGAAACGTCGTGAATGAAAATAGAGATGAGGACAACAGTCTGAACAATGTAATTAGTCTAAATAGTTATAATAACACATCTCAGGAATATAGACAGTTAGTTCAGCTCGAAATTCAAGTGCTTACCACCTGACGAATGTCGGAGCGTAAAAGGGCCGAAACGTCGTGAATGAAAATAAAGATGAGGACAACAGTCTGAACAATGTAAATAGTCTCAATAGTTATAATAACTCATCTCAGAAATATAGACAAATAGTTCGGCTCGAAATTCCAGTGTATACCACCTGACGAATATCGGAGCGTAAAACGGCCGAAACGTCGTGAATGAAAATAAAGATGAGGACAACAGTCTGAACAATGTAAATATTCTAAATAGTTATAATAACTCATCTCAGAAATATAGACAAATAGTTCGGCTCGAAATTCCAGTGTATACCACCTGACGAATGTCGGAGCGTAAAACGGCCGAAACGTCGTGAATGAAAATATAGATGAGGACAACGGTCTGAACAATGTAAATAGTCTAAATAGTTATAATAACTCATCTCAGAAATATAGACAGATAGTTCAGCACGAAATTCCAGTGAATACCAGCTGACGAATGTCGGAGCTTAAACGACCGAAACGTTGGGAATGAAAATAAAGATGTGGACAACAGTCTGAACAATGTAAATATTCTAAATAGTTATAATAACTCATCTCAGAAATATAGACAAATAGTTCGGTTCGAAATTCCAGTGTATAACACCTGACGAATGTCGGAGCGTAAAACGGCCGAAACGTCGTGAATCAAAATAAAGATGAGGACAACAGATGAATAATGTAAATAGTCTAAATAGTTATAATAACTCATCTCAGAAATATAGACAGATAGTTCGGTTCAAAATTCCAGTGTATACCACATGACGAATGTCGGAGCGTAAAACGGCCAAAACGTTGTGAATGAAAATAAAGATGAGGACAAATGTCTGTACAATGTAAATATTCTAAATAGTTATAATAACTCATCTCAGAAATATAGACAAATAGTTCGGCTCGAAATTCCAGTGTATACCACCTGACGAATGTCTGAGCGTAAAACGGCCGAAACGTCGTCAATGAAAATAATGATGAGGACAACAGTCTGAATAATGTAAATAGTCTAAATAGTTATAATAACTCATCTCAGAAATATAGACAAATAGTTCGGTTCGAAATTCCAGTGTATAACACCTGACGAATGTCGGAGCGTAAAATGGCCGAAACGTTGCGAATGAAAATAAAGATGAGGACAACAGTCTGAACAATGTAAATAGTCTCAATAGTTATAATAACTCATCTCAGAAATATAGACAAATAGTTCGGCTCGAAATTCCAGTGTATACCACCTGACGAATGTCGGAGCGTAAAACGGCCGAAACGTCGTGAATGAAAATAAAGATGAGGACAACAGTCTGAACAATGTAAATATTCTAAATAGATATAATAATTCATCTCAGAAATATAGACAAATAGTTCGGCTCGAAATTCCAGTGTATACCACCTGACGAATGTCGGAGCGTAAAAAGGCCGAAACGTCGTTAATGAAAATAAAGATGAGGACAACAGTCTGAACAATGTAAATAGTCTAAATAGTTATAATAACTCATCTCAGAAATATAGACAGATAGTTCGGCTCTAAATTCCAGTGTATACCACCTGACGAATGTCGGAGCGTAAAACGGCCGAAACGTCGTGAATGAAAATAAAAATGAGGACAACAGTCTGAACAATGTAAATAGTCTAAATAGTTATAATAACTGATCTCAGAAATATAGACAAATAGTTCGGTTCGAAATTCCAGTGTATACCACCTGACGAATATCGGAGCGTAAAACGGCCGAAACGTCGTGAATGAAAATAAAGATGAGGACAACAGTCTGAAACAATGTAAATAGTCTAAATAGTTAAAATAACACATCTCAGAAATATTGACAGATAGTTCAGCTCGAAATTCCAGTGAATACCACCTGACGAATGTCGGAGCGTAAAACGGCCGAAACGTCGTGAATGAAAATAGAGATGAGGACAACAGTCTGAACAATGTAATTAGTCTAAATAGTTATAATAACACATCTCAGGAATATAGACAGTTAGTTCAGCTCGAAATTCAAGTGCTTACCACCTGACGAATGTCGGAGCGTAAAACGGCCGAAACGTCGTGAATGAAAATAAAGATGAGGACAACAGTCTGAACAATGTAAATAGTCTCAATAGTTATAATAACTCATCTCAGAAATATAGACAAATAGTTCGGCTCGAAATTCCAGTGTATACCACCTGACGAATATCGGAGCGTAAAACGGCCGAAACGTCGTGAATGAAAATATAGATGAGGACAACAGTCTGAAAATTGTAAATAGTCTAAATAGTTATAATAACTCATCTCAGAAATATAGACAGATAGTTCAGCACGAAATTCCAGTGAATACCAGCTGACGAATGTCGGAGCGTAAACGACCGAAACGTTGGGAATGAAAATAAAGATGTGGACAACAGTCTGAACAATGTAAATATTCTAAATAGTTATAATAACTCATCTCAGAAATATAGACAGATAGTTGAGCTCGAAATTCCAGTGTATACCACCTGACTAATACCGGAGCGTAAAACGGCCGAAACGTCGTGAATCAAAATAAAGATGAGGACAACAGATGAATAATGTAAATAGTCTAAATAGTTATAATAACTCATCTCAGAAATATAGACAGATAGTTCGGTTCAAAATTCCAGTGTATACCACATGACGAATGTCGGAGCGTAAAACGGCCAAAACGTTGTGAATGAAAATAAAGATGAGGACAAATGTCTGTACAATGTAAATAGTCTAAATAGTTATAATAACTCATCTCAGAAATATAGACAGATAGTTCGGCTCGAAATTCCAGTGTATACCACCTGATGAATGTCGGAGCGTAAAACGGCCGAAACGTCGTGAATGCAAATAAAGATGAGGACAACAGTCTGAATAATGTAAATAGTCTCAATAGTTATAATAACTCATCTCAGAAATATAGACAGATAGTTCAGCTCGAAATTCCAGTGTATACCACCTGACGAATGTCGGAGCGTAAAACGGCCGAAACGTCGTGAATGAAAATAAATATGAGAACAACAGTCTGAACAATGTAAATATTCTAAATAGTTATAATAACTCATCTCAGAAATATAGACAAATAGTTCGGTTCGAAATTCCAGTGTATACCAGCTGACGAATGTCGGAGCGTAAAACGGCCGAAACGTTTTGAATGAAAATAAAGATGAGGACAACAGTCTGAACAATGTAAATAGTCTAAATAGTTATAATAACTCATCTCAGAAATATAGACAGATAGTTCGGCTCGAAATTCCAGTGTATACCACCTGACGAATGTCGGAGCGTAAAACGGCCGAAACGTCGTGAATGAAAATAAAGATGAGGACAACAGTCTGAACAATGTAAATATTCTAAATAGTTATAATAACTCATCTCAGAAATATAGACAAATAGTTCGGCTCGAAATTCCAGTGTATACCACCTGACGAATGTCGGAGCGTAAAACGGCCGAAACGTCGTGATTGAAAATATAGATGAGGACAACAGTCTGAACAATGTAAATAGTCTAAATAGTTATAATAACTCATCTCAGAAATATAGACAGATAGTTCAGCACGAAATTCCAGTGAATACCCGCTGACGAATGTCGGAGCGTAAACGACCGAAACGTTGGGAATGAAAATAAAGATGTGGACAACAGTCTGAACAATGTAAATATTCTAAATAGTTATAATAACTCATCTCAGAAATATAGACAGATAGTTGAGCTCGAAATTCCAGTGTATACCACCTGACTAATACCGGAGCGTAAAACGGCCGAAACGTCGTGAATCAAAATAAAGATGAGGACAACAGATGAATAATGTAAATAGTCTAAATAGTTATAATAACTCATCTGAGAAATATAGACAGATAGTTCGGTTCAAAATTCCAGTGTATACCACATGACGAATGTCGGAGCGTAAAACGGCCAAAACGTTGTGAATGAAAATAAAGATGAGGACAAATGTCTGTACAATGTAAATAGTCTAAATAGTTATAATAACTCATCTCAGAAATATAGACAGATAGTTCGGCTCGAAATTCCAGTGTATACCACCTGATGAATGTCGGAGCGTAAAACGGCCGAAACGTCGTGAATGCAAATAAAGATGAGGACAACAGTCTGAATAATGTAAATAGTCTCAATAGTTATAATAACTCATCTCAGAAATATAGACAAATAGTTCGGTTCGAAATTCCAGTGTATACCACCTGACGAATGTCGGAGCGTAAAACGGCCGAAACGTCGTGAATGAAAATAAAGATGAGGACAACAGTCTGAACAATGTAAATAGTCTAAATAGTTATAATAACTCATCTCAGAAATATAGACAAATAGTTCGGCTCGAAATTCCAGTGTATACCACCTGACGAATGTCGGAGCATAAAACGGCCGAAACGTCGTGAATGAAAATAAAGATGAGGACAACAGTCTGAACAATGTAAATAGTCTAAATAGTTATAATAACTCATCTCAGAAATATAGACAGATAGTTCACCTCGAAATTCCAGTGTATACCACCTGACGAATACCGGAGCGTAAAACGGCCGAAACGTCGTGAATGAAAATAAAGATGAGGACAAACAGATGAATAATGTAAATAGTCTACATAGTTATAATAACTCATCTCAGAAATATAGACAGATAGTTCGGTTCGAAATTCCAGTGTATACCACCTGACGAATGTCGGAGCGTAAAACGGCCGAAACGTTGTGAATGAAAATAATGATGAGGACAACAGTCTGAACAATGTAAATATTCTAAATAGTTATAATAACTCATCTCAGAAATATAGACAAATAGTTCGGCTCGAAATTCCAGTGCATACCACCTGACGAATGTCGGAGCGTAAAACGGCCGAAACGTCGTGAATGAAAATAGAGATGAGGACAACTGTCTGAACAATGTAATTAGTCTAAATAGTTATAATAACACATCTCAGAAATATGGACAGTTAGTTCAGCTCGAAATTCAAGTGCTTACCACCTGACGAATGTCGGAACGTAAAACGGCCGAAACGTCGTGAATGAAAATAAAGATGAGGACAACAGTCTGAACAATGTAAATAGTCTAAATAGTTATAATAACTCATCTCAGAAATATAGACAGATATTTAAGCTCGAAATTCCAGTGTATATCACCTGACGAATGTCCGAGCGTAAGCAGCCGAAACGTTGTGAATGAAAATAAAGATGAGGACAACAGTCTGAACAATGTAAATAGTCTAAATAGTTATAATAACTCATCTCAGAAATATAGACAGATAGTTCGGTTCGAAATTCCAGTGTATACCACCTGACGAATGTCGGAGCGTAAAACGGCCGAAACGTTGTGAATGAAAATAAAGATGAGGACAACAGTCTGAACAATGTAAATAGTCTAAATAGTTATAATAACTCATCTCAGAAATATAGACAGATAGTTCGGCTCGAAATTCCAGTGTATACCAACTGACGAATGTCGGAGCGTAAAACGGCCGAAACGTCGTGAATGAAAATAAAGATGAGGACAACAGTCTGAACAATGTAAATAGTCTAAATAGTTATAATAACTCATCTCAGAAATATAGACAAATAGTTCGGCTCGAAATTCCAGTGTATACCACCTGACGAATGTCGGAGCATAAAACGGCCGAAACGTCGTGAATGAAAATAAAGATGAGGACAACAGTCTGAACAATGTAAATAGTCTAAATAGTTATAATAACTCATCTCAGAAATATATACAGATAGTTCACCTCGAAATTCCAGTGTATACCACCTGACGAATACCGGAGCGTAAAACGGCCGAAACGTCGTGAATGAAAATAAAGATGAGGACAAACAGATGAATAATGTAAATAGTCTACATAGTTATAATAACTCATCTCAGAAATATAGACAGATAGTTCGGTTCGAAATTCCAGTGTATACCACCTGAGGAATGTCGGAGCGTAAAACGGCCGAAACGTTGTGAATGAAAATAAAGATGAGGACAACAGTCTGAACAATGTAAATATTCTAAATAGTTATAATAACTCATCTCAGAAATATAGACAAATAGTTCGGCTCGAAATTCCAGAGCATACCACCTGACGAATGTCGGAGCGTAAAACGGCCGAAACGTCGTGAATGAAAATAGAGATGAGGACAACAGTCTGAACAATGCAATTAGTCTAAATAGTTATGATAACACATCTCAGGAATATAGACAGTTAGTTCAGCTCGAAATTCAAGTGCTTACCACCTGACGAATGTCGGAGCGTAAAACGGCCGAAACGTCGTGAATGAAAATAAAGATGAGGACAACAGTCTGAACAATGTAAATAGTCTAAATAGTTATAATAACTCATCTCAGAAATATACACAGATAGTTAAGCTCGAAATTCCAGTGTATACCACCTGACGAATGTCCGAGCGTAAGCAGCCGAAACGTTGTGAATGAAAATAAAGATGAGGACAACAGTCTGAACAATGTAAATAGTCTAAATAGTTATAATAACTCATCTCAGAAATATACACAGATAGTTAAGCTCGAAATTCCAGTGTATACCACCTGACGAATGTCCGAGCGTAAGCAGCCGAAACGTTGTGAATGAAAATAAAGATGAGGACAACAGTCTGAACAATGTAAATAGTCTAAATAGTTATAATAACTCATCTCAGAAATATAGACAGATAGTTCGGTTCGAAATTCCAGTGTATACCACCTGACGAATGTCGGAGCGTAAAACGGCCGAACCGTTGTGAATGAAAATAAAGATGAGGACAACAGTCTGAACAATGTAAATAGTCTAAATAGTTATAATAACTCATCTCAGAAATATAGACAGATAGTTCGGCTCGAAATTCCAGTGTATACCAACTGACGAATGTCGGAGCGTAAAACGGCCGAAACGTCGTGAATGAAAATAAAGATGAGGACAACAGTCTGAACAATGTAAATAGTCTAAATAGTTATAATAACTCATCTCAGAAATATAGACAAATAGTTCGGCTCGAAATTCCAGTGTATACCACCTGACGAATGTCGGAGCATAAAACGGCCGAAACGTCGTGAATGAAAATAAAGATGAGGACAACAGTCTGAACAATGTAAATAGTCTAAATAGTTATAATAACTCATCTCAGAAATATATACAGATAGTTCACCTCGAAATTCCAGTGTATACCACCTGACGAATACCGGAGCGTAAAACGGCCGAAACGTCGTGAATGAAAATAAAGATGAGGACAAACAGATGAATAATGTAAATAGTCTACATAGTTATAATAACTCATCTCAGAAATATAGACAGATAGTTCGGTTCGAAATTCCAGTGTATACCACCTGAGGAATGTCGGAGCGTAAAACGGCCGAAACGTTGTGAATGAAAATAAAGATGAGGACAACAGTCTGAACAATGTAAATATTCTAAATAGTTATAATAACTCATCTCAGAAATATAGACAAATAGTTCGGCTCGAAATTCCAGAGCATACCACCTGACGAATGTCGGAGCGTAAAACGGCCGAAACGTCGTGAATGAAAATAGAGATGAGGACAACAGTCTGAACAATGTAATTAGTCTAAATAGTTATAATAACACATCTCAGGAATATAGACAGTTAGTTCAGCTCGAAATTCAAGTGCTTACCACCTGACGAATGTCGGAGCGTAAAACGGCCGAAACGTCGTGAATGAAAATAAAGATGAGGACAACAGTCTGAACAATGTAAATAGTCTAAATAGTTATAATAACTCATCTCAGAAATATACACAGATAGTTAAGCTCGAAATTCCAGTGTATACCACCTGACGAATGTCCGAGCGTAAGCAGCCGAAACGTTGTGAATGAAAATAAAGATGAGGACAACAGTCTGAACAATGTAAATAGTCTAAATAGTTATAATAACTCATCTCAGAAATATACACAGATAGTTAAGCTCGAAATTCCAGTGTATACCACCTGACGAATGTCCGAGCGTAAGCAGCCGAAACGTTGTGAATGAAAATAAAGATGAGGACAACAGTCTGAACAATGTAAATAGTCTAAATAGTTATAATAACTCATCTCAGAAATATAGACAGATAGTTCGGTTCGAAATTCCAGTGTATACCACCTGACGAATGTCGGAGCGTAAAACGGCCGAAACGTTGTGAATGAAAATAAAGATGAGCACAACAGTCTGAATAATGTAAATAGTCTAAATAGTTATAATAACTCATCTCAGAAATATAGACAGATAGTTCGGCTCGAAATTCCACTGTATACCACCTGACGAATGTCGGAGCGTAAAACGGCCGAAACGTCGTCAATGAAAATAATGATGAGGACAACAGTCTGAACAATGTAAATAGTCTAAATAGTTATAATAACTCATCTCAGAAATATAGACAAATAGTTCGGTTCGAAATTCCAGTGTATAACACCTGACGAATGTCGGAGCGTAAAAGGCCCGAAACGTTGTGAATGAAAATAAAGATGAGGACAACAGTCTGAACAATGTAAATATTCTAAATAGTTATAATAACTCATCTCAGAAATATAGACAAATAGTTCGGCTCGAAATTCCAGTGCATACCACCTGACGAATGTCTGAGCGTAAAACGGCCGAAACGTCGTGAATGAAAATAAAGATGAGGACAACAGTCTGAACAATGTAAATAGTCTAAATAGTTATAATAACTCATCTCAGAAATATACACAGATAGTTAAGCTCGAAATTCCAGTGTATACCACCTGACGAATGTCCGAGCGTAAGCAGCCGAAACGTTGTGAATGAAAATAAAGATGAGGACAACAGTCTGAACAATGTAAATATTCTAAATAGTTATAATAACTCATCTCAGAAATATAGACAAATAGTTCGGCTCGAAATTCCAGTGCATACCACCTGACGAATGTCGGAGCGTAAAACGGCCGAAACGTCGTGAATGAAAATAGAGATGAGGACAACAGTCTGAACAATGTAATTAGTCTAAATAGTTATAATAACACATCTCAGGAATATAGACAGTTAGTTCAGCTCGAAATTCAACTGCTTACCACCTGACGAATGTCGGAGCGTAAAACGGCCGAAACGTCGTGAATGAAAATAAAGATGAGGACAACAGTCTGAACAATGTAAATAGTCTAAATAGTTATAATAACTCATCTCAGAAATATACACAGATAGTTAAGCTCGAAATTCCAGTGTATACCACCTGACGAATGTCCGAGCGTAAGCAGCCGAAACGTTGTGAATGAAAATAAAGATGAGGACAACAGTCTGAACAATGTAAATAGTCTAAATAGTTATAATAACTCATCTCAGAAATATAGACAGATAGTTCGGTTCGAAATTCCAGTGTATACCACCTGACGAATGTCGGAGCGTAAAACGGCCGAAACGTTGTGAATGAAAATAAAGATGAGGACAACAGTCTGAATAATGTAAATAGTCTAAATAGTTATAATAACTCATCTCAGAAATATAGACAGATAGTTCGGCTCGAAATTCCACTGTATACCACCTGACGAATGTCGGAGCGTAAAACGGCCGAAACGTCGTCAATGAAAATAATGATGAGGACAACAGTCTGAACAATGTAAATAGTCTAAATAGTTATAATAACTCATCTCAGAAATATAGACAAATAGTTCGGTTCGAAATTCCAGTGTATAACACCTGACGAATGTCGGAGCGTAAAAGGCCCGAAACGTTGTGAATGAAAATAAAGATGAGGACAACAGTCTGAACAATGTAAATATTCTAAATAGTTATAATAACTCATCTCAGAAATATAGACAAATAGTTCGGCTCGAAATTCCAGTGCATACCACCTGACGAATGTCGGAGCGTAAAACGGCCGAAACGTCGTGAATGAAAATAGAGATGAGGACAACTGTCTGAACAATGTAATTAGTCTAAATAGTTATAATAACACATCTCAGAAATATGGACATTTAGTTCAGCTCGAAATTCAAGTGCTTACCACCTGACGAATGTCGGAGCGTAAAACGGCCGAAACGTCGTGAATGAAAATAAAGATGAGGACAACAGTCTGAACAATGTAAATAGTCTAAATAGTTATAATAACTCATCTCAGAAATATACACAGATAGTTAAGCTCGAAATTCCAGTGTATACCACCTGACGAATGTCCGAGCGTAAGCAGCCGAAACGTTGTGAATGAAAATAAAGATGAGGACAACAGTCTGAACAATGTAAATAGTCTAAATAGTTATAATAACTCATCTCAGAAATATAGACAGATAGTTCGGTTCGAAATTCCAGTGTATACCACCTGACGAATGTCGGAGCGTAAAACGGCCGAAACGTTGTGAATGAAAATAAAGATGAGGACAACAGTCTGAATAATGTAAATAGTCTAAATAGTTATAATAACTCATCTCAGAAATATAGACAGATAGTTCGGCTCGAAATTCCACTGTATACCACCTGACGAATGTCGGAGCGTAAAACGGCCGAAACGTCGTCAATGAAAATAATGATGAGGACAACAGTCTGAACAATGTAAATAGTCTAAATAGTTATAATAACTCATCTCAGAAATATAGACAAATAGTTCGGTTCGAAATTCCAGTGTATAACACCTGACGAATGTCGGAGCGTAAAACGGCCGAAACGTTGTGAATGAAAATAAAGATGAGGACAACAGTCTGAACAATGTAAATATTCTAAATAGTTATAATAACTCATCTCAGAAATATAGACAAATAGTTCGGCTCGAAATTCCAGTGCATACCACCTGACGAATGTCGGAGCGTAAAACGGCCGAAACGTCGTGAATGAAAATAGAGATGAGGACAACTGTCTGAACAATGTAATTAGTCTAAATAGTTATAATAACACATCTCAGAAATATGGACAGTTAGTTCAGCTCGAAATTCCAGTGCTTACCACCTGACGAATGTCGGAGCGTAAAACGGCCGAAAGGTCGTGAATGAAAATAAAGATGAGGACAACAGTCTGAAGAATGTAAATAGTCTAAATAGTTATAATAACTCATCTCAGAAATATAGACAGATAGTTAAGCTCGAAATTCCAGTGTATACCACCTGACGAATGTCCGAGCGTAAGCAGCCGAAACGTTGTGAATGAAAATAAAGATGAGGACAACAGTCTGAACAATGTAAATAGTCTAAATAATTATAATAACACATCTCAGAAATATGGACAGTTAGTTCAGCTCGAAATTCAAGTGCTTACCACCTGACGAATGTCGGAGCGTAAAACGGCCGAAACGTCGTGAATGAAAATAAAGATGAGGACAACAGTCTGAACAATGTAAATATTCTAAATAGTTATAATAACTCATCTCAGAAATATACACAGATAGTTAAGCTCGAAATTCCAGTGTATACCACCTGACGAATGTCCGAGCGTAAGCAGCCGAAACGTTGTGAATGAAAATAAAGATGAGGACAACAGTCTGAACAATGTAAATAGTCTAAATAGTTATAATAACTCATCTCAGAAATATAGACAGATAGTTCGGTTCGAAATTCCAGTGTATACCACCTGACGAATGTCGGAGCGTAAAACGGCCGAAACGTTGTGAATGAAAATAAAGATGAGGACAACAGTCTGAATAATGTAAATAGTCTAAATAGTTATAATAACTCATCTCAGAAATATAGACAGATAGTTCGGCTCGAAATTCCACTGTATACCACCTGACGTATGTCGGAGCGTAAAACGGCCGAAACGTCGTCAATGAAAATAATGATGAGGACAACAGTCTGAACAATGTAAATAGTCTAAATAGTTATAATAACTCATCTCAGAAATATAGACAAATAGTTCGGTTCGAAATTCCAGTGTATAACACCTGACGAATGTCGGAGCGTAAAACGGCCGAAACGTTGTGAATGAAAATAAAGATGAGGACAACAGTCTGAACAATGTAAATATTCTAAATAGTTATAATAACTCATCTCAGAAATATAGACAAATAGTTCGGCTCGAAATTCCAGTGCATACCACCTGACGAATGTCGGAGCGTAAAACGGCCGAAACGTCGTGAATGAAAATAGAGATGAGGACAACTGTCTGAACAATGTAATTAGTCTAAATAGTTATAATAACACATCTCAGAAATATGGACAGTTAGTTCAGCTCGAAATTCAAGTGCTTACCACCTGACGAATGTCGGAGCGTAAAACGGCCGAAAGGTCGTGAATGAAAATAAAGATGAGGACAACAGTCTGAACAATGTAAATAGTCTAAATAGTTATAATAACTCATCTCAGAAATATAGACAGATAGTTAAGCTCGAAATTCCAGTGTATACCACCTGACGAATGTCCGAGCGTAAGCAGCCGAAACGTTGTGAATGAAAATAAAGATGAGGACAACAGTCTGAACAATGTAAATAGTCTAAATAGTTATAATAACTCATCTCAGAAATATAGACAGATAGTTCGGTTCGAAATTCCAGTGTATACCACCTGACGAATGTCGGAGCGTAAAACGGCCGAAACGTTGTGAATGAAAATAAAGATGAGGACAACAGTCTGAATAATGTAAATAGTCTAAATAGTTATAATAACTCATCTCAGAAATATAGACAGATAGTTCGGCTCGAAATTCCACTGTATACCACCTGACGAATGTCGGAGCGTAAAACGGCCGAAACGTCGTCAATGAAAATAATGATGAGGACAACAGTCTGAACAATGTAAATAGTCTAAATAGTTATAATAACTCATCTCAGAAATATAGACAAATAGTTCGGTTCGAAATTCCAGTGTATAACACCTGACGAATGTCGGAGCGTAAAACGGCCGAAACGTTGTGAATGAAAATAAAGATGAGGACAACAGTCTGAACAATGTAAATAGTCTAAATAATTATAATAACTCATCTCAGAAATATAGACAGATAGTTCGGCTCGAAATTCCAGTGCATACCACCTGACGAATGTCGGAGCGTAAAACGGCCGAAACGTCGTGAATGAAAATAAAGATGAGGACAACAGTCTGAACAATGTAAATAGTCTAAATAGTTATAATAACTCATCTCAGAAATATAGACAAATAGTTCGGTTCGAAATTCCAGTGTATACCACCTGACGAATGTCGGAGCGTAAAACGGCCGAAACGTTGTGAATGAAAATAAAGATGAGGACAACAGTCTGAACAATGTAAATAGTCTAAATAGTTATAATAACTCATCTCAGAAATATAGACAGATAGTTCAGCACGAAATTCCAGTGTATACCACCTGACGAATGTCGGAGCGTAAAACGGCCGAAACGTCGTGAATGAAAATAAAGATGAGGACAACAGATGAATAATGTAAATAGTCTAAATAGTTATAATAACTCATCTCAGAAATATAGACAAATAGTTCGGTTCGAAATTCCAGTGTATACCACCTGACGAATGTCGGAGCGTAAAACGGCCGAAACGTTGTGAATGAAAATAAAGATGAGGACAACAGTCTGAACAATGTAAATATTCTAAATAGTTATAATAACTCATCTCAGAAATATAGACAAATAGTTCGGCTCGAAATTCCAGTGTATACCACCTGACGAATGTCGGAGCGTAAAACGGCCGAAACGTCGTGAATGAAAATAAAGATGAGGACAACAGTCTGAACAATGTAAATAGTCTAAATAGTTATAATAACTCATATCAGAAATATAGACAGATAGTTCAGCACGAAATTCCAGTGTATACCACCTGACGAATATCGGAGCGTAAAAAGGCCGAAACGTCGTTAATGAAAATAAAGATGAGGACAACAGTCTGAACAATGTAAATATTCTAAATAGTTATAATAATTCATCTCAGAAATATAGACAAATAGTTCGGCTCGAAATTCCAGTGTATACTACCTGACGAATGTCGGAGCGTAAAAAGGCCGAAACGTCGTTAATGAAAATAAAGATGAGGACAACAGTCTGAACAATGTAAATAGTCTAAATAGTTATAATAACTCATCTCAGAAATATAGACAGATAGTTCAGCTCGAAATTCCAGTGTATAGCACCTGACGAATGTCGGAGCGTAAAACGGCCGAAACCTCGTGAATTAAAATAAAGATGAGGACAACAGTCTGATCAATGTAAATAGTCTAAATAGTTATAATAACTCATATCAGAAATATAGACAGATAGTTCAGCTCGAAATTCCAGTGTATACCACCTGACGAATGTCGGAGCGTAAAACGGCCGAAACGTTGTGAATGAAAATAAAGATGAGGACAACAGTCTGAACAATGTAAATAGTCTAAATAGTTATAACTCATCTCAGACATATAGACAAATAGTTCAGCTCGAAATTCCAGTGTATACCACCTGACGAATGTCGGAGCGTAAAACGGCCGAAACGTCGTGAATGAAAATAAGATGAGGACAACAGTCTGAACAATGTAAATAGTCTAAATAGTTATAATAACTCATCTCAGAAATATAGACAGATAGTTCAGCTCGAAATTCCAGTGTATACTACCTGACGAATGTCGGTGCGTAAAACGGCCGAAACGTCGTGAATATGACAATAAAGATAAAGACAGTAGTTCGAACACTGTAAATAGTATAAACTTTCAACATATTTAGAACCTAAAACATTTTTTCAAGGTGATGGCTATGTATTTATCTACTTTGTCTGGTGTTCCTTGGGTTTTCTTCTTATAGGCACCGCTCTATTTGTTACCGATTCAGCCAGGGAATGATTCCGCAACTTACAAGGAATTATTTCATGATATAACAGAACGAAATACGTTGGTGAATCTTTGAAGGAATCGTCGAAGCCTTGAAACTTTGTCTGAAATAGAATTAATCCAGGAAGCTAATAAATGCTAACAAAATATTCGAATCGATAACAAATATCTGCTACAAAAAGGCCAATCCAAAGGAGAGCCAGAATGACAATAATAATAAAATGAAGAAGAATTTTTTTTTTTTTTACTTATTAAAAAGATAATGGAAATGAAAGAAAGAAAGAAGTGAAGAATTCTTTAAAAGCGAAGTGAAGAGCGAAATATCTGGTCTCTAATAAAAACAAAAAACAAAAAGCAGAATCAATATTTGGGGAAAATCCGTAATGAGATATACGACCGAATTTTCTTTTAACTCCACAAGAGACGAACGAAGGAAATTTATGACAAGGCATACAAGTTTGCAATTGGTTTTCATCTAGTTTGTTGTTCTTGCTAGATATCTTGAGATTCTTGAAAAAATCCAAGGAAGAATTACGAACAGAAACATTAATAATGAACGGCAAGAGGAAAGAGTAATCAGGAGGACAGTAGATAGCAGTTGACAGTTGACATTTCATTTAAATTCTTGCAAATTAAAGGTGGCTGGAGAACATGGAGCCAGAAGGGAGTTCCACAAACAAGAAGTGTGCGGAAGAAAACTGTTAGAATTTACGGTTACATCTCGCCAGGTCAAGTGTAAATTGATGAGATCTCGTCGCTAGTCTAGTACTGCACTTGAATTCAAAAAGTCTAGGTACCATAGCGAAGAGCTCTTCCGAACAATTACCACTGTTATCTGTCCTAATCTAGCATATCGGCTTCAATGACTTTTCCACTGTCGTGACGTGGCTGCTCTGTGTCTTTTCTATAAATATGTTCATAGCAATTGTTCTAATGAGGTTTCCTCTTTAGTACCCTGACTGTATGAATTTAAACGTAGTACTAGATTGGCAAACAAGTCTCATCATTTTACTGTTAAAATAACTGCATGTATAAATGAGTTCTATTTAAACCGTTTCTTTTCTCGCACTTCTCGCACTTCTCGCACTTCTCGCTTGTGGATCTATCTTCTGGTTTCTTGCTTTTCTGTCGGTCAGGATCTCCAAAAATTAAATACAGAATCTTCTACCTTCCTTTCTTTCACTCTCAGTAACCCCTTTCGTCTCAGCGGCATTATCGCCTTGTTTGGAGTGAAATGATTTTTTTTTTTTTTTAAATACTTGAAGACTGAAAGGCAGAATAAGTACAATGAAGTTATCAGGCATCTCAAGAACGACAAATACAGCAGGACAATAATAATATAAAGGACCAAGCAGAGGGTTGATTTTTTTTTAATATAATAAACATCATTAAACAATTCTTTATGAAATGAGTCCCCTCAGAACATAGGCGATCATGGCCTTCCACAACTTCCTGTCCCTTGTAGCTCTTAATAAATTTCTCTTTTTGCTATTTCTTCTAAACCCGGTTCCGCCATCCAGTTACTTAAGCCCATCAAGTATGTTATACGCTGTTTCCGTCTTGTGAGTATCAAATTTTCCAAGTCATCCTTCCTCATTACGCGGCCCAGCAATTTAAACTGCCTCTTTCTGATGTTAAGTAGAAATTTCCTTTTTGTTTCCATTTTCTCTATTACCTCGTCCTTGCTCACATGTTCGATCCATAGTATTCTCAGTATCTTCCTGTAGAACCACATTTCTGTTGTTTCAAGTCTATTCTTCATCTTTGAGGAGATTGTCAACCATTCACTTCCCTATAGGAAGAAAGATACCACGTAACATTTAATACACTTTTCTTTTTTTTAACGAAGTTTTTCTCTCTCTTAATACTCTGCTTAGTTTTTGGAATGCATCTTTGTTTATCCCAGTCCGTCTTCGGATTCCAGTGTCTCATTTTCCATCCTCTGTTAGAACACGTCCCAGATATTTAAATTTTTATACTTGTTTGATTTTGGTATCCCCTATTTGTAATTTGCATTTCGGGTTGACCCTTTTGCTAACAGCCAGGCATTCTGTCTTCTTGTAGTTCATGTTTAATCCTTTCTTCTTGATTTCCTTTACTGTCTTCTGCAGGAGTTTTTGTAGTTTTCTTTCTGTGTCTGCTATCAATACTGTGTCATCTGCGTATCTTAATGTTTTTAAAAATGAATCCTGCTAGGGCATCTCATTTTCTTAGAATTGTCTCGCTGTATAGGCTGAATAAGTCCGGTGACTTGTCATACACCCTTTTATATTTTTGTATATATGCTGAACTCATTTTCTATCCGTATGCAGGCGTTTTGCTGCCCGTATAGGTTTTTGATTATTTTAATATCCTTCCCAAATATCTCAAGGTCGCTGAGCAATTCGAACAGGTCTTTGTGGCGTGATTTATCGAACACATTTGCTTAATCTACAGAGTGTCGGTAAAATTTGGACACATAGGCAAAAAATCATATTTTCACGGAATTAAATTTTCAACAACGTTTTATTGAACAGGAATAATAACAAATAACATCTTCAATATGATTTCCAACATTTGTGATGCAAAGGTTGATGGGTTTTGCAAGATTCATGTGAACTCAATGCAATAACTCCACATTGCCGTCAGTTTTAGAGCATCCACTCTTTATGCGTTCAATCAAATGTGTTGCACCTGTTATTTTCATTGAGTACACCTTCTCCTTTAGCTTACCCCAGAAAAAGATTTCAATTCTTGTCTCTTTTGACAAAACCAATGTTTAATCTGTGGAGGTATAGTTAATGAGATTTCTTATGTGTCCAGAATTTAGGGACACCCTTTATGAAGCAAAGGTACACGCCCTTCTGCATTTGTATTGCTCTTTCTGATAACATCCTGAGCATAAATATAGCGTTCCTTACTCCAATGTCTTTAACGAACCCGCACTATCCTTGTCCTATCTCTGGTCTGATTCTGCTGGGCTCTCTATTCATCAGAATTCAGATGATAAGTTTTGCTATTTGTCTATATTTCTGAGATAAAGTATTGTAACTATTTACACAATTTACTTTTTTCGGGCTGGTGTCCTCAACTTTGTTGCCATATTCACGACGTTTCGGTCGTTGCTTCGAACTTCTTCAGGTGATATACGTTGGAATTTCGAACCGAACACTTTATTTCGTTCACCGGAGTTGATTGTTTCAGTTCCATTTACTATGACTCTTTCGAATATCTCAGTTTCAAATATTTCCCTTTAGTGACTCAACTCTCCAAGTTTTTTGTTCCCAAGGACACATGACTCAGTGTATAAAAGCGTTGATTGAAGTAATCAAGTAACTTGACCTAAGATTTGTGAGTTCAATACCTGACCACAGCAGAGGTGAAAAAAAATTGGAGAGTTGAGTTACTAAAGGGAAATAACTGAATGATATATTCAGAAGAGGCATGGCACGTGAAACTAGAAAAATCTACCCAGGTGGACGGAATTAACGGTTCAGTTCGAAATCCCCATCATTCAGAAGGCCAGAGTGTTTAACTGTCGAAATGTTGTGAATAGGACAACACATATGAGGACACTGTTTACCTTATTCGGACTATTGTCCTCTCTTTGTTGCCATATTTGTTACAATGTTTCAGCCGTTGTACGCTCTGGCCTTCTTCAGGTGGTTGGAATGCTAAACTGAGCCCTTTATTTCGCTCACTGGGGTAGACTGTTCTAGTTCCACGTGCCATGTTTAATGGATGTCAGTTGTCAGTTATCTCCCGTTAATTCCCCTCTCCAAGTTCTCCACTGCCTTAACCAGGTATTAAATAAATATGGCAGCAAAGATGAAGACAATAGTCTGAATAATGTAAATAGTGTACATTATACCTCATCTCAGAAATGTAGACAGATACTGAAGGGCCGAAACGTTGTAATAAATATGGCGACAAAGATGAGGACAATAGTTCGAATAATGTAAATAGTGTTCATAATACCTCATCTCAGAAATATAGACAGATATAGATGAGGACATCAGTTCGAACAATTTAAATAGTGCAAATAATGATTTTTGTTATACGGAAACCAATTACACAAATTAAATAGAGTTATAAGAAACCTAATGCATCGATCCATATTCGCGCGATCGTGAATTCCAGGATTGTAGGGACAACACATGTAGTGCAGTCGCAGTAGAAGTAGTGTTTCTTGGGCAAGATAGCATGACGGGGCCCAACCCTCTCCAGGCCGGTTTTGAATTCAGAATTACCTTCTCCTAGACCGATTGTCACCCTAAGCTTATAGAACACTGTCTATTTTCCCATAGCTAGTTGGGGATGAGAGGATTTATATCGGTATGTAATGGATCCGACTGGAATTCGAACTCTGCTCTCTGATTCGTCAATCCGAGTCGCTATCCATTAATCTATGCCTCCATACATATTAATCTAACAATAAAAGCAAATTAAACTCATCCCTTACTACAAAAAACTAAAAGCCTCCGTCATGATCACTACCACCGATGCAACAAAGGAAAAACTTCAACAGTCAAATTTTCTATGTAAATTCGCTTTCCCACTAAGAAAATCTCTCTCTAACAATAATAATTCACATATATTGTTTAGAAAACCACTATATTTCTTATCTGTTTATGTTGAGCTTCGTGTCGTCTCTACTTTCACTTTCTCTGAGCCCCCCCCCCACCTCCCTACATCATAACAGCACCAACGACGGACGGATTTTATTTGTTTATTTCGCTTTATTTTATGATAGACAGTAGTCGATGTATCGTTTCCAGGACAAGGCGAGAAAAAAGCGATAGATAGAAAGGACGCATAACAAACGGTTGGCCCAAATCCCATCCGCCACGTATTGGCTAGCCTCACTCAGTCAGTTATGTGCCATCCGTCATACACGCGTGGGCGATTATGCATTTTTCGATACATGACTGACGAGGCAGATTTTTCCCGCTGTAGGTTGCCGTTTCTTTTTGCGGTAGACCAGTTGCCATCCAAGGCCATAGAACCCGGTCTGTCCTGCTATTTACCTAGCGGGGTAGGGGGGTAGAAGAGGATTCATACCTTTCCCAAGGACATAAGTGAGTGTAATGGATTCGAGTGGAATTCGAACTCGGCTCTCCGATTCTTAAATCTATTACTCCACCGTGCTCAGCCTCACTAAGACATTTTAAACAAAGTCAAACCTTCATTGTCATTATTCCACACCCACGTGGTTGAAACTATCACCACTCATTTCGGATCACCAGAGTTCTGACCAGTAATATGACATTCTGAACCATTCTATGCATTCTGTAACAGATGAAGAAGACTTTCTTTGAGAACATTTGATATTTACAGAACTTGATTGACATGAAACCTAAACCCAATCTGCTCGAGAATAATTAGTTATTTCTTTATATTATATGCGTGTGTATGATAAAACGAGAAAAGTGTGAATAAAAAAAAGGGAAATATGTATGGTCATACAGGGGATAAAAGGTAGAGACGGTAAAAAAAATATAAGCTAGTGCTGGGTTAACTTTTTTTCCTTTCTTTTCTTCAATTAGTATACACCGCACATGGTCAGTCATGTGATCCTTAACGACCAGACATTGAAGTTCAGTCTGTACAGAGAACAATTTTCGAAGCGACACCGCAAAGAGAAGACATTTTCCTGATTTGTGGGTACGGCACAGCCTCTTGCAACATGATGTGCTGGAACTGTGAGTAAAGACAGCTTTTTGGCATCCACTAGCTTTCCTTTTCAGAATCAGAGAGAAGTTTATGTAACGCATTTTTACGCTTTGTTAGCATGTCCCCTTTCTAAAAAAAATGAATAAATAAAACCTTCCTTTTATCTTTTCAGACTTCGGTTCTAGCTTTTTTTTTTCCTTTAATGTTTGTGCAAATATCCGTACCCCGTGCCGTCTACAGATACCATCGGGCCCGCCCACATATATTTGGTATGCTAACACGAGCATGACAAAAAGAGGTTTCATTTTTATACAGAGATATTCAAGATAGTTTAAAGACGCTTTACAAAACTAAACGTCCGTTTGAGATGAAGAAGTCATAAGTGAGTGTTGGAAGGTCTGTTGTTTGCGTGTAAGTGAGGTGTAGTTGCATGTAGTTGGATCCTTGGGTTATCAGATTTTTTTTTTTTTCGGATTTTGGAATACAGGCTATTTAAGTTTGTATATGGCATTTATAAAATGGGGCAGCTTGGGAATGAACCCCAGGCATAAACACGATATCCCCTTATATTTCATAACATAGCTTATGCATATACTTTGATGGTAGTTTTATATGAATAACAGATACCCTGAAAGTAGTCTTATATAAAATTTATGTACATATCGATACAGGTAATGACGCTAGTTATGTAATGCTCACACGGATTTTACGCCTCATTCATCATAATCATTTTAAGAGTAACATTCTACTTTGTATTTTAGTACAAGTTGAGAATCCTTTATCCGAAACTCTTAGTATCTAAAGGGCTTCGGTTTTCAGACTTCTATTTTCGGATTTTGGAATACAGGCTATTCAATTTATATACAGCATCTATAAAATGGGGCAGCTTGGGAATGAAACCCAAGCATAAACACGATATCCCTTCACACTTCATAACACAGCTTATACATATACACAGGAGATAGTTTCATATAAGCGGCATATGTTCCTTCTGACACTGATGAATCCACTCTATAAATGAACGATCAAGATCATCATTTCTTGCTTTGTGCAGTGTTTTCCTATTTTTCATTAAATTCTATTTATCACTTTCAACATAAAATTTTCAACAAATTCTCATCCTGTTTCCTAAGGTCGTATATGGTTTTCCTAAGGTCGTATATGTTCTAACGCCAAACTCCTCAGTTGCTTCACACTTACGCCCGTGTTTTTAATTTTTCCAACTGGTTGATTTTCTGTGATATTGATAAAAATAAATGCTTCCTTTTTTTTCTTTTTACTACCCACATTGATATCTGATGTAATGGAATAACCTGTCACTCTCCATGAGTGACTACACTATAGGTAGTAACTACCTATAAGTATCTGTAAGTCAACGGACTACGAAGACCAGCCGAAATCTTTTCGGTTGCAGATCGAACTCTTTGAGCAGAGAGGAACCGGACGATGCTATGCCGAAGGTCAGAGGCTCGTTCGGGGAGGTTGACCAACCCGATCCCGTTTATGCGGGTTCTACGGGCATTTTGTTTTTTGGCCGAGGCTACGGACTCGGAGAACCCACGTTAAACCCGGCTTTGTGCCACATGCAACCCTCGTGGGCGAGAGGGGGTGGCTGAATATTCCAGCTGAAATCTTTTCGGTAGGCAGGTCGAACTCTCTGCATCTGAGTAGAGAGGAAACCGGACAAGGTTGCGCCGAAGGACAGAGCCTCGTTCGGGGAGGTTGACCGACCCGATCCCGTTTAAGCGGGTTCTACGAGCATTTTTGCCGAGCCTACGGGCTCAGAGAACCCACGATAAATTCGACCTTGTGCCACATCGACCTGCGTTGTGGGGGTGGGGAGGCTGTTAAATATTCCAGCTGAAATCTTTTCAGCTGTGCTGGTCGAAATCTCTGCTTTCGGGCAGAGAGGAACCCGGATGATGCTATGCCCAAGGACAGAGACTTGTTCGGGGAGGTAGACAGACCCGATCCCGTTTATGAGGGGAATTTTTGGCCGAGCCTACAGGCTCGGATTGCCCCACATTAAACTCGGCCTTTTGCCACATCCTACCCCGTGGTGAGGTTGGTAAATATTAATGTCTGGAATCAGTTTAGTACGACTCAGACTTACGCGAGAACTACCGACGTTCCAATAGTAGCACTCACTACTGAATTGACTTGCGACGAACTTGTGCATAACTGTTACCTTTATTCTTATTGTACTTGTTTTTTACAATAAACATTTACTTATTTTATCCACTTTATTTTTCAAGGATATATTCCTATTAGCACGAAATATAAAAATATCTGCAGGACTTTTTGACATTTTCAATAATATCTTTACTGAGCATGAAACACGTTTGTAATTAATCCACGAACGAAAGTGCTGCTGTGACGATCGCTGAAAAAAAAAAAAGAAAAAACTGGCGCCAACATAGGCTACGTAGTTGGGCTTGGGAACCCCGGCATGGTGCAGATGAGGTCACTTTCAATAGCAACACATAACCTAGAAACCTTCCCAGTGCTATCTTTTATTTTCCATTTATGGTACCTGATTGTGGAAATTTGGATAAAGAATACTCACCCTGTACTGTAACTGTCTGCAATCATTTCTGATTGGTCATTAAGAATTACTTCCATTGCTCCTTTGTTCCAAGGCGGTACTCAAGTGAAGGAACAGCAACATGGGCATAGATGAAAGAGAGGTTTATTGTAAAAGAGAATACACTACTGAAAACAAGGAATCGATTAGCAGGCTAGTAATTCCTGAAGCAATTCCCACCAGGTACATCCTGTGCTTATTATATATATATCTACTGATATAGTCAGCCCGCATAGGCGATAGGGAGTGTGAGACATTCCATTACAACACCTCCCTCTGAGCTAATTTTACCATAAAATTTTGCTTAATACCCCTTCTTCTGGGGTCAGGACATAGTTGTTTGACATTTTCCTATTTCTAGTACTTCTCCGTCTTACCAATTAGTGTGTTTTAGGATCTTTCTCGCTGTGAGTTTGAATCGAATCCTAGTAATTCCCGAAGCAAGTTCCGCGAGGTATATCCTGTGCTTACTATATATATATCTACTAATATAGTCAGTCCGCATAGGCGATAGGGAGTGTAGGACATTCATTTACAACAGATATTAGTAGTAATACGTAATACGTCTGCTCAGCAGTCAGTCAGCCACCTCTTGTTGCGGGCCCACATATATTTTCATTTTTAACCGTCATGGGAAGGTTGATGTATAATGACGAGATTTTAATTTTATTTAGGATGTAATAATTACAAATACAATGAGTGTTGAAAATGTTCTTTCATTTAAAAAATAGGCATGAATACCGTTTACCAGGCAGCACGGTGCTGGAAAGAGACAATTATTTGAATTAAATAAAGTTGCCTAAATGGAATAGACCCAAATGACTAAAATAGTGATGTAATGGCATCACAATGTTTAGACAAGCACACCTGATGCCTCGTTGAACAATTGGATCGCCATATTTGAACATTTTATCTATTGTTAATTGAACCTGATTCTATTTCCAAAACATTGGAGACACACAGTAGTAGATAATATGGTGGTGTATTTTTAGTCTATTATATGTTAGAGGTGTCGTTTAATGTAACCAAAACTATTGTTACGACTTTATCCACTGTTAATTAAACCTGATGCTATTTCCAAATCATTGTAGACACAAAGTAACAGACAATATGGTGGTGTATTTTTAGACTATTGTGTGTTAGAGGAGTCGTTTAATTTAACCAAAACTATTGTTACAACTTTATCTACTGTTAAATGAACCTGAAGCTATTTCCAAATCATTGTAGACAAATGTAGCAGACAATATGGTGGTGTATTTTTAGTTTATTGTGTTAGACGTGTCGTTTAATTTAACCAAAACTATTGTTACCTCATTATCTACTGTTCATCGAACCTGATGCTATTTCTAAAACATTGTTGACCGACAGTAGAAGACAATATGGTGGTGTATTTGTAGTCCAATGTATGTTAGAGGTGTCCTTTAATATAACCAAAACTGTTGTTACCACTTTAACTACTGTTAATAAAACCTGATGTTATTTCCAAACCATTATAGACACACAGTAGCAAAGCATATGGTGGTGTATTTTAGTCTGTTGTGTGTTAGAGATGGCGTTTAATTTAACCGAATCTATTGTTACGACTTTATCTACCGTTAATTCAACATGATGCTATTTCCAAAAAAAATGTAGACACAGAGTAACAGACAATATGGTGGTGTATTTTTAGTCTGTTGAGTGTTAGAGGTGTCGTTTAACTTAACCAAAACTATTGTTACCACTTTATCTACTGTTAATAACATCTGATGTTAATTGAACCTGATGCTATTCCCAAACTATTGTAGACACACAGTAAAAGACAATAACGTGGAGTATTTTTAGTCTGTTGTGTGTTAGAGGTGCCGTTTAATTTAACCAAAACTATTGTTACGAATTTATCTACTGTTAATCGAACCTGATGCTATTTCCAAAACATTGCTGACCCACAGTAGCAGAAAATATGGTGATGTACTTTTTAGACTAATGTATGTTAGAGATGTCGTTTATTTTAACCCAAACTATAGTTACGACTTTATCTACCGTTAATTGGACCTGATGCTATTCCCAAACAATTGTAGACACGCAGTAAAAGACAATATGGTGGTGTATTTTTAGTCTGTTTTGTGTTAGAGGTGTTGTTTAATTTAACCAAAACTATTGTTACCACTTTATCTACTGTTAATTGAACCTGATGCTATTTCCAATCCATAGTAGACACACAGTAACAGATAACATGGTGGTGTATTTTAGTCTGTTGTGTGTTAGAGGTGTCGTTTAATTTAACCAAAACTATTGTTACGATTTATCTACGGCAACGGAAAATATGGCTTGTTTTATCGTGTATTTTTATTTTGTTATGTGTGTGTTGTTTAGTTTAACCGAAACGACAGCTTCAGAATCAAAATCAAATGGTTGTGCGCATCAGAGTCTTTGTTTTCATTTGTTTCCAGTAAATTTCAGGACAGCCAGTCAACGATGCAGCAGATAAAAAAAATGTTATCCACCATTTACTGGGCATACGGCCCTGGAGGAAGACAACAAATTTAATAAAACAGTTGATTAAATTGAATAAGCCTAATTGACTAAAATAGTGATGCAATCTCATTATAATATTTTGACAAGTCCACCTCAGGCCTTGTTGAACAATCGGATACCCATAACTGAACTAACCATACTACTTATCTACTGTTAATTAATTATAATTAGGTTGAATATACGTCTATATTTGTGATATAAGTTATTGTAACTATTTACATTGTTCAGACTGTTGTCCCCATCTTTGTTGTTATATTCATGAAGTTTCTGCCGTGGTATGAGATTGGCATTTCGAATCGAAGCCTTTATTTCGTCCACTGAGGTAGATTGTTCTAGTTCCACGTACCATGCTTGTTCCGGATGTCTCAGTTATTTCCTTTATTCAACTCTGCAAGTTTTTGTTCACCTCTGCAGTGGCCAGATATTGAACTCACAACTCTTCTATCAAGTCACTGAATTACTTCAACCAATGCTTTTATCCACTGGACCGGTACACGGAAATTTAGCAGACAACTATTTGGCTGAGGGACATTTCACCGAACGGCCATTTGGCCGACGAACATTTAACCGAATGGACATTTAGCCGAAAATGTAGTGGCGTAATTACATGTATGTCAAACTCTTTATCGTAATATGCTACATATATTTATATTTATTTACTGTATTAATTTATAATTTTTCGTCTTTTTTTTTTCGTTTTTGTTTTTGACAGGCTTTTTTAATCAATTCTGCATATATTATATTTTACCTCAAATATTACTGTAAGATAATAAATATTTTGAGAAAAATCACATTTTACTTCAGCAAAAATTTTAAGTTTTTACGAAATAAAAGACCTTTCAATTCGCTTTTAATGATCAGTAACTTAAAGGGATGAAGTAGCTTTCATCTTACTGTTAACTACGAATTTAAATAATTAGGTGCTACTTTTTAGCTAAATGCACTCAAATATTTTTTTAAAAATACTAATTTCAATAAACAAATATTGAAATAAGAAAACTTTTAACTTTAAATTTAGATTTAGTAATTTAATCACTTTAAATTCAGTGGTAATCATTAGTCCTATTCTACCTTATAATACTACTAATTAAAATACATAGAGTATTACTTGTTACTATTTTTACTTGTATTTTTTCGGTGAAATGTCCGTTGGTCAAATGTCTGTTCAGCCAAACGTACGTCGGCCAAATCTCTCTCTGCCAAATATCCGACGCCCAAATGTCTGCCCAGCTAAATGCCCGACGGCCAAATGTCTCTCTACCAAATGTCTGTCGGCCAAATGTCTCTCTGCCAAATGTCCATCGGTCTAATGTCTGTCCAGTCAAATGTCCGCCAGCCAAATGTCTGTCGGCTAAATATCAGTCGGCCAAATGTATGTCTAGCCAAATGTCTGTCGGCCAAATGTCCGACGGCCAAATGTCCGACGGCCAAATGTCTGTCGGCCAAATGTCCGACGGCCAAATATTTCTCTGCCAAACATTTGTCAGCCAAATGTCCGATGGCTAAATGTCTCTCTGACAAATTTCTGTCGGCCAAATGTCCGACGGCCAAACGTCTCTCTGCCAAATGTCTGTCGGCCAAATGTCCGACAGCCAAATGTCTCTCTGCCAAATCTCTGTCGGCCAAATGTCTATCCAGCCAATTGTCCGTCGGTTAAATGTCTCTCGGCCAAATGTCCGTCAGCCAAATGTCTGTCGGCCAAATGTCCGTCAGCCAAATGTCTATCCAGCCAAATGTCCGTCGACTAAATGTCTCTCGGACAACTGCCGGTTCGGCCAAATCTCCATCGGTCAAATGCCTGTAGACCAAATGTCTCTCTGCCAACTGCCCGTCGGCCAAATGTCTATCAAGCCAAATGTCTCTCGGCCAAATGTTTCTCTGCCAAACGTCTGTCGGCCAAATGTTTGTCCAGACAAATGTCCGTCGAACAAATGTCTGTCTAGCCACATGCCCGTCGGCTAAATATCTCTTGGACAAATCTCCGTCAGCCAAATGTCTGTCGGCTAAATGTCTCTCGGTCAACTGTCCGTTCGGCCAAATGTCTCCCTGCCAAATGTCTGTCGGCTAAATGCCTTACGGCCAAAAATCACTCTGCCAAATAGGCCAAATGGTCCGTTGGGCCAAATGTCTATCTGCCAAATGGCCGTCGGTCAAATGTCTGTCGGCCAGATCTCTCTTTGTCAAATGTCTGTCAGCCAAATGTCTGTCCAGCCAAATGTCCGTTGGCCAAATGTCTCTCCACCAAATGTCTGTCGGCCAAATGTCTAACGACCAAATATCTCTCTACCAAACATCTGTCAGCCAAATGTCCGATGGCCAAATGTCTCTCTGCAAAATGTGTCTCTGCCAAATGTCTCTCTGCCAAATGACTGTCGGCTAAATGTCCGATGGCCAAATGTCTCTCCGCCAAATGTCCGACGGCCAAATGTCCGACGGACAAATATCTGTCAGCCAAATGTCCGATGGCCAAATGTCTCTCGGCAAAATGTCTCTCCGCCAAATGTCTGTCGGCCAAATGTCCGACGGCCAAATGTTTCTCTGCCAAACATCTGTCAGCCAAATGTCCGATGGCTAAATATCTCTCTGCCAAATGTCTCTCTGCCAAATGTCTCTCGGCCATATGTCCGACAGCCAAATGTCTCTCCGACAAATGTCTGTCGGCCAAATGTCCGACGGCCAAATGTTTCTCTGCCAAACATCTGTCAGCCAAATATCCGATGGACAAATGTCTCTCTGCAAAATCTCTCTGTGCCAAATGTCTTTCTGCAAAATGTGTCTCTGCCAAATGTCTCTCTGCCAAATGTCTGTCGGCCAAATGTCCGACGATCAAATGTCCGACGGCCAAATGTTTCTCTGCCAAACATCTGTCAGTCAAATGTCCGATGGCCAAATGTCTCTCTGCAAAATGTCTCGCCGCCAAATGTCTGTCGGCCAAATGTCTGTCGGCCAATTGTCTGTCGGCCAAATGTCCGACGGCCAAATGTTTCTCTGCCAAACATCTGTCAGCCAAATGTCCGACGGCCAAATGTCTCTCCGCCAAATGTCTGTCGGCTAAGTATCCGACGGTCAAATGTTTCTCTGCCAAACATCTGTCAGCCAAATGTCCGATGGCCAAATATCTCTCTGCCAAATGTCTCTCTGCCAAATGTCTGTCGGCCATATGTCCGACAGCCAAATGTCTCTCCGCCAAATGTCTGTCGGCCAAATGTCCGACGGCCAAATTATTCTCTGCCAAATATCTGTCAGCCAAATGTCCGATGGCCAAATGTCTCTCTGCAAAATCTCTCTGTGCCAAATGTCTCTCTGCCCAATGTCTCTCTGCCAAATGTCTGTCGGCCAAATGTCCGACGGCCAAATGTCCGACGGCCAAATGTCCGACGGCCAAATGTTTCTCTGCCAAACATCTGTCAGGGAAATGTCCGATGGCCAAATGTCCGATGGCCAAATGTCTCTCTGCCAAAAGTCTCTGCGCCAAATGTCTGTCGGCCAAATGTCCGACGGCCAAATGTCTCTCCGCCCAATGTCTGTCGGCCAAATGTTTCTCTGCCAAACATCTGTCAGCCAAATGTCCGATGCCCAAATGTCTCTCTGCCAAATATCTCTCTGCCAAATATCTGTCGGCCAAATGTATCTTTGCCAAATGTCCATCGATCAAATGTCTGTCCAGTCAAATGTCCGTCGGCTAAATGTCTCTTGGCCCAATGTCCGTCAGCCAAATGTCTGTCGGCTAAATGTCAGTCGGCCAAATGTCTCTCCGCCAAATGTCCGCTCGCCAAATGTCTCTCTGCCAAATGTCTCTCTGCCAAATGTCTGTCGGCCAAATGTCTGACGGCCAAATGTCTCTCTGCCAAATCTCTGTCGGCCAAATGTCCGACAGCCAAATATCTCTCCGCCAAATATTTGTCGGCCAAATGTCCTTATGGCCAAATGTTTCTCTGCCAAACATCTGTCAGCCAAATGTCCGATGGCCAAATGTCTCTCTGCAAAATCTCTCTCCGCCAAATGTCTATCGGCTAAATGTCCGACGGCCAAATGTCTATCCGCCAAATGTCTGTCGGACAAATGTCCGACGGCCAAATGTTTCTCTGCCAAACATCTGTCAGCCAAATGTCCGATGGCTAAATGTCACTCTGCCAAATGTCTCTCTGCCAAATGTCTGTCGGCCAAATGTCCGACGGCCAAATCTCTGTCGGCCACATGTCCGACAGCCAAGTGTCTCTCTGCCAAATCTCCTTCGGCCAAATGTCTGTCGGCTAAATGTCTCTCGGACAACTGTCCGTTCGGCCAAATGTATCTCGGCCAAATATCCGTCGGCCAATTGTCTCTCAGCCAAACGCCAGTCGGCTAAATATCTGTCGGCCAAATCTCAGTCAACCAAATGTCCGTTGTGCAAATGCCTGTCCAGCGAAATGTCCGTCATCCAAATGTCTCACGGCCAAATTTCTGTCCAGCCAAATATCCGTCGGACAAATGTTTCTCTGCCAAATGTCAATCAGCCAAATATCTGTCAGCTAAATGTCTCTCTGACAACCGTTCGGCCAATTGGGTCTCGGCTAAATGTCCGTTGCCCAAATGTCCGGCAACGCACTGGGTCATGACTGTTCGAACAATGTAAATAGTGTGAATAGATTGAATCTAATTTCTTATTGAAGGCGGATCTCGCACAATATGAGGCAAGGATATTTTATTCAAAATATTGGTTCTTAACATCATCACTGGGAATAGGTTTATCAATTTCAATTTTTTTATCCAAGTCGCAGTCTACCCACAGGACTATGTGTCCGGTAAATGATAGTCAAACCATGGAAAATTACTTGGAAACGGATTTATCCAACTGGTGTTAGGACGGGAAATGTGGCACCGAAATCTGAAGGTGTATTGAAATTGCAAAATATGCTTTTCAAAAGCTAAGCAAAGTATAAAAAACATGAAAATTTGAGTAAAAGCAAATAAATCAGTACTAATCATAACAGAACTATAACTAAATTTTTAATATATAATAGTATTTTAGTATATAATAATCTCCACAAAATAAGCCGATAAGGTCCGGCACCAATGCAGCAGTGGAAGTGTTAAACATTTAGTTAGTTTAGAGTTGAGTTAGTAAAGGGAAATAATTGAAACTGTGATATAAAGAAAAGTCATGGCACGTGGAATGAGAACGATCTACCCCAATGGACGAAATAAAGGGTCCGTTTCGAAATTCCAGTGTATATCACCTGAAGAAGGCCGGGGTGTACAACAACCGAAACGTCGTGAATAGGGCAATAAAGAAGAGGACAAAAGTCTGAACAATGTGCAGAGTGTAAATTGTTTTATTCAAGTTATCTTTCTCCAGGAGTGCGTGCCTCACACACGGTAAAAGCAAAAATAAAATCTGATGTTAATCATTTACATTTTTGAAAGTAGGTTGAGCAAAGAACTTTTCAGCATCCCCTCTAGCAAATAGTGACAGGCTGTTTCGACGTGCCTTTTCTGAATTTGGGCGCGAGGAAGACACCCACTCCATTTCCGCGAATAAAGAATATTGCCTCTCGTCAGTGATGCTGTCATACATTGCAATGCATCCAGCGTTTATTTCGGCCCATCTGCCCGGCTGGCGGGCGGTCTGCTTTGCAGCCTTTTCTTTCTGTCTATTTGCACACGAGTCTATCAATCAAACCTCTATGTATTCTATGCCAAGATCAATCTGATCGCATTCGTCCATCTAATCAATCCAATTACTTCCCAGAGTATATAATAATAAATCGATCGATATATCAATACAGAAAAGGTTAAGACGCAATATTTGGATTCTAGATCTAGAATGGCCTTCTTTGCAAATAAAATCACCCTTGAGACTCGGCGCTATATAATCTTCTTAATGTCAGGAGACTAGATTAATATCTTTTTTTAAACTGGTAAACTCAGCAAGCTCTTATTACGTACATGCATTCTAGAGGAAAGACTTCCAATCTTCACCCAACAACTGGTAATTAAAAAAATATATCTCATCAAAGTAACAAATGTAAATAAACATTAATTTCAGGTAAGAAGCATTAATAGAATAAACAATTCAATAAAATTTGTTAGTATAGAGGCTAAATATTTTATTTGTATTTACGTTCGTTTACTCTTTAAGACATTGGATTTATCAGATGTGTTATCTTTTATTATATATCCAACTACACAATATTTTAATTTCCTTCTTTTCTGGTACATTCAACCATACAAATATATTAAATTCTTCCTTTTCTGGTACACCCGACCATACAAATTGTTCATTTTCTGGTATATCCGACCATACAAATATATTAAATTCTTCCTTTTCTGGTTTCCTCCACAAAATAAATTCTTTAAGTTCCTTTTTTCTCGTATAAATAAATTCTTTAAATTCCTTTTCTGTTATATCCGACCATATAAATTCTTTAAATACCCTCTTTTCTGGAATATCCAATTCATACGACTTCTTTAAATTCCTTCTTTTCTGATATATCCGACCATAGAAATTCCTCATTTCAAAATGACGTTAATATGTTCAATATGATTCATATATGCCAAAACAGCACTCATCAGCAGGCAAGTTAGGTCTAAGTTTCCAAGTTCGGCACAGAGAATTGTTCTACGGGACTAACTAAAGCATTAGTTTGTGAATTTGGTAACATGGCATTTTCTGTGCAGGGTGATGCGTACTTGAACTCAGTGGAAACGGTGAGCAATAACTACTATAATTACCCATGTATAATACGCGTTCATCCATAATACGCACCCCTAAAAGTGTGCTGAACGTGTAGGAAAAGGCTTTTGCTAACGCATAATACTCACCCCTATAAATTGTGCCTCTTCAATTTCATTATGGCCAGCGTTTCCTACTCTCATTAAAAAAATGGTTTTAAACATAGAATAATATTATTCTAATTTAGTTTTTTATGATAATTTTTATTTTATTTTCATTTGTAAGTATTGTTAAGTACATATGATTGTATTTGGCATCCTTATGGGGTCGCAATCGCCGAATGAGTGTCAAATTGCCTTATGTTTGTGGTGAGTAGTCATATCGCAACTGAAATCAAACTATGAAATGGCAATTTTTAAAAGATTTTTGTAACTGTGCATAATACGCATTCTAATTTTGCTTATCATTTTTAGAAAAAAATGCGTATTATACATGGGGAATTACGGTAAATAGTACTAAAAATAAGAACTAGACGAGATATCTCTATATATGGGCAGTCGAACAAAAACAGCCTACTCCCTTAGATTAAATAAAGTGTTCAGTTCAGAATTCTATGTAGGTTACTTAGATCGACATGCACCTGATGAAGGCCGGCGAATAATGAGGTCTTTACTCCGAATTTAAATAGTTTAAATAATGATAATACCTCATCCCAGAAATTCAGACAGAAGGCGATCAGGTGCTAATAACAACAAAGATGAGGACAATAGTCCGAATATGAATAGTGTAAAGAATGATAAATCCTCATACCAGAAATTCAGACCGAAAGGATCCATAACAACAGAAAGACACGGCCAAGGAATTAAACTATTTTAGACTTTCGTATTCTGCGATCTTTATTTCTGTAAAACCTGGAGTACCATCTAATATGGAAAAAAGGTGTTGTATTTGACCAATTAAGAATCAAAGATTATTGACAGTAGACTCTTGCGGAATAAATATATGCTTTTGTGAATTTATATTTTTAACAAACACCGAAATCTTTGAACGATTTATCCTCCAAATGGTCGTCTCAGTCTATCGTTCCAAAAGTATCTGGCTCCTTCTGTCTTATGATTTTACAAGAATCAAATCCAAAAATGGAATATTGCTGTTATATTTGGACTTGAGCTGCTCAAACTTCACTTCTCAGCCTAGAAAGAATTCAAGTTCGTTTGCACAGTCTTGTGGGGGATTACTTATCTTCCATTCTACAACCACTTTCCTACAGACGTAACATTTCAATTTTGTTTCTACTCTGCTATGGCAAACGTTCAAATGAGCTCCACTAGTTCAGACCTTTACTGCTAGGAAACGTTATGCTACCACAGAATTAAGTCACTCGCATTTTCTCCATGTACCAAGTGCAAGAATAAAGTTCAAATCAGGCAGGGTTTTCCAAGAACAGCCACTCCGTGGAACAGACTCCCACGTAAGTATTTCCTTGAACACTTAAATCATGCTCCCTTCAAGTCAATGGTCAATCACCATTTTTCTTCATCATACTCATATTCTTCAAAAATACATATACACTGTGACTCACATTATTAGACATTTGTCTAAAAAAAAATAATATTCAAGGAAATATATACACTATTTTAACCGTCCCCCCAATGCCACGAGAACACAGGGAGTTATAGGGAGTGAAAGTGAATGAGAATGAGAATGAAAAGATTGAACATGGGGGAGGAATGAGGAAAAAATAAAAAAAATGAAACGGAGTCAAGAAGACAGAAGATGGCGATTGACTTTGCATTTAAATTTTTGTGGAAACTTGAAGAAAGGCACAAAAAAGGAACAGGGTTCAAGAAGACAGAAGACAGAAGACATCAACACTTCTCTTAACACTTCTTAACACTTCTCGTTTTCACTCTCGCGTTATCATCTGTGAAGTAATGAGCTGCGGTGCGATTTTCGCCTCCAGCGTTTTGTATGAATGATTTTTTTTTGTCGTTCCTTGGAAATCTTCCATGCAAACAAAACAGACTATCATTATTGTTTTGTCCGTGTATTGGTTAATATATTGTAATGTAATTGTCATCTTTGATAATGGCTTATGTAAGCCGAAAGCTTAGATAGGATTAAAAAACATTTATCAATATGGTGATTTTCTTTCATCTTTCAATGATAATGTTATTAAGCTTGTCAGACGATAGGAAAGGAATTTGCATAAAATAAAAAGACAAAACTTGTCTATATTATGTAATGAAACATATATATATATATATATATATATATATATATATATATATATATATATATAAGGATAATGGTCAGAGTTGAATCAGAAAAAGAAAAGGTAGTATGTGCTCAATACACGCGTGAAAAATAAAAGCAAAAAATAACATGTAGAGCTTTTAACTTTAAAAATCAGGAGGTCAGTTGAATCCGCTACCTTGGTTTCAACTTTACGGTATCCTCAGGCGATTTTTATCAAATGACCTCTTAACGCTTTACTTTAAAAAAAAAAAAAAAAAAACTAATGAACGCTATATTATTTTTTTTCAAAAATTGGGTGTAATAGAAAGCGTTGCGACCGCACGCTCCAGAATTGCTTACAGTTAACAATAACACATTTCTAAACAAAAATATATATCATTAATATCATTAATATATCATTAACTTCACTAATCTGTTTTTTGTATGAATGATTCATGTAATATATATATATATATATATATATATATATATATATATATATATATATATGTATGTATGTATGTACGTATAAAAGTAAAGGCAAGTTTCCATCGTTGTATAATAAGATCATATATATTAATTTGATCTGTGAAATACGGCACACACGCAAACTTCTAACCGGACTTATTCAATCTAAATAGTGATGCGATTCTGAGAGAATTACAAGTCCCACCAGGATTCCATATTAGCAGCCAATCTTAACAGCACAAGATATGCAGATGGCATAATGCTGATAGCAGACATAGAAAAGAAACTTCTACGCAAAGTAGGGAATGAAAGGAAGAAGAAAGGACTAAGCCTCAATTGTAAGAAGACAGAATGCATAGTTGGTAGTAAAACGGATAGCCCAACATGCAAATTGGAGGCGCCGAAATAAAACAGTTACAACAATTTGAACTTTGGAGAAGTGTTTTGACACCGAAATCTGAAGGCACACTGGGATAGCGAAAGATTTCTCCCAAAGGTTAAGCCATGTATTAAGAAACAAGAAAGTTTCACTAGAAACAAAGAAAAGATTTCTGAAATCTTACATAATATCAGTTTTCTATATGGCAGTGAATTCTGGACATTCTCCTCACAGATGAAGAAACTTGAAGCAACAGAAATGTGTCTATATTTCTAATATGAGGCATTATGTACACTATTTACATTATTCGGACTATTGTTGTCATCTTTGTCGCCATATTTATCACAACGTTTCGGCCCTTCAGTATCTGTCTATATTCCTGAGATGAGGTATTATGTACACTATTTAAATTATTCGGACTATTGTCCTCATCTTTGTCGCCATATTCCAACCACCTGAAGAAGGCCGGAGCGTACAACGGCCGAAACGTTGTAATAAATATGGCGACAAAGATGAGGACAATAGTCCGAATAATTTAAATAGTGAACAGAAATGTGGTTCTACAGAAAGATGCTGAGAATACCATGGACCGAACATTTGAGTAAATGACGATGTTTTAGAAAAAACAGAAACTAAAAGGACACTTAACATCAGAAAGAAACAATTGAAATGTCTAGCGCACTAATGAGGAAAGAAGGCATAGAAACTTTGGTACTCACAGGACAGCATGAAGGTCAGAGGGACAGAGGAAAACAACACAAAGCCTACCTAGAGAGCTTGAGTAAATGGATAGCCAAACGGAGTTTAGGAGAAATAGCAAAAAGATAAAATTTATTAAGTGCTACGAAGGACAGATAATTGTGTCGAGCTATGGAACACAGCACTAAGAAAAGAAGAAGAAGAAGGGGAAGAGGAGAAAAAGAAGAAGAAGAAGAAGTTGTAAGATGAAGAAGAAGGAGTTGTAAGAAGAAGACGAAGAAGAAGAGGGAGAGAACAAAGAAGCATAAGACGAAGAGAAGAAAAAGAAGTTATAAGAAAAAGAGGTTGTAAAAAGAAGACGAAGAAGAGGGTAGAAGAAAGAAGCAGACATAAAATTATATGATTTTTAATGTCTATGTACCTGTATTTATTATTATTATACACAGAATTTCTACTCAAAAATCATTCCAGAGTTTATTGGTAATATGTTTGTAATTAACGCAACATTTGGCAACCAGATGGCGCCTGTAATACAAAAACGTGCAGGCATACGTACCCAAAATGCTCTGCGTAAACAAAATAGCTAACTGTTGCTAGATGGAGAAATACAAGAGAACTTCCTGTTTCCCTTTTCCTGTCGGAAGCTGCGTGATATGTGCGAAATGAAGTAGGAAACAAAAAACAAATAATTAAGTGAAAGTGAAAACGCATTGTAAAATGGCGAGTATTAAATTTGAAAGTTGATTTTCATGTTTTAAATGTCTATTTAGTTGTACCATTTGAAGTGTGGGTCAGATAAGGTAGAAGTTAGTGGATTACAGAGTAAGAGGCACAGTTTATGCAGATAGTTGGGGAAGATGACAGCAGTTAATCCTAGACTTGAACAGGTTAAGACTAGTGATTGGGGAAACATTCTCTTGGAGTCAGTTCCACATAGCAGTGGTATGAGGGAAGAAACCACTCAAATGGAACTTCTTACCAATTAAATACGGGGCGTGGGGTGCTACCATGTGAGTGGTATGGCAGGTCCTAGAAATGAAGGTTATATATTTTCATGAAAGTAGGGATAGAGCAGTAAGCAGCTTGCCACAACCTGTCTCTGATAGGGTGATTGCACGGTAGAAAACAACTTTCATCCTCAAGGACACACAGACACTTTTGGACAATCGAAAATAGAAAGTGAGGACCAAGCAGCACCTGCACAAATATGACAGCAGTACTTCATTTTTTGCATGATCTAACTCTTATAAAAGGTAGAGGATAGCAGGAGGAGTCAGATACTTACTGGAGTGGTACAAGGAACCAGCCAGTTTATTGTTGCTTTGTCTCCAAAAATCTTCACTGTTGGTAACAATCCCAATGAGGATTAACTGCAAAACACTTCCACCACCTCCCCATTTTATAGGCAGAAACATAGATACATGCTGAGATTTCTTCCTAGCCAATAAAATAAGCCAGTTCTCGGTTTCATCTGACTCGGTCCCGGTCGTGTCTGGAAATCAGAATGTTACATTCACTTATCTGAATTTGCTCTTGTCTGTCAACCCCAATTCTTAATTTGTGAACTTTTTGCCATATTACTGTTGCTTTGCTTCATATATTTTGCTTGCTTTATATTATTTTTACCTCGTTCTTTTCTTGTTGTTATTGTTATTTGCAAACTGGGCAGTTCTGTTTGTTGGGCAGTTCTGTTATTTATTTACATTTAACCATGGCTACTTACTCTACACCCATCAGCCACTCTTACTTCTCCCATTCCCTTCAGGCAAAGAGGATGCTGATTAAAAAAGCAGACTTCAAAAATAACCAAAAATTGCTGGTTATAAAATGGAAAAACTGGAGACAAAAAAAAAAGGAAAAAAAAAAATTCTTCCTTTTCAATATGATGCCCATAGTATTACAAATTATCAAACTGTAACATTTGACAATTAGAATCCAAAAGAGACTTCTAGTTCTTATACAATTTAACAAAGTCTGCAAAATGATCCAAGATAACATTTCTATAATTAGGATTTAATGGTTTAAGAAACTGGCACCATGAGATTTTGTCCAAATGTTTTCTTGGATATAGTTTTCATCTTGGTTCTTTTCATCACATCAATGTGGCATTTGTTCGTGAGGTTTGTAAATGATAAATTATAATTAAGTGAACACACAGACAAAGAGCCGAGAAAATTTTAAAAACCCTAAGAAGATTTCTTTCATGTTATGTAATAGCAGAATACAAAGTACATGTACGTAGAATTTGTAGGTTGGCCTAAAATGGCAAACCCCTGCCATACTGGTCAGAACTAATGAATTTTACCTTGTTCTTTTCTTTTTGTTATTGTTATTTGCAAAACTTTGTCAATTCTGTTTGTTGGGCAGTTCTGTTTGTTGGGCAGTTCTGCCATTTATTTACATTTAGCTATGGCTATTCACTCGACACCACACAGTAAACTTTCGACATTCATTGACCTAATAACGTTGCTGTCGGTTGGAGTTTATAAAATCATTTTATCAAAACAGTTTTTTTCAGGAAATTAGTCTGCTGAAATCCGCTAAGTGGCTTCCTTCCAAACATTTTGTTTCAGGTAGTTTGATTTGGTTTGGTTTGGTTTGGTTTGATTTGGTTTGGTTTGGTTTGATTTTACGGCATATCAACCTCAATGTGTTATTTAATGCCGACAAGAATTTTATTGCTGGTAATATTTTTTTCCTTCAAAAATGTAGTTTGGTTTGGTCTGGTTTTACGGCATATCAACCTCAATCGGTTATTTAATGCCGACAAAATTTTTATTGCTGGTAATATTTTTTTCCTTTAAAAATTTATTCCTGGTAATATTCTTTTTTCCTCAAAAACGTATTGCTGGTAGTAATTTTTCCTTAAAAATGTATTGCGGTATTAAAACCTATTTTTACACTTTCATGGTGCTTTGTTCCCAGTTTGGGGGTGAACTATTTGCCCATAGTTGGGACCCTAACAGGTGCTAACACCCCGAGTCAGGGTGGACCCGCGAACACCAGTAATTAAGAGGTGGTTCCACGCTCCTCAAAACCTGAACAGAAGCCTTGCTGTCCGGTGAGTTTATCGTCTTACCTAGGACGCGCATGTAGTTTATCTTCTCACCTAGGACGCGGATGTAGTTTATCGTCTTACCCAGGACGCGGATGTAGTTTATCTTCATACTCAGTACGGTTATAGGGTCTGATGAAGAATTGTCATCTTTAAAATCTAAAGCTATTTTTAATCATTGATCTAAAACAGTGGTTCTTAACCTTTTGGGGGTCTCGGACCCCTATAAGAACTAGCCCTTCATAGACAGACAGACAAGCAGATACTTACAGTCTGATTGGTTTATCACAATACTTGCATGTACCATTTCTTCATACTGCTCCCTAATGCACACTGCACTCACTTTATTTTTCAGCCATCCACACTTGAAAAAAAATTGTGGCCAATTAATCCTCACCAGTATATAAGAAGATAATCAAGCCATGATAAATAAACCGTAGAAAAAAGAGAATTATCACTTGCTCTTATGGGGTGGCAAAAGATGGCGGTCTCGTAGAGAATGATGGCACAGGTTTAAATGATAAACATGGATGTAGGTCAAGAGACGCCAGCACTGTAAGTAATGGCTGGCTGCGTTTTTTCTTCAAGTAATGGAAGGATGCATTTTCTTTTATTTCTCTCAATAGGAAAGCGTTGATTGGAACAAGGGTCGTATGGCTATGAACACGAATCGAGTGATTAGTTTAATATTTTCGTTTCACAAACCCTGTTAAGAGAATCTATTTTTATGAACAACAATTCTCCGAATTCTGAGTCATTCAATATGGTCGGATGACCTTACAAGTGGAGGTCTTTCATCCGGGTATTCAGATTTGTTGGTTGGCGCTAAAATTAAGTGAGGAGAGTAGCAGAGTCAGTTTTTGCCGAAACCTGCTTCAGTGATATCCGTTTACTACCATACGCTGACCTGACATATAAACTATACCCAGCAACTCACAAGTGAAGTTATCTTGAAATATTTCTAACTTCTTGCCGGTAAGAGTTTGTTTTTGTTTGTTTTTTTTTTTCTTTTTGCCACTGACCATCTATATATATATATAAAACAGAGGATGTATGTGTGATACCTTTTCACTCGAGATCCATCCAACTGATTTTGACCAAACTTGGCACATACATTATACAATGTAAGTGACAAATTCTTAATGTAAAAAAATGACAATTTAAAAAATCAGTAATCGATAAAGCTGATCAAAAATCGGTAAATTCAACTTTTTTCTCCGATTTCGATCGAACTCGGTATGTAGGTTACTTACATCATGACAAGCTCAACGATACCTCATTTTTATTTTACTGCGTTTAGCGAAAAACCGCGAAAAACGAAAAATCAATTTTAACACAAATCGATTTCAACATAAATTTTAAACTAAAATCTCCCTCAATTTTCAAGCAATCTAATTCAAACTTTACTTAATTGTAGCCAACAATAAGTTGATTGTTTAACAGTCATTTAACTTGAGTCCACCCATATGAAAACCTTCGTAAATAGCGAAAAATTGCGATTTTTATTCGTTTCTTTCTTTATTTTTGTTGATCTTTCAACCAATTTTCATCAAATTTAACAATTGATTTATAAATAAATCCTCTTTTACATTCCTGGTAGAACAGTGTCAAATTAAATTTCCAAAACTCTAAAATAATTGTGATTTGGAGTGGGTCTTCATAGTGCCATCATGTTCTCGCACTACTTCTGTTATATCAGTAACTGCATTAATTCAAAATGCTTTTTAATGAAAGTACTTTAAAGTAATTGAAGATAGACTCTTTTATATCTAAACATTTTTTGTTTTTGTTTTTGCTCCATTGTAGTTGAAGGCTTCTTCTGAACGACCACCTAGGTATGACTGCTAGTAATCACTAAAATTATAATAAAACCATTTTTGGTTTACTATTAAACTTAGTCTTCTTGTCGTTTCCTTTACTTCTTTTCATCTTATTTCTTTTGTCGGACACGTGACATGCACTTAGGGTGTTAGACAAATTACGCCTAGTGCAGCCTATCGTATGTTTCATTTCCTTATTTTGTATTCAAACATTGTTATAACTGATCCATACACCAAGATATTTATAGTATTGACCGACAAGATATGATTGTTAACTACTACTCGGTACGGAAACACACAGTAAAATATTTACCAATTTACAATTCTTTTATAGACTTTCTAGTGTATTTACTTGTTGATGGCAGCACTTCTTTTAAACACCAACAGTAATCAGCCACCATAGGAATCCCAGCGGTGTTGGGTGTTAACTCCATAATTTTGACATCTTGGGGGAATCTCTCCCATTCTTCGTCACTTACATCACCTAAATGACTTAGAAATTGCTCAAGATGGCTATTAAAAAAAATGCATTTTTATGCTCATATTTGGAACCTAACTCTTTGTAGTCATTTACAATGTTTTTTACGATTTCTTCATAGTCAGCTAATCTATAATTGCCTAAAAAGTCTTCTATCAAGTCCACGAATGGGAATAAGGAATTTCTTTCGCGTTCATTCATGACATTAGGAAAATTGCTGTTTTTGATTAAAGTTCTTGTCTGTTGACCATTCAAAAATTGATTTAAATAGGAACTTATGAAATAGGTACTAAGCATAGATTAAATTAAACTAAAAACACGGATGTGTAGGTACAATATAAATTCCATTTAACTGAATCAACTATTCGCCTTATATAACACCAGGGAACACATATTTTATTGAATGATATCTGACGCTTGATTCGGGGTATTTTGGCTATGCTAAATACGAATCTTAACTGGGTTTGGCGCTATCAGGTCCTGATTCTTACCAACTCCAGAAGTGTCATTATCCAGATTTTTCAAAAAATACATTTTTATGCTTATTTTGGAACCTAACTCTTTCTAGACCCTTACAATGTTTTTTTACGATTTCTTCGTGGTTATCTGATCTATAATTACCTAAAAAGTTTTCTATTAAATCCACGAATGAGAACAGGAAATTTCTTTCGCTTTCATTAATGACATTAGTAAAATTGCTGTCTAAAATTAATATTTTTATTTGTGGACCATTGAAAATTCCCGCTTTTTATAGCTTAAACTTGGAAGTTTTGAAGTTATATATTTGAAACAATCGCCGTTCGTCTCTAAGGTTTTTACATTGTTTAACGAGGCCTAGTTTGATATGTAGAGGAAGAAATACGATTTTATCTCTGCTCACTAAAGGTGGATTAATTACGTTTTTGTCTGACAGTAAGTGACGTTCGTGCTGGCCAGATTGATTTGAAGCTGTTCTTCGGTTCTGCTGTCCTATAAGGATATTTAGTACACCCACCTTGTTATCCTAGCAGAAAATTAAACGACATTAACCGACACTTACAAATCAGTCTTGTACCCTGCATTTGATAAGATTTAAAACCTTTTCTATATGATCATCAGTTATGTGCCATACGTAATAAACGCTTAGGCGATCATGTATCTTTCGATACATGACTGACGAGGCAGATTTTTTTCCTGCAGTAGGTTGCCATTTCTTTCTGCGGTAGCCATCCAAGGCTATAGAACCCGGTCTGTTCCGCTATTTACCCACAGCTGGGGGGTGGAGAAGAGGATTCATACCTTTCCCAGGGGTATTAGCACGTGAGTGAATAGATTCGACTGAAATTCGAACTCGGCTCTCCGATCCAGTTATAGGCTATGCGTGATACACGCTTAGGTGATCATGTATCTTTCAATACATGACTGACGAGGCAGATTTTTTCCCGCAGTAGGTTGTCATTTCTTTCTCCGGTAAACCAGTTGCCATCCAAGGCCGGTCTGTCCTGCTATTTACCCATAGCTGGGGGGAAGAAGAAAAGGACTCATACTTTTCCCAAGGGTATTAGCACGTAAGTGAATGGATTCGACTTGAATTCGAACTCGGCTCTCCAATTCAGTTATGTGCTCTGCGTGATACACGCTTAGGTGATCATGTGTCTTTCGATACATGACTGACGAGGCAGATTTTTTCCCGCAGTAGGTTGCCATTTCTTTCTGCAGTAGACCAGTTGCCGTCCTGCTATTTACTCATAGCTAGTGGGGAGAAGAGAATTCATACCTTTCCCAAGGGTATTAGCGCGTAAGTGAATGGATTCGACTGGAATTCGGACTCGGCTCTCCGATTCAGTTATGTGCTATGCGTGATACACGTTTAGGTGATCATGTATCTTTCGATACATGACTGACGAAGCAGATTTTTTCCGGAGTATGTTGTCATTTCTTTCTGCCTTAGACCAGTTGTCGTCCTGCTATTAACTCATAGCTGGGGGAGAAGAAGAGGATTCATACCTTTCCTAAGAGTATTAGTACGTAGTGAATTTATTGGATTCGACTGGTATTCGCAGTCATCTTTCCGATTCTTCAATCTGAGCCGCTATCCATTACTTCACCGTGCCCTAGTTTTCTTCTAATTTTCTTGAGTACCCATTATGCAACAACACACACTTAAGACTTCTTTTCGAACTGTCTAAAAACAAGCGTCAATCATTTGCATCTTAAGATTCAACCACCATCCTTCTTTAACAAACCAGGTATTTCGCCGTAATAAACTAAACTATCCTCTATTCTAAAATATTTAAGAAATTCCTTTCTTTTTCTGTAAAATGAAATGTATGCGTTTGAAGTAAGCTAGTTTTTCTCTTTAAGTCCTGAAGCTAAGATTTCCGCAGCCTTTTTGGCAAATTTACAAGATCATTCAACTCGACATCGTTAAACTTTTGTGGCTCGTTTTGACTTTCAAATACGCTGTGGTCAAAAATCAGTCTCTGACTCCTTAGAGTGCATAACAATATTTTCAGAAACATTTTCAACTAATTCTCGGGTTGGCAGACCATTAAATTTTGAAATAGGGATCTCATTTGAATGTAGCATAGGTCGTATCGCCGTGTCAAAATTTGTCTACTCGATACAATGTTTATTTTTCTTAATGAAAAATGAAAGTTTTGACAAAGTAAAAGTAGTAATTGGTTACGTGATTAATAGTCTCTCACGACACCTGATATGGAACAAATTGCAAAACGTTAAGAAAAGTGACGGGAGACTTATTTTTATGAATTTTATCAAAAGGTATCACCGAAAGATTTAACATTTCTATGTGTTTCAACCTTATGGAATATTTGAGATTCTGATAAACATTTTTTGTACATTCTTTTAGGTAACAAAGTTACAATTACTTTTATGCAAGTTACAGTATACTAGTGATTAATTTACGTAGTTTTATGAAATCATAGAAATCCAATGAGAACTCCAAAATTTGTATCCAAATACTTCGTCCAATGTAGCAGTCTTTCCATGCATATAATGCCGGCTTTATGTGGAGCCGACTATTCATCTTGGTTATCCAGTTTTAAGCTCTTTTTAGGAAGTCAGTTATATTTGCTTCTCGCTGTGGAAGTGTAAAATTTCCATATATAAAAGAAAAGGAATCAGGATTGTTTTTGCATTTGAATTTTCTTGTGCTTGATGAGAAATTGACTGATTGTTCTACCAATTTGTAAAAGAATTTAAAGCCCTAAAGTCATATAAATTTAAGAAAATCTGAAATATAAACACAAAAATTGGTTTAAATAGAAACTTATGAAATAGGTACTTACAATCTATGAAACACGGATGAATCGGTATAATATAAATTATGTCTAATTAAATCACCTATTACAGCACAATGACAAAATTACTTACTAAATTGTTGAAACTTGACTAATGCATGGAATAATAATGCAACACAAAATGTACTTAGAACAAAATGTATTGAAACAAGAAAGTGTACACAATATTTACATATAGTCTTTTGTATATTCCTGGGAAGACCGTTCCTGGAATGTGTGTTGACTGAGTCGCAGTCGGGCAGAGTCTCTGGTTGGATCTCTGTATTTATCTATCCACCCACGAGGATAAAATGTGGCACAAGGCCGGTTTAATGTGGGTATCTCCGAGCCCGTAGGCTCGGCCAAAAATATAGCCTTTTTGAACCCGCCTAGACGGGTTCAAGGCCAGTCTACCTCCCCGAACGAAACCTTGCCCTTCGGCAAAGCTTCGTCCGGGTTCCTCTATGCTAAAGCATAGAGTTCGACAGTCGATCTCTGGTTGGATCTCTTCATTCCTTCCCGGTACCAACCATATTTATATGGTCGGTACTCCACTATGCAAATTAGGTGGATCCTACCACAACATAAATCATATGCCATTTCGAAATTATGTTAATGCCTAAACTTAATTAACTGGCTTACTGATTGAAGATCAGCAAGAGACCAGAAAAAACTGGATATCAGAAAGCGAACGAAGTCAGTTACCAGCTTGCTGCTCTTCTAAAACATACCCGCATTTCCATGAGCACCAAGGCAAATCTCATCAACGCCATTTTCCTACCAACGCTGACATACCAGTGCCAGACATGACCCCTAACAAAAATCCTTGAGAGGAAACTGATCACTTGTGAGATGAAATGCCTGAGGAAAGCAGTAAACAAGATCAGGCGAGACAAGATCAGGAATTCCTTCTGTTGTGGATTCCGGAATGAAATCCGGTCTCAAAATGAATGACAAACGCAGGAATGAAATATAGCAAATAGATGTATTGACGTAATAATACAATTGGTAATACGGTTAGTAGATCCAGAAATGCGGTTAGTAGCAATAATAATATATATATAGTCTGGGAAATTCAGTATCGGATTATAACTTCCTTCTGAGTCTACGTGCTCGCAACTGTGACTCCTACCAAGCGGTTATCTCACACTCTCACTCTCTCACTGTATCACTGTCACTCCCTAGGTATTCACCGGCAGCAATACGTACACACTGGACGAGTCCACTTGTATGAAAAAGGGGTGGATCCCTTAACACCCCCTCCTTAGATCCCTTTTGTGGGGAGTTAGTATTTTTTCTCTTATGGCCGATCTATGTAAAAAACTTCTCGCCTTGTACTGTGTCCATCACTTTTTCTAATCTGGCTTACTGATTGAAGATCATGTTAATTATTGAGCCAGGTTCCCAGTAAGCCATATTGTTTCTAAACATCCTAAAATAAACCCGTTCTTCAGGTTTAAATGATCTCTTGGGTACAATAGGTGTATACTGGTTTTTGTTCTTGTTTGGCAATAATTTGTCAAACACAGACTGTATTTTTACCTTCGTCCTCTGCATAAAGTCATCCTTTTCCGCTTCTCTTCTTATCTCTCATAAAAAACACAGGTAGTTCCTTTACTGCCTTGTATAACTCTTTACTGTTTTCATCTATAGTAACAAATGGCACGTTTCGCTTCTTTTTACATAATGGTTGGACGTTTTCTTTTAATTCAATTCTGGACTCAAATTTGTTGCATCGTCCGAACTCGCTCGAAAATACCTCAGGAAATTGGTTATATAATTCTTACTTTAATTTTATAGTATCTGATGGTTTTCGATTTTCGTCATAATTTGCCCTGTATGTTGTACTTTTTTTTGTTTTCTTTCCGGGGGGGGTGAGAATTTTTTTCATTATTATAGAATTTTTGTTTTCTTTCCGGGGAGGGTGCAGAACGTAGACTTTTGTTTGACTTACGTATATGGGATACAGCTGACCCCTCAATGTCCTTCGAGTCTTTCTTTATACTTAGACATTTCTGGCAATCTTCTGGTAATTGTTGTAGTGTTAGTCCAGGTTCATTTTGTAATTTTGAAAGCATTCTTTTGTGCATTTCGCTATCTTTTGTTGAAAGTAACCCTTGAACAAAGATGAGACACTTGAAATTTCTGAGGTTAATTCCGCTAATTTGAAGTCGTCACAATGTTTATTTACGATTGCGGCAAACGTGGAATAATCCTCATTATCGCCCTTTACCAGGTTAAGGCATTTCCACCTCCTGTGGAAGAGTGATGTTTTGGGACTGAAGAGTTCTTTAAGACATGTCACTACTTCATCAAATGTTAATTCGTTCGTCTTTTTTGGCAAGATATAATCCACGAACTTTGTATATTCTTCAGTTCCTAATTTTTTAAGCAATAGACGTAGCTTTTTTGCTTATGTCCAGCTTTGGCAGTCGATGTTAAAAATGTCTTCATGTCCTCTGAAGTAATCTCCGAAAGTTTTATCCTCATCTCGAGAATATTTGAAAATCTCTATGGTATTCCACACTGCGTCTTGCGAAAAAGTTGCCTCTTTTTCAATATCTAGTTGCTTGTTACCCGCTACTTTCAATATTAGTTCCTGGAGCTCTATTTGTTTTTTGTTTTTTTTTTGATTTTCCTTCTGCGTTTGTAGTAATTGCTTTTGCCATTTTTCTTCCATTCTTTCTTGTAGTTGTAATTGTTGATCATTTTGGTATTTTATCACTTCTTCAAAATATTTTTAAAATCTTCCATGATAACTCAATTTTACGTATTTTACTCCTCGTAACTCTTTGTCGTCAATTTGTTGTGGACGAGGGGAGGATTTTTCTTCTTCTCGTGTGAGTTCGAATCGCTCGTCGCCAATCCGCTGTGGACGACGAGTGAAAATGTTTTGTTGTTTGTTCTTCCCGTCAGAGTTCGAATCGCTCGTCGCCAATTTGTTGTGGACGACGAGGAAATATTTTTTGTTGTTTTTCTTCCAAAGGTCGAAGAGTATTCAAACTAAAATGTTGGGTTGGTGCCCCGTCTACATGAATTTAAACGTGCTTATTCGCTTCTAGGTCCCATCCTTTTACTGTTAAAATAGTTAAATGCAACCGTCACTTCTAATCCAACAGTTTCGTTTCTCGCACTTCCTGCTTGTGGAACTCCCTCCTGTTTACTTGCTTCCTTGGTAACTACAATCTTCAAAAATTTAAATGCAACGTCAATCACCATCTTATATCTTTTTGAATCTCGTTCATTTTTTTTTTTTTTTTTGTCCTTTCCTCTCTCTTCCCTATACTCAGCCGTTTCTCTCACTTTCACTCTCAGTAATCCCCTTGTGTACTAGTGATAATCCCGCCTCGCTTGGGAGTGAAAAGATTAAAAATATATTTTTTTTTTAAATTAAGAATAAAACGAATAAAACTAATCCAAAATTAATCACGAAAATACGAATTCCGGAAAAACGATTTTGTTTTTCATCTTGCTTTTTAGAAAAATATTTTGCCCTTGACAGAATTCTCTTCGCCATATACCATTCAGCTGACTCTGATAGCCCTTGTTCTTGAAATTATAATTTGACAAGTAGCTAAGCCAGGTTCTGCTCGCCAAGAAATCGGCATTGATTTATTGGAAATCGATAATAGTAACGCGTACTCAAGTGCCTTCATATTTTGTCTGTGGGAACAACGAACCCTGACACTGTAGAATCAAAAATGCTTCAAACACTGGACAAAAATGTCGTATCTCTGCACAAATTTTGCTCGTTTGGCCTAAGAGAAACTCTTCTGTAAGTAGAACATTCGTCTGATATTCATATTCACGCATGCGTGGTTGTTTGTTTTTTAGCTGGGAAAAATCGTTTCCTAGAACCAAGAGTCAGTAATTGACACGTTAGTGATAAGTATTAGAAGACACCATAATTGTGTGGTGGGTGGTTTCGTGTTCTGATTGATCGATTACGTCAAGAAAAATATCGCTTACGACCTATCAAGGTAGCCATCACCAGAATTATAGACAGACAATCAAACTGGAAATTGTGTGTGTGTGCGCGCGCGTGTATGTGTTATATATATATATGTATATATGTATGTGTGTATGTGTTATATATATAGATATATAATAAAAATACACTTAAATTAAGCTATAGTTGTGCAAATATTCTTGAAAAATTATTAAAAACACAATAATAAAATTTTAAATTAGCACTTAAACCTAAGTAAAAATCGCCATTCCAAAGCAACAAACAATAAAGACATCAACTTATATAATTGTAGAAATCCAAATGACTGTCCATTACAAAATATGTGTCAAACAGATTTCCTTCTTTATCTAAGTGCTATTTCATCTAGAGAAAATCCAACTGTTAAAAATTTTTTATATCGACAGTACCAAAAATTACTTTAAACAATGCGTACCATAATAGAACGTCCCTTTCTAAATATTTTTGGCATTTAAAAGAAGTTAACAAAACTTCTACGGTAAAATGGAAAATAATAAAAAAACTAGAACTTGTAATTCCTTACATGATCTATGTTCCCTGTGTTTACAAGAAAAATTGCATATTATAATGTTTGCTAACAAAAAAGTTCTGTTAAAACAATGTGTGTTATGCCGGCATCGTCTACCTTTTACTTTAAAATATAGTTTTAAAATTAATAAGTAATTACGTATTACAATTGTATTTTATTAGTATATAAAGTCCACCCAATATTTATTTGATTTATTCAACTTTAATATTGACATATTTTACAGTCTATTCAGTATAATTAGCATCGTATAGATGTTTAACATTTTTAATTTTACCTATTGGCCCCTTTAAGAGGATTCCGGAGTATATATATATATATATATATATATATATATATATAATTTGTTTCTGATTTATGTCTACTTCAACAAATCGGAACATGATAGTCGGCTTCATCCATAATATATTTGTCGCTGTTATGTTTCCTACAACCGTTGAATGGCATGTCCAAGCGTCAGTTTATCTTGACATGAAAAAATAACCCACCCACCTCCGACCTCTGACTTTATTTTTCTATTTTAGCTTAGATCTGACTTTTAATTTGTTAATCTAGACATACCCACAAAGTATGTCTTAATTCTGACCTTATGCCCCCCTTTAACTTCCGAAAAGAGGTAAAGATTTATTTTTAAATTTCATTAAATTTCTAATAAATCATTTTTATCACAAGTTATCCGCCATCGCCTGATGAAGTAGAATCATAGTATTGTAACATGAAAGTTTTTGTATAGCGATGTAAAATGTTTTTATTGTAATCTATTATAATAAAAATATTATAATATATATATATATATATATATATATATATATATATATATATATATATATGAAGAAAAATATACGGAAAAAACAAACAAAAAACCTTATATGCAATTATGCTGTTTTAATGTTAATATAATATATATATATATATATATATATATATATATATATATATATATATATGTGTGTGTGTGTGTGTGTGCGCGCGCGTGTGTGCGTATTTAGGCGGCAAATTCTCTTTTAGGTATGTTTATTTAAATAAATTACAAACACTTATTTCCCAAGTAGTTGGGAAATAACAGTGAATTTCACTGTTACAGTGTTTTTCTTGCATCATTTGATTGTAATAGACGGAAAAATATTCTTGGATATAAACGGATTATATATATATATATATATATATATATATATATATATATATATATATATATATATTATAAGTTAATAGACTTAAAATATGGTTTTCGCTACACAGTTCCAACCATGTTTCAAAAATGGAAGCTAAAAGCCCGTAATTTAATTTTGTACTTAAATTAAAGACATTAGTTCTATTTCATCCTCAAGCGAATTTTTCAAATCGCACCGCACTCATTACTTCACAGATGATCACGCGAGAGTGAAAACGAGAAGTATTAAGAAGTGTTAAGAGAAGTGTTGATGTCTTCTGTCTTCTTGAACCCTGTTCCTTTTTTGTGCCTTTCTTCAAATTTCCACAAAAATTTAAATGCAAAGTCAATCGCCATCTTCTGTTGTCTTGACTCCGTTTCATTTTTTTAACGAATTTTTCGCTTGAGGATGAAATAGAACTAATGTCTTTAATTTAAGTACAAAATTAAATTAGGGGCTTTTAGCTTCCATTTTTGAAACATGGTTGAAACTGTGTAGCGAAAACCATATTTTAAGTCTATTAACTTATAATATTAATGCTCTGTAAATTTACATTGAGCACTATTTTGTAAAAATAAAAATATCTATAAGAACACCGGATTATATATCTTACTGTTCTTTCTTTTTATTAATATATATATATATATATATATATATATATATATATATATATATATATATATATATATATATATATATATATATAATTAATTAAATTAAATAATTGATTAAATAATATGATTAAAAACTTATTAAGCTCTCTACAGGAATGACAAATAAAAAGAATAAATATATCTCATGGTGTCCATGAAGTCTCTTTGCAATTAAAAACTATTACAAAAGCAAATGAACAGATAAATATGTGGAAATTGTTACAAAATGAGGAGTAGATAATAAAGTTTTTTTTTAATTAATTTAATCCACCTTTATATGGGCACCATTAGAGGCATGAAGCACATCAAGACGGTATTCGAATTCTTGCCATGTTTGCTGTAGCATAACCTCATCAATAGTGGCAATGGCATCAGTGATCTTTTGCTTTAGATCAGTGATGTCCCTTATTTTTCTTCAATACACGATATCTTTAACATAACCACATAGAAAGAAGTCCAAGGGAGTGATATTTGAACGAGATGGCCAGGGAATTGGAACATCCCTTACAATCCACCGGTCTGGAAATTACAGGGGTTCATTTAACAGAACCTCTTTCATCAAGAGGGTACCTAAAATACACAAATGCAATGTGATTAAAAACCTTAATGATAAAAAATATACTTTTAAGGTATGTTCTATTTATTAGTAAAAGTGGACAATATCAGAGATAAAGAGTATGTAAATATAAAAGTAGATACTGAGGTCAACACCAAGTGGTAACAGACTGTTTCATGCTTGAACGCATTCGCCAGGCCATGATATATATATATATATATATATATATATATATATATATACACGCACACACACTCTTGTGTAAATTAATTGAAACAAAACGAACAATTCCGTTATTATTTACATTTTTTCATAATTTTCCAATGTAGCATGACCCAATGCACATGTTAGTACTTCGTATGTTCATTCCACAAAGTCTTTCTTTGCAGATTAACCACAGATTCTCGATTGGATTTAAATCAGGAGATTTTCCGAGACAGTCGTTATTACTTTGATTTATTCACTGGTAAAGCTTGCCATTGTGTTCGTGCAGCATTACAATTATTGTATGCTTTCTTGGAATAACGTCCATCGCACACAATGGCCGTAAGACAACTAATCGACAGTCGAGACAATGGCGTCTTGGGGTGATGAAAATCTGATGTAATCACGGATGACGCAATATTTTTCAAGATCAAAAAAATTTCATCATACACCCCGAAAACAGATTCATATTACAGCACACCACTGCAAATAACCTAATCTAAGGAAAAAATAGAAATCGATTACACCCTGTCAATTCAGTGCGTCTAAACCTGACCGTATGGTGAAAGAAAGGAAACTAAAGCGGTTGTTTCAGTTAATTTGCACAAGGGTGTATATATGAATAAAGAGAAACGGAAAACTTTTCTTTACCGACGCGTTTCTTCCTCTGATGGACATATCAAGTCTCATTTGTCTTGTTAAGGATTTTATTTGGTAATTTTTTTTTATAAACAGAAGTAAAACATATCGTTAAATTTTCAAAAATTTTAAATTGAAGAATTCTCATAAATATTCTTCAAGCTAACTGCGAAAGTCAAGGCAAACTATGGAGGGCACTAAGTGATGTAATTAAAGAATAACTATGGAGGACACTAAGTGATATAATTTAATGCATAATAAACGAAAGTGTGTAAATGTTGCTGTTGACTTTATTTTCTTATTTGCTTATATTGATTTACATTTTTAATTTATTAATGTCATTATTATATATTTTTTATTTTAATTATTATATATTTTTTATTTTAATTATTATATATTTTTTATTTTAATTATTATATATTAATATTTTATTTTGATAAACTATTTATGAATTCGTTTATTTTAAATAATGGAAGGTTTTGATTTAGCATTTTTGTTTTAAGGTTTTCAAATTTTTATGGTAATGCACGTTGGCTTGCGAAAGAAATATTTCTTTAGGAAAGGACGTATTTGAAACAATCCAGCTTTAAAAATTTGGCATGACTCTCAAGAACATTCCGTCTAAGTCTTCTTTTAATAAATACAACATTCTTTAGATTGAAGTTGTATATACATATGTATACACATGAAATTTTAAAATGTCGGAATTTCAAAATTATTATTATTTTTTTTTTTTTTGCAATTATGTTCGTCTGGAAGATAATGGTCAAACCTTGATTTAATAAGTTAAGATTATAGTGATGGGAGAAGCAACCTCATGGGAGTTAGTTGTACAATGTTCATTCGAAGAAGCTGCTTGAGTGGAACTTACATCTCACCAAAGGAA
>OZ010610.1:19720505-19738005 GCA_963932145.1 Acanthosepion lycidas
ATATATACACACACACACACTGCAAATGACAAAATCAAAACCAAACAACGCGCATGCGTGCCATTAAAATATAAATTTACCCATCGCACCCTGTATATATATTAGGTCGTATCCGGTAAATTGCTCGAAATCAATTGCTCGACACTAAATTGCTCGAAATCAATTACTCGAAAAATAATTTCTCGAACTATCAATTGCTCGAAAGGCAGATTGCTCGAAACCTGTGGTTAAAAAAAATAAAACTACATTGTTTCTAATATTTACTATAAGATAAAATAATCCAACTTTATTGTTGTTAACTGAACAGTTAAAATTAAAGAACGAGTACATCTATGTAGCAGGTCTTATTTTTATTTTTTTCCTCGAAAGGCAGTTTGTTCGAAACCTGTGGTTAAAAAAGAAATAAAACACATGCTAAGCATTTCCATTTTTTTTTTTTTTTTTTTTTTTTTTACACATTTCACATTTCCAGTAAATCTTATTGTTCACTGTTTTGTCCTTAATATATAGATATCCATCCAAACACAACTTCTTTCTTTTTTCGCTCTCAACAAAAGTTATGTCCATCACTAGGGTTCGAGATCTTTAAAATAACTGAAATAGAAATAGAAAACAAATATAGAAAAAAAATCAGGATTGCTGAAGTTGAGTGTTATGGTCCCTTTTATATCCAGCTCCGTTGATGTGTCATAAGACGGCGCAGTTTACGTGGTGCTTCTAGCTTCGAAATTACTTCGAGCAATCTGCCTTTCGAGCAATTGATAGTTCGAGAAATTATTTTTCGAGACATTGATTTCGAGCAATTTACCTAGATCCATATTAGGTAATTAACTGACAAGCGGAAGCATTCTATGTAGCGCGTTTCGTCTTCATAAAAGACTTCATCAGACTAACGTAATGTTCAAATTGATGGAATTATATGTATGTCGTAGGTGACAAGGTAATACAAGTGTAAACGTCGGCTATGATTATGTACCGAGTAGAAACGCCAAAGATGTTTCTTTTGTTTGTTTTTTTTTATTATTCGGTCGATCTAGCTCGGACATTCATCAGCCTATCCTGTCAACCATCACGTTCCTGTATCATGGTTGAAAGGTCATTAGGGTGGCATTCTGTGTCATAACAGCTGATTAATCTAGGTGATTGCTGGCCGACCAGCCCGTCTTGCTCCATGGCGAGGTATCCAAAGCAGTAGATCACTCGCGTGTTCTCGTTTTGTTCGCCAGCAATGTCCTGCAAAGCGCATTCTGCGTTCACGTAAGTTTATGGAAATATCGTATGTGTCCATAGATCCGTGATTTAGATGGGTGTTGTCTCCAAGAGATGTTAAGTATAGCTCTCAGCATCCGAGTGTAAGTTCCATCAAGCTTAGGCTCTAGGGTTTTAGTTAATGTCCTTGAATTGGCATCATACATTAACACAGCCTCTACAGTGGCTCGAAAAGAATCTATGTCTGAGGTTGTCTGGTAGATCAGACTCCCAGATTACATCCATTTTATGCAAGGCAGCCCAGGCTTTACCTATGCGAAATTTCGCATCCTTTTCAGTAGTTTATTTCACTTCCTAGGCACGTAAAAGATTCAACAGATTTTATTGATAAACCTGAGACAGTTTGCATTGAGCCTTGCTGGTTGAAGCTTATGAATTCAGAGGAACGCTAAATTTTAAATTTTTAAACTTTAAATTTTTAAATTTATAATTTTCAAATTTTAAAAAGAAAGTTTGTATTGAGCCTTACATGTTGAGGCTAATGAATTCAGAGGAACGCTAAATTTTAATTTTTAATTTTTTAATTTTTAATTTTTAATTTTGTAATTTTAAAATTTTTAATTTATAGCGTCCTACATGTCAAGAAACACAGCAAAGCCAATCTCTTTTGGTTTCCCAAGATTTTTGTTTTTATCGCTTTTGTTTTTAATTATTCAACGTTGTGACTACAGAAGATTTTTTTAAGGAAGGTGAAATGTAAGAACATAAATTCACCACCTATAAGCCACCCACAGTAGAGGAAACAAAAACTTCGAGAGTTGAGTTACTAAAGGGAATTAACTGAGACTAAGATATCCAAAAAGGACATGGCACATGGAATTAGAACACTCTACACCCGTGGACTAATTTGAAGGGTTCAGTTTTAAATTCTAATGTATATCACCTGAAGAAGGCTGGAGCGCACAACGGCCGAAACGCCGTGAATATAACAATAAAGATGAGAACAATGATGTAAAAGTGTAAATCAGCCATAGAGCCCATGTAAATATAAAATTTTTAATTTTAAAATTTTTAATTTTTAATTTTTAATTTATAACGTTCTACATGTCAAAAAGCACAGCAAAGCCAATCTCTTGGTTTCCCAAGATTTTTTTGTTTTTATCGCTTTTGTTTTTAATTATTCAACGTTGTGACTACAGAAGATTTTTTTAAGGAAGGTGGAATGTTGTAAGAACATAAATTTACCATGCAGTATTCAGAAATCAGTGCACTTTTTATACATTGTCACCTTAGTAAATTACTTTCTCTTTTAGCAGCATCTTAAAGTCAAAAATGGTCAGACACATGATTTTATCTTTTGATAAAAAAATAACTATATTTTTCAGGTATGCTGTAATTATGGGTTAAAGTACTCAACATCAGGGATACCCTAGTTTCGACTCTCACCACCTATAAACCACCCACAGCAGAGGAAACAAAAACTAAGAGAGTTGAGTCACTAAAGGGAATTAGGTGAAACTAAGATATCCAAAAAAGACATGGCACGTGGAATTAGAACAATCTACCCCCGTGGACTAAATGAAGGGTATAATTCTAAATTCTAATGTATATCGCCTGAAGAAGGCCGGAGCGCACAACGGCCGAAACGCCGTGAATATAGCAATAAAGAAGAGAACAACGATGCAAAAAGTGTAAATCAGAAATAGTGCTAATGCAAATATAAAAGCGGACATTGAAGACAACAGCATGCGGCGACAGTCTATTTCATGCTTAAACGCAATCTTCAGGCCATATCCGTTGTGCTTTGGCTCGTCTATTTATATATGCGGTTATGTGGTTATTTGTAGATATTATATATATATATATATATATATATATATATATATATATATATATATGGGGGGTGCTAATTGTTAAATTAAGGTCAACCCCAAGCATGAACAGCCTGTTACATGCTTGAAGGTATCCTTCAGGCTATGTGTGTTGTGTTTTAGTTCGACTATTTATATATGCCGGTTAATGGTGCATTATGGGTAGCAAGGTCTGTTGTGTTGTTTTAACGGTTATGTTTCAAGTTATTCTAGATTCTATAACGTGGGAATAATTGTGGATCCAGATGCAGATGTTTGTAACTATTTTATATTGTTGTTAATTGCTTACTTGTTATTTATTATTGATTACTTAATTAATTGTTGTTGATTACACACACACACACACACACACACATGGAATTAGAACACTCTACACCCGTTGTCGGCATTAAATAACCCATTGAAGTTGATATGCTATAAAAAAACAAACCAAACCAAACCGATATGTAGATTATTATATCATACCTCTACCCCCACTACACACGCACACACGGATACATAGATGTGATATTTTGAAAGCCTTTTAGTGGTGCTCACCAATAATGAAACTAATAAGGTAGCGAAAATTCTTGTTCCTTCTTATATTCTCCTTCTTCGGATAAGCATAGCAGATTATCCCTCACATGCAATCATATCCCTGAAATGTACGGGTTTTATATCTCTTGTAGATCCTGGGTTTCTTGTTTATGTACATTGTTTCTTTTCGGAATTTTTTATTTTCCTTCTCTGACTGATTTTCTTTTCGAATTTTTTTTTAGATCTGTAGGGACATTATAATCATTAATAAAGAAAATTAAAATATAAAATAATAGATTATATAAAAAATAAAAATAATAAAAAGTTTCCTTATATGCAATAAAAACTGTTCCCGCGGAAAATACCGACATCCCGCCAAAAGACGTTGAATTCAGTCTCTCTGCCAATAGCCTTGGGACAGTCAACACGTGTCCAAATTCTCTCTCTGTGACATAGCGTGTAATAATACGAAGTAACTTCTTCCTTTCATTACATGCGCCATGAAACATTTGTAACCAAAAATACACACACCAGTAAACATAAAAAATAAATTGTATGATATGAATGCACAATTTACCGTGCTTTCACAGTTATCCCTTGTCTGTTTTATTTCTGTGATGTATGCATTTTATTTCCCGTGAACAGGAAACTATTCCTGATGCTATGATGTGAACCCGACAGATGTGTCATTTCCTCTTGGACATCGCGGTCTTGATGGTCCAATTTTGTACACAAGATATTTTTTCTTCCATTGTTACATCTTCGTCAGACGTTTTGGATTCTTTTGGGTGCTGCTGCTGCTAATCTGCAACTATGTTTTCATTTGTTTCATTCTATTAGGGCCATGTTTCGTTGTTGATCTGCGAATTCATCATTAAAAGTGCCTATGGAAAGCTCTTCGTCCTTTTCACATCGTATTTTTTCACAGGATTTCATCATGGGCTAATATGCGGTTCCTATTTTTAATAATGATCGTGTCGTTCCTTTTCGCATGGTAAAATTGGCCAATTCCAGATCCGATATATTATTCATTTTATAGATAAATAGATACATACATACATGGATTTAAAAGGCATGAGATAGATAGATAGATAGATAGATAGATAGATAGATAGATAGATATGAACAGAATAAGATATAACAGACTGAGATAGATAGATAGATAGATAGATAGATAGATAGATAGATAGATAGATAGATATGAGCGGAATGAACTCAATAGATATTGATAAACAACTGTGATCGTGAAATCAAACAAGTCTGCAATTGCCTCGATATTTTATACTTTTCTTATGTTTTCATTTTTCCCGACATGCTTTGTTTTATTATGGCGTTCGCTTTCTCTCAAAGTAACACCTTCTCCTCCTCCTCCTCATTATTATTATTATTATTATTATTATTATTATTATTATTATTATTATTATTATTATTATTATTATTCTCCCGCACTTGTATATGCGTGTGCTTATCTTGTATACCGTATAGACGTTTGATAAAAGCAGCTGTGAAATCATTCTCTAGCAAATACCTCCTGTAAATGAGTCGTTCATCTGATCGAAAGTGGATAGGATACACAATCACAGACAGAATCGAGCTATTTCGGTGCCAATTTTCTTTGATTACAAGTACACTTCCTCCTGCACTTAAAAGAGACGGTCAATGTATTTCCTGATGTTTGCGGTAAATACCACTTGGCCACAGTGAATTATAAATTTTCGAGAGTCATATTTTAAAGCATAAAAAATAATGAAAATAAATGCTCCGTAATTCTGATTGTTTAACCTCAGTGGATTCATTCATACAATAAAACATTTAGAATTAACCAGCTCTATACCATTTCTCGTACGTTAAGTAACGTTGAGCCAGGTCAGTACCTAAATGGGTGAATAATGCTTAGATGTGCGACTGGTGTAAAGGATAGATATGAACATAGATAGATAGATAGATAGATAGATAGATAGATAGATAGATAGATAGATATGAACAGAACAAGATAGATATAAACTCACTGAGATATAATTATACACACTTGTTAATCGGAGAGCTGATTTCCAATTCCGGTTTGGTTCGTTATATTCACTTACGCGCAAATACTCTTGGGAAAGGTATAAATTCACATCTTCTCCCCAGTTATTGGTTAATTAGTAAACCTTGTATCAGTAAATCATTATTATCTAAAAAAGATTCTTACAAGCTAAAAATATTTTCTAGTTTTAAATAACCTACAAATAATTGATAAGCCATAGAACATGTAACAATCAATCAATCAATTACTGATTAGTCACACAGGCATATCTTTTAAATTTATTTACATTCTCTGGAGCATAAATGTATAGAAACTATCGTGGCCACCAAGTAAGGGATCAGTTTATATATAGATTTTAATATGGAATTGATCCCCCACTTTATATTCACATTATAATTTCTTGTTTGTTGATAAGCTGTAGAAAACGAGTCAATCAATCAATGAAATACTGATTAGCTATACAGGCATGTATTTTAGATTTACTTTCATCCTCCGGAGTACAAATGTATACAAACTAACGTGGACGCAAAGTGAGGGATCATTTTATTTATTGATTTTAATATAGAATTTACCTCCCACTTTATATTCACGTTATTATATATTATTGTTATTATATATTATTGTTTCTTTATCAAATTCAAATCAGGTATGAATCCACCTCTTCTCCTCCCAGCTATGGGTTAATTATTAAGACTCGTATCACTAAACTATTATTATCTCCAAAAACAAAATTCTTACACTCTAAGAATAGTTCTATCTTTAAATCAATAGAACTAACCAGAGTGAATAATAACTGCATTTTTAGTCTAGAAAATGCACCTCGTATAAAACGTACTCCCATTTTCAAAAACCCAACGAGCTTTAGATGTTAGAGGTGATACCTTGTAAAACCTGTTGTACAAGAGGTTATGTTGTTAGATGCCTTTCCATTTGGACTAGTATACGCATTTTAATCGTGTGCATTTAGGCAGTAAACATTCTTTAAATTAAATGCTATTAATGACAACAGACATCAACTAAGAAGGAAATTCCATCAAAACTTGTCCAAAGCTCATTTCAGAATAAATATGGTCCAAGTCTTCGACTTTCTTAAGTCATCATCAGGATAGGCAGAAACAAATTTGCGAGTGTTGCGACAGAGACAAAGAATGTTATGACGTAGGGAAGGTGTTTTATGTGTGTGTGAGTTTTCATATATACATATGAAGATGCGAGCTCTTAAATCATAATTGTTTTTATTTGAAGATACAGTAGGATCCTTGGCAACCTGACTAAGAAGGCCTTCCGGATATGAGGAATTGGTTACAAAGTCCGGATATGAGGGATTATATTTAGATTAAAATAAAAGAAATGAAATCAGGTTTAACATTTATTTTCAATGTTTTATAGTAAACAAAATAAGCTAATGGTGAGTGAAATATAACGGAATTGATTTTAGGAAAAAGAAATAAATTATGTTAATGAAAATTCGTTAAATTAAGTATGCCACGTATGCAAAACAAATAATGTAACGAGGATTTTTTAATCGCTGTTGTCTGATGATTCTTTCCCTTCTAATGTTATTCTCAACTTTTTCCGCATTTCGTTTTGCATTTGTTCTTGATTATTTTTTTTAAACGAAAGACACTTTTTTACTCTGTGTGTGTTATTACAATCGTCATAAATGAATGCTGGCTTTCTTTCCATAAAACTAACAACATTTTCAATAGCTTTTTCAATTTCAGTCCAGGTTTCATCACAATCATGTATCTCGTCGCTATCTTGTTGCAGATGTGTCTCGTTGTCATCCTTTCCTCTTATTCCCATCATCTTTTGCACCAAATACAAGCCATTAGGGTGAAATAAGCATAAGCAATTATCCAAAGTAAATTTCCTGAAAAACAGAGATTTCAAATCAGTTGCATATCACCCAAATAATTCAAAGATATGCATCAAAATCATGTTCGGATATGCGAGATTCCGGATATGTGGGATTCCGGATATGAGGGATTCCGGATATGAGGGATTCTACTGTTTTTGTTGTATGTGTAATACTTCGAGGCAGGTTGTGTTATATGTGCATTACTTATGGGCACGTGGACAAGTGGTTAGCACGTTCGCATTCTGACTATGAGTCCCGGGTTCGAATCTCACCGTGGTCAATTTGTCAGGAAGGAAACTTTCTGATGTTATCGGACTAGAGAGGACGATCCCAACGTGCGGTACCTCTGGAAAGTGCCTGAAAACCATACTACGGGTTGACACAAGCCTTGTGAGTGAAATTGGGCTGACGGAACCTTTGGTTGCCGTCGATAGCTGTGCTAGCACGAGGTTACAAGTCATCGTGGCCGAGGGCTTGAGCGTGCTGGCCTTGTTCAAAATTTTTGATCACTCTTTCTCAGAAACTGTAACTAAAGTTTGCGCAGTATAAACCACATAATAAATACAATGCAGCTGAGCAAGCGTCTGCAATAGGGATTGGCTAGTTGCCTTATTAGACAGGTATCCTCGGATACGAGTGGCCAGCTATACATATACATACATTTCCCAAGAGTATTTGCGCGTAAGTGATTTGATTTTTCGAATATTTTGATACTATTTACATTATTTGGACTATTGTCGTCGTCTTTGTCGCCCTATTTATGTAAAGAGAATATATAGTGCTTCAACATTCTCTGCAAAAACAGCAAAGGTAAGCATGAGTTATAACTTATGGCACTCCATATAGTGATGTAAGTTGTTGGGTTCAGTATGCTGTAAGGGATTACACTCTGGAAGCTGTTGCTCACGAGATCTGTCATGTATGCAAACAATAATAACTTTTATGAGAATAGAGTCTTCTCTTATCACCAAGCAAATATGGCGACAAAGATGAGGAGAATAGTCTGAATAATGTAAATAGAGTACATAATACCTCATCTCAGACATATAGACAGATACTGAAGGGCCAAAACGTTGTGATAAATACGGCGACAAAGATGAAGACAATAGTCCGAATAATGTAAATAGTGTACATAATACCTAATCTCAGAAATATAGATAGATACTGAAGGGCCGAAACGTTGTAATAAATATGGCGACAAAGACGAAGACAATAGTCCGAATAATGTAAATAGTGTACATAATACCTCATCTCAGGAATATAGATAGATACTGAAGGGCCGAAGCGTTGTAATAAATATGGCGACAAAGACGAAGACAATAGTCCGAATAATGTAAATAGTGTACATAATACCTCATCTCAGAAATATAGACAGATACTGAAGGGCCAAAAAGTTGTAATAAATATGGCGACATAGATGAGGACAATAGTCCGAATAATGTAAATAGTGTACATAATACCTCATCTCAGAAATATAGACAGATACTGAAAGGCCGAAATGTTGTGATAAATATGGCGACAAAGATGTGGACAATAGTCCGAATAATGTAAATAGTGTACATAATACCTCATCTCAGAAATATAGACAGATACTGAAAGGCCGAAATGTTGTGATAAATATGGCGACAAAGATGTGGACAATAGTCCGAATAATGTAAATAGTGTACATAATACCTCATCTCAGAAATATAGACAGATAATATTTTGAAACTGTTTGTCAGTAGCTGTCTAATGTTACTATGATGCTTATGCTGCTTATTAATATGTTGACTTGGTCCGATGAGTGGCATTGTTATTGTAATTGTTATACTAACAACGTTTCACTCGTTAAACATCGGACCAACTTCAGGTTTCTGTCACTATAATTGTTACTTTTAAACCGAACTATATACTAGATCCACGGGAGCAGATTGTTCTCATTCGACTCTCCATGTTGATGGGATATCTCATACCAATCAAATATTTTGTCCAGTTTATTCATCTTTATGTCGCTTATCTGTTTCTTCCACTTCATCAGAGTCTATGATTTCTCCCCATTATTAGATGTGTACCAAGAAACCAAATATATTTTAACCAACGCTTTAAATCTGCTAGGTCAATGAATGTTGTCATTTTGAAACCCTAAACTTAGCATCTGTACTCAGGTGGTGGAATTGTGAGTGTCTTTTCTTTCTTAATAAGAGGCCCAGGAACGGTGCTTATCATTATGCTAGGTGTATTGAGGAGATTGTAACAGCCTAAAATATACCTGATTAGCCTAAAAAACTACACCATAAAGTTTTAGTCTAGAGTATACTGCAGAGTTAAGTGAAGTCGGAAAGCCTGTTTCCAAGAACAAACCTATTATACATATTGGTTTCCGACTACAAATGGCCATAACCTCCAAACAAGAATGCTTAACATGAAGTAAGATTCTTAGCCTCTATGACCTTCCGTATATATGAGAGATACTGAAAAGTTCTTGATTTGACCCACTTCGCAAAAGCTGACCAAATGGCTAAGCCTAAAGCTTTTGTGGGATGTGAAGGTGTCCTTTTGAGTTGAACCGATATCTTTTCGTATATATGAAGGATGGCGAAAAGTTTTCGGTCCAACTCCCATCCCAAAATCTAACCACATAACTAAATATCAGATTGCTTTTTCCTTTTCTAGAGCGAGTCCCTTTTTTGTCGAGCCCAGATATATTCGTATATATGAGGGGGATGCTAAAAAGATCCAACCCACTTCCCAAAAATTGTCCAAATGTTCATCCTTTTTTTTTTTTTTTCAAGAAAATGTATTCTTGACCGGGCCGAAAACCTTTCAGCACCTTCTAGTAAAACTTTGGAAAATTTAAGCACGTTTTATACAAAGAAAGGTACGACATATTTTCGAAAGTTTACGGCAAATAAGACTACCGTCCTTTTTCCTCAAACATGGATTTTCCTGGATTTTATATCCAAAGATGAAGTAGGCAAATATTTACTCAGAATCTGTACACTTCAAGGATCTTTTTAAAAATTAATTCACCTCAAGCAAGGCGATAATGCTGCAAAGGGTTTATAGGGTTTATTGAGAGTGAAATAGACTAAGACTTCTGGGAAGAGAAAGGACAATAAAAGAACAAGCTTCAAGAAGACAGAAAATGGTGATTGGCGTTGCATTTAAATTTGTGAAGATTTTCGGTGGCAAGGGAGCAAAAAACCGAAAGAGAGTTCCACAGGCGAGAAGTGCGAGAAAAGAAACTTTTGAAGCTGCAATTGCGGTTAGATCTAGTTCAAAAGTAAAATGGTATAACCTAGTTACGTACCCGAAATATTAGATAATTTAAACGTAACTAAATAAATTATGAGGGGATATGTGCCAACAAATTCGGTGATGAGATTTTATGAGATTTACTCAGCAGAATATTTTATGAACATGAATATTACTTAATTTAAAATGAACACGCACAAAAATGTACACCGTTGTACAAATTACTTGAAACAACTGTTTTAGTTTACTTTCTTTCACCATACAGTCAGTTTTAGGCACACTAGAATGGCAGGGTGTAATGGATTTCCATTTTTTCCTCGGATTAGGTCATTTGCAGTGGTGTGCAGTAATATGAATCTATTTTCGGGGTGTATGATGAAATTTGTTTGGCCTTGTGTTGTAACCTAAGGAAGGTTACTGAATGGAATAATCAAACGAAGGTTGGTAATGAACGATAATACTTAGGACAAGAACAACACATATAAGACTCGCCAGTGGCGTGTAGAAGAAGTAGTCTAGTAGTAGTAGAAGTAGTCACTGCTAGGAGTGAGTCAACTGAATTCCACAATGGATCTCTAATTGCAGGATATCTACCAACCATCCCACGCGGTCAGATGTAGCACAAGGCCGAATTTAATGAGGACTCGGACAAAAATTCCCGTGGACCCCGTATAAAACAGTGTAGAGTAGCTGTTTCCCGAGATGAGACTCTGCCCTTCGACATAGCCTCGTCTGGGGATCCTCTCTGCCCGGAGGCAGAGAGTTTGACCATCACAGCTGGAGATGAATCTCCAACTAAAGGCCAACATGAAGTATTTACTACTGTATTTATGTGATTGGGGACATACCTATTATCGTCCGTATGTATGCTATAACAACTTGAAAATTAATGCGTCATCCGGGATTAGATCAGATTTTCATCACGCGCAGAAACTATTGTCTCGACTGTCGATTAGTTGTTCTATAGCCATTGTCTGCGATAGACGTTACCCCAAGGAAGTGTACGAAAATGGTAACGCTGCACGAACACACTGGCAAGCCTTACCAGTGAATAAATCAAAATACTATAGACTGGCCCTGAAACTTTCCTGATTTTAATCCAATCGATAATCTGTGGTCAATCTGCAAGAAACGACTTCGTGGAATCGACATACGAAGTACTAACATGTGCATTGGGTTATGTTTCGTCGAAATAATACGAAAAAAAAGTAAATAATAACGGAATTATTCGTTTTGTTTCAATTAATTTGCACAAGAGACAATTTTATATAAAGATCGATAGTCAAATCGAAAACATTTCGTTCCATCTTTTTTCTGGGCTAAACTATGTGGAAAGCCCAAGGCCTTCGTGATTTTTCTATCTCCTTCGCATCCAACATCTCATGGTCTTATCTACTTGATCTCGGAACTTCAAAAGGGTACGATATGGGTCCTTCTTAATCGGGCGGTGGCCACCAGTATCGTTCCTCATTTTCACCGTATCAGTTCTACGTAGAAGACCTTTATCTGAAGCCGCAAATAATTCCAAATCAAAGTACTATAGATTGACCGGAAACTCTCCTGATTTAAATCCAATCGAGAATCTGTGGTCAATTTGCAAGGATCGACTTCGTTGAATGTGCACTGGATCGTGTTTCATTGGAAGAATACGGGAAAAATTAAATAATAACGAAATTATTTGTTTTGTTTCAATTAATTTGCACAAGGGTGTAATTCATCAACTAAGTTCACCGAACTATACTGGCAACTTCATATGTCGTGATTCCGACGTTCTCACCAGTGAGGCGTTCAGTCAATCGACAATATATAAAGTGAGTTTCAACCACAGCTGCGGGCTAAATTTGAACATGGGACTGAATTACTGGCAGTGTATCTGGTGCAGATATGAAACAGCGCTTCTGGGCAGGTTCCTCTTAAGACTGACGTCAACGCCAAAGGCGATGGGGATCTTCCGATGGAATCAACTGCCACGTGTCCATAATCAAGACTAGGCTTGTAAGCGTTCTGGGACTGCAAAGGAAATATTTGTCGCAGATTACTTCCACCGCGCAGAGAACAAATCACTGTAAGTTCAGATTCGAATATCGGGGACAGAAAGAAATGCCGAAAACTCGATTCGCAGGTACTATCTCACAAATCACAATGCACGTAACCAGTCAGAAAAATAACTCACTCTCCGACGAACGCGGCAGCCAAAATGCACGAATTTTCTTCCCCGATTCGAGAACACCAACTGCTTTTATCGGCCGATCATTTTTATCATTCGTCGACAGCTGGGAGAGGACGCCCAATTTTTGCATATCAAAATACTTTTACAGCAACTCCTGCGACGGACTTGTTTTTAATTTAAATATTCCGTCTTCAGCATGTCATGCGGAATACGTGCCCTTTTTTTTTTTTTGTAAATAATTTTCTTTTTCGCCACATTTTCCGTCGTAGGATACACGCGATGCGCTGTCTCTTGGTTTGACGAGGTAAGTCGCCGTTTTCTTCGCTGTAAGCCTTCAAATCATGGCTTTAGTCTAACCTGAAGAGTGATGAACTCCGCTAGAATTACTTTGCCCAAGACACGCTATGTATAAATGAATAACTCCTGAGACATGTGTAGGGAGCTAGTCAACTGCTCAAAAGCGTAATGGCTCTACAACCACATTTGGTCAAAAGACTGATGATAATGGGATAATGTACACACAATTGCCAAACCTAATCCATGTTGAGTTGTTGAATATTCGCTTACACACACTGTACTGAATATTTTCATTAATACAGATGTATCCCAGAGCTAACAGTCGCTGGATGACGGTCAAGTGAATCCTGTCACTCCTTACTGGGTGAGGGATCAATTCCGATGGATTTTGCTCTCTTTATATCGTTTATGCTAAGAGTCGCTGGATGACGGTCAGGTGACACTTGTCGCTGCTTACTAGTTGAGGGATCAATTCTGATGAGTTTTGCTCTCTTTATGCCGTTTATGATAAGAGTCGCTGGATAATGGTCAGGTGGCACCTGTTGCTAATGTCACCCGATGAGTGATCAAGTCCGAGGAATTTTGTCTCTCTTACGCCGTTTATGCTAACAGTCGCTGAATGTTGTTCTTTACCTAACTTAATCCACTTTATGCCGTTAGCTTTCATATTTCATTTGATAATTGCCAACATATTTTCGGTGATTTATATACTGAAGAGGTTTCCTGTTGCCTTATTGACGATCGTCCATTGAGGCACCGTCTCGAGTTAGGTGTCCGTTGAATCATCAAAAGTATATTTGCCCTTTGATAGATCTTATTTTTTTCGAAAGTAGAGTAGCCGGCTTAGTCGACGATACATCAAAAGTAGAAAATATACTTATATATTAGAATTAGAATTATTTTTTAAAAAAACCTGATTCCTTCGCTACATAAGAATTCTCATGTTTCAAAAACAAGAGCCAAAAGCTCTGTTTCATCCTCATGCGAATTTTTTTGAAAAAAACAAATTTCGCTTGAGGACGAAACAGTTTTTGGCTCTTGTTTTTGAAACATGAGAACTCTTATGTAGCGAAGGAATCATATTTTTTAAAAATTATAATTATAATTTAGGCTCTACTTTTGTACTGATCACTGTTTTTTAAAAATAAAAACAAAAATATTAAAGAACTCCGGATTATTTACCTAACGTGTATTTTTCTATATATATATACACACATATACATGTGTATGTGTGTGTGTGTGTGTGTGTGTGTGTGTGTGTGTGTGTGTGTGTGAATAAAAAGAAAGTACAGTAAGATATATAATCCGGTGTTCTTACTGATATTTTTTATTTTTACAAAACAGTGCTCAATGTAAATTTACAGAGCATAAATATTATAAATTAATTGATTTAACATATGTTTTTTCGCTACACAATAATAACCATGTTTCAAAAAATGAAGCTAAAAACTCCAATTCCAAAATTCGCTTGAAGATGAAACAGAACTAATGCTTTTAATTTAATTATATAATTAAATTTGAAGTTTTTAGCTTCAGTTTTTGAAACATGGTTATTACTGTGTAGCGAAAAAAAGTATTTTAAATCAGTTAATTTATAATATATATATACATATATATTATAAAGAGGTAATCATACAATGAATCACTTAGTAATATTAACAGACTTAATATAAGCATTAACTTTTTAACTATCCATCATTGAATGACACAATCCTTATGTTTAAAATTGCTGTCAGATAGACCTGGTGTATTTTTAGAGCAGCAAGTACTTTCGAAAACTTCACGTTCCGATCGTCAGGCTGTAATTAAGTCTGTCAGCGAAGAAAATTCGCCATTAATTACATTAATATTACTAAGTGATTCATTCTATGATTACCACTTTATAGTATAAAATATATACTACCCAATATAATACGTTTATATATATATATATATATATATATATATATATATATATATATATACGCACAAGGAACAAAAAGTTACTCATTTTAAAATAAACACAGTAGCTTGTCAGGCGTTTTTAATGAAATTTTAATGAAAGAAGGATTGCTGCCCAAATACACAATTATTAAATTCCATGACCTGCCAGCCAACAAGAAAAATAAATCGGAGTGCCTTGTCAGTCCTCTTCAATGGAACTTGTATAGAAGAAGAAATGCTGCCCAAATAAACAATTATTAAATTACAAGTCCCCGATGGAACAAGGACAGTAAATCGCAGAACCTGTCAGTCATCTTGAACAGACGGAGATAGATAGATAGATAGATAGATAGATAGATAGATAGATAGATATGAACAGAATGAGATAGATATGAACAGATTTAGATAGATAGATAGATCGATAGATAGATAGATAGATAGATAGATAGATAGATAGATAGATATGAACAGATTTAGATAGATATGAACAGAATCAGATAGATATGAACAGATTTTGATAGATAGATAGATAGATATGAACAGAATCAGATAGATAGATAGATAGATAGATAGATAGATAGATAGATAGATAGATAGATAGATAGATAGGAACAGAATCAGATAGATAGATAGATAGATAGATAGATAGATAGATAGATAGATAGGAACAGAATCAGATAGATAGATAGATAGATAGATAGATAGATAGATAGATAGATAGATAGATAGATAGATAGATAGATTTGAACTAAAAAAATGTACTAAAATCAAGAACTAAAAAAGAAAGAAAGTAAAAAAAATGAACAAGCCGAAAAATTGTTTAAAAAAAAAAGAAAATAAAGAAGTTAATCCCACTAAAAATAATTCAATTAAATATTACCAAAACCCATTTCGAAATTTCAGACCAAAAAAAAAAAAATTCTGCCAGTGTGTTTCCGGAAGAATCAATTTTAGATAATCCTTAATGGAATTTCATTTCATAGATTATTCACCAATTAATCATATTGTGAGATTTCAGTTTCCTTTACAAACCCACATTGCTCCTTTATTGACAATGTTTCAATCTAAGATATGCCATCACAATTTACGATAGATTTGTCTAGAATTTCCTAGAGAAAATCAGTTGACTCTATTGAAGGTATTTCTCAAATAAGGAAATTCAGTGAAATTGTCTTTAGAATGATGTTTTCTTAAAATACGAAAAATATTTTCTTAAAAAGTCACTGAATTGTACTTCTTTGATGCTTCCATACTTCTAATAGCAGCAGGAAGCAAAAGGAAGTAAATATTTACAACTGAAGAATTTTTTTTTTTATTTCAGATTTGAAGATGGGTGCAAACTTCTTTAGATAATAATGAACTGAGAAGTAGGTACATATAGCCTAATGATGAACATATGTATATGCGCGTGCATATAGATAGATAGATAGATAGATAGATAGATAGATAGATATGAACAGACTGAAATAGATATTTCTAAGCATAAAATTTACATATTTTCTTCTCCCATCTTATCCATCCTTATGTATCTTTCAGTGCGCCCACATCGTTACGTTACCGAATGTGATACAAGGTCAGTTTAAATTTTGTCTAAGGGCAATACCATGAAAAAATTGCTCAAGCCCTCTCGGCACTTTCCCTTTTTAGTTACGCCTCAGGGGTTGCTTAATGACCCCAGCGCCCCCCCCCCACCGAAGGAGAGGTACTGCCTGAGGCGATGGCACTCAGCTTAATCCTGAAACCGCGAATAATTCCAAACCGTACATATATTCTTTATAGCATCCCGTTACTACATTCCTAGTTTTAAAATAAAATATTCAGACATAGGATAGATTATATTTAAATAAGTACTGGATACCTGTAAATCTGTCCAAAATATAAATATATCATCAACAAAAAAAAATTGTTGTTATTTAACGAAACACACGCACAAACACACACACACACACACACACACACATATATATATATATATATATATATATATATATATACAGGGTGTATAAAAATAATTTTACAAAATTTAGGCGCGGGTTCCTCATACCAAAATAAGGACAAAAGTCCATATAAGCATATGTCCACAAATCCTTCCTTTTTCAGTTATTTAGTTTAAAGAAAGTTTACGGTAGATGACTCTGTGTTGTCTTGTAGACTAGGTTACATTTATCATTCGTGTACATTTGTAGCTAGTCTGTCGTCAACTTTTTGCATACGGTCACGCGAATGGTAATGGACGCGAGGCTGCACGGCTGTATCAGATTGCGTTTCCATACCGAAGGCAGTCGAGTCTTCCAACCTTTTTGCCGATGTTTATCATCGTGTTGCTGAGACAGGATCCGTGGTGCCACAAACTATGCAGCAAGGAAGACCGACATCCGCTCGTGCGCCTAACC
>OZ010610.1:19743005-19760505 GCA_963932145.1 Acanthosepion lycidas
TTGATACACTGTGTGAGTGTGTGTATGTGTCTCTATGTCTGTGTGTCTCTGTGTGGATGTCTCTCTGTGTGTGTAGAGGACCGTGTGCTTTTGAGTTGTTGAATTGGGAACACGTGCGTTTATTTCCGGCTAGAAAGTCCAACTACAAGAAAATAGCGGACTGTAGTTGTGTCCAACCGAAGATGAAAAGAAAACTAACAAGACCAATATATATACACTGCGTGCCAAATTATTATCCAGATAGCTTCTTTTCTAATATTTCAAAAACCGTCCAATCAATTCACACAAAATTTTCACACAATGTTAGCAACACTGATCTGAGTAATCACTGTAAACAAATTGGCGCCATATTTGTTATCAGCTCCGTGATTTGAGCGTGCCAAATTATTAGAAAGGTTCAGTAAAATTCCCAGAATTGAGCAAACAAAACGTTTATTAATGTTGAACGTGAATGTTTATGATCAAAAGAAGCTAATAAATAAGATAATCAAACAAATAATAACAGATACAAACAAAGGCACAGTTTTAAACAAATTAATAGGGAATATGCTTTCACTGTTTTGAAATTACTTGAAAAAGTCGACGATCCATAGAATTTGTTAATTGTAGGATGTCATCTGATGTAATGCCGCGAGATATGTCAAGAATTGCTTCCCATAACTCAGCGTTGCTCCTGAATTGTCGTCCGTTGGCGTGCAGTCTTCGCTTCATGATGCTCCAATGGTTTTCGATTGGGTTAAAATCCGGAGAATTTGCTGGCCACTTCATTTTTCGAGGTCCATCGAAGCCTAACTGTTTCATATATTCAGTAGTCTTGTGAGCAGCGTGTGAGGGAGCATTATCTTGCATAAAAAACAATGGCCCTTCTGAAGGCAACTCTTTGCCTTTTCATCCACGGTTCAAGATGCTCCTTCATAAATGCTATGTATGCATCAGCAGTCATTTTGATGCCATCTCCATGGGCCCACTAATGTGTTTCCAATAATACCACCCCAGATCATTATGCCTCCACTGCCTTGTTGGCGTCTCAAACACTGATGGCGATTCTGTCCGTTCATTACCCAGCCTTTGCACCATCTATCTGGCCCATCAAGTGTTGCTAGAGTTTCGTCTGTGAAAAAACTTTAGAGAAGTTAATCTTCATATTGTCCTCGGCCCATTTCAATCGATTTTGAATGTGATTTCTCGTCAACGGAGGCTTCGATACAGGTTTGACTGTTGTTGCTATTTCCCTCAGATAAAGACAGCGAGTACTTTCAGACACAGTAGGATCCCCAATACGACTGAAAAGTTCTTGACTGGTAAGTCCAGAATTCTTCATGGCCTCTCGTTTATGTCGTGACATGAGACGACGTGAAATAACCCACGGCTTGCCTTTATATGCCCTTTTGCGTACTTGTGTAGGGTCGGCGGTGAATTTTTCACTGTTTGAATACACTTCCCTATCATTTCAAAAATTTCTAGGGTAGATTTACTTATTGAGAGTTCTGAGGTAATAGTTTTCTTTTCAGCATCACTTGAACTGCTTTTACGGCCCATCTTTTCACTAAATTCTTATACTTTTCTAATAATTTGGCACGCTCAAGTCACCGTGCTGATAACAAATATGGTGCCAGTTTGTTTACATTGCGCAAATGTAATAAACGTAAAGAGTTTGTATTTTGGTGAATGTTCGTACGTACGTGTGTGTGTGTGTATAATGTTCACGGCGTCTTCCTAAAAGTGGAGAGACGCCATCTTCTAAGAAGGCTCACATTGTAGACGTGTTCGCTGAAATGAAGAAATGAAAAAGAGAACGAGGCAAGAAGTCGCCCAGTATTTATGGTGTAGGTAGGGCGACCCCTAGTGACAATTAGGAAATTAAGAAGGAGCTAACTCCAACATGTGTGTCTCCGTGTCTGTGTCTCTGTGTGCGTGTGTATGGCTCTGTGTGTGTGTGTGTTTCGTTAAAATCCAACAAAAGATTTTATTCCTGGTTTCTGGTACATATTTAAATATAAACTGGCATATAATTGAATATATATATATATATATATATATATATATATATATATATATATATGTGTGTGTGTGTGTGTGTGTGTGTGTGTGTATTATAAAGAGGAGATCATACAATGTATCAATTAGTAATATTAATGTAATTAAGGGCGATTTCTCTTCGCTAACAGACTTAATATAAGCATTAACTCACTAACAATCCATCACTGAATGACACGATCCTTATGTTTAAAATTGTTGCCAGATGGATCTGGTGTATTTTTAGAGTAGCAAGTACTTTCGAAAACTTCATGTTTTCATCGTCAGGCTGTAATTAAATGTGTTAGCGAAGAGGAATCGCCATTAATTACATTAATATTACTAATTGATTACCGCTTTATAATATAAAATATATGCTGCCCAATATAATACGTTTATATATATATTGTTGAAACTTGACTAATGCATGGAATAATAATGCAACACAAAATGTACTTAGAACAAAATGTATTGAAACAAGAAAGTGTACACAATATTTACATATAGTCTTTTGTATATTCCTGGGAAGACCGTTCCTGAAGAATGTGTTGACTGAGTCGCAGTCGGGCAGAGTCTCTGGTTCTCTTCGATTCCTTTCCGGTACCAACCATATTTATATGGTCGGTACTCCACTATGCAAATTAGGTGGATCCTACCACAACACCCCCTCCCAAGCCTTGGAATCCCTTTTGGATTTCAAACTGGCTTCCTATATGGGTTGATGATTATGGCTATTTCTTTGTAGATCCATTTGCATACTTTTAATATTTTTTTCGTTTTGGATTCACATCCAATGGTTCCGTGAACTTTCGTTTCCTACCGGATCTTCTCGGTTCAGGAATATTCTGCGGAAGTTCCACTTGAAACATCATACATTACATCAATGGGATCTTCCTCCTCATCCGGTATACTCTCTTCATGCTCTAGAACGTAGCATTTTTTAAGTTGGTTCTGGTGCCTTTTATGAGTATTCTTCGGCCCTTTAATTATGTAAATCAGGTCACCGATTCTCTTGTCCACTATGCCTCGCTCCCAGAACTCAACGTTGTTTTTGTAGCACTTGAAAAACACCTTCTCTCCGGCGGTGTATCTTTTTCTCGTTGTATACATAGTATTCTTTACTCTATTTTTCCCTGGCAAAAGCTTGTCAAACACTGACTTAACCTTCCTAGCGAACATTAGTTCAGCTGGTACCATGTTTGAGTGTGTTCTCTGGTTTGGCGTAATTCTGTATACCTGTAGGAATTGCTGAAGCGCCTTTTCCGTTGGAACTCCTGAGGCTTTCTTCAGCGCGCGCTTTAAAGTATCGACAAATCTTTCTGCGAGTCCATTGGACCTCGGATGATACGGCGGCGTCGTTATGTGGTTAATTTGATATAACTCACAAAATTCCTTAAATTCTTCAGAAGTGAATTGTGTGCCATTGTCACTCACAATACACTCTGGCACACCGAACCGTGCAAATAGTTCATGCAAAAAAGTTGTTGTGGCATTGGACGTAGGCTGTTTGCAGCGTAGTACTTCCGGCCATTTTGTAAAACTATCTACCACTATTAAGTAGTAATAATCTTCTACTGGACCAGCGAAATCAATGTGTAATCTTGTCCACGGATGATCCGTCTTGGGCCATGGTTTGTGTACTATAGGTGGTGCCTTAGCTGCTAACGCACACCCTTTACATCGATGAACCATGTTTTCGATATCCACATCCATTCCTTTCCAATATACAAAGCTTCGCATTAAGCTTTTTGTTCTATTAACCCCCGGGTAACCCATATGAAAATCACGTAGTATTCTTTTCTGCAACTTTTTTGGTACTACTACTCTCTCACCATATAATAAAATTCCGTCACAGATTGAATAAATCTCCTGCATTTTATGTCATTTGCTACCATTTTGCTTTTTATTTCTAAAATGAAATCATCGCTTTCAGATTCTTTTTTGATTTCCTTTGATGTAACCGGTAGCTCTCTTAAAATGTTGTTTACCATGCTTTTCACCTCATAATCTGCTCTGATATTTGCAATAATTGATTCTTCGAATCTTTCTTCTTGACTCGGTACGAGTCTTGATAAACTATCCGCATGAATTATATTTTTGGATGATAGGTGCTTTATGTGAAAATCATAATTGAGAAGAATGGTTCCCCATCTCAACAGACGATTTGCCGTATAAACGGGTAACCCTTTCTTCGAACAAAAAATAGTGATCAGAGGTTTATGATCCGTTTCAAGAATAAAATGTCTGCCGTGGATGTATCTGTGAAATTTTGTTATGGCAAAAATGATACTCAGCGCCTCTTTTTCGATCTGTGAGTAACTCCTTTCTCCTGGGAGTAAAGTTCTCGAAGCATGTGCAATTGGTTTTCTGGAACCATCTGGCATTATGTGTTGAATACACGCTCCTATCCCGTATGAACTGGCGTCACTTGCCACTACAATATCAAGTTTTGGATTGTAATGGGTTAAAAAGAGGTCTGATGTAAGCATTTTCTTTATTTCATCAAAGGCTTTCTGACATTCTACCGTCCATTCCCATGCCTTGTCTTTTTTTAATAGTTCATTCAACGGAGCTCTTAGATTGTACATTCCTTTAATGAACGCTTGATAATAATTTGCGAGCCCCAGAAAACTCTGTAGCATCGCCACATTAGTGGACGTCGGCATGTCTAATCGCAATGGACCTTTCCGGATCTGGACATCTGCCATTTTTGTTGATTATGTGACCTAAATACTTAATTTCCTCCAAACCAAATTCACACTTTGACTCTTTGACTTTAAATCCAAAGTCCTGAATCTTTTTAAATACTTGATTGAGATGTTCTCGATGTTCGTCGACGGTTTCGCTCCTTACTATGATGTCGTCTAAGTAGGCGCACGCAAAGTCTAAGTCATTCAACATGACGTCCATAGCTTGTTGAAAAATGGCTGGTGCCATTTTAATACCAAAAGGAAGCCTGTTGTACTTGAATAACCCTCTATGCGTGTTTATCCCTAGTAACTTCGAACATTCTTCTTCGACGGGAATTTGGAGATGGGCATCTGATAAGTCGATTTTTGAAAATATAACTCCACCATTTAGCTTGTTAAAAATTTCCTCCGGACTCGGTAACGGGTAATGGTAGTCCTTGATTACAGAGTTCAACCCTGTCGAAAAATCAACACAGACTCTGATTTGGTTTGATTTCTTTTTAATGCACACAATCGGCGCAGACCATGAATTAGATTCTACTTTCGAAATAATTCCCATTTTTTCCAACCTATCAAGTTCTTCGTTAATTTTCTCTACACTTGCGAAAGGCACGTTACGTTTCTTTTTAAAAATTGGCATAGTATTTTCCTTTAATTCAAATTTAGCTTCAAACTTGTTACATCTTCCAAGACCAGGTGTGAAGGTTTCCGGAAACTTTTCCTTTAATTCATCTTTAATGTCCTGTCTTGTTTGCGTATTACTTTCTACTTTTCTGCAGAATGAGTTTAACGGTTTATCCCACAATTCGAATGTTTCAATAAAATCTGTACCCATCAAGTTTTCTCCATTTTTCAGAATGAAAACCTTTATTTTTTTAACGATCCCGTTCAATTTCATGGGAAGTACAACCTCGCCTTCGAAGTTAATTTCCTTTCCAGTTACCGTTCGAGCGCGTTTCGTTGACTTCATTATTGTAGGCCTTTTTAAAATTTTCCATGTTTTATAGTTCATTATTGTTAAATCTGAACCCGAATCGAGTTGAAATTTGATATTCTTTTTAAATATTTCAGTCGTCACATATTTCCTCAAACCTCTATCTGATTTGATATTCGAATGTGTTTGTCTAATTCGGCTATTGAATTTTTTCGTTTTACAACACGATCCTTTGTGTCCCTTCTTGTGGCACACGAAACATTTCTTATTTCTATATGGGGCAATTTACCTCCCAGTATCTTTCGTTGCAACGTCTGCAATTATATGGTGGAACCTTTTTTCCCCCCTCGTTCTTATTTAATTTTTCTTGTCTATTTTTCTCCAATTTTTTTCTGATGGGTAATTTGACTGTTTTTTTTATTTTTTTAATATAAGCAATGCCAGCTTCTTCGATTTTTTGAGACTCTTTCTTTAAACTTACGGCCCGCTGACACTCCTCTGCTAACTTTTTCAGGGTAAGGTTTTGTTCAGATTCGAGTTTAGACAAAACTCTACGTCTTATTTCGGCACTCTTACTGGATACCAGTCCTTGAGCAAAAATTAAACACTTAAATTCTTCCACCGTAATCTCTGCCAATCTGAAATTGTCACAATGTCTATTCACTATAGATGCATATGTTAAGTAATCCTGATCGTCAGATTTAGTGACATTCATGCATAACCATCGCTTATGCCAAAGCGACATATTTGCTCCAAACAGCTCCTTTAGCAATTTCACTGTTCCCGAGAATTCCAATTCATTCGTTCTTCTCGGTAGAATAAAATCTACAAATTTGCTATGTTCTGCTGTACCTAGCTTTCTTAGTAATAGACTGACTTTTCTTGAATTCGACCGGTTTTCACAGTCTGTGTAGAAAATATCTTCATATCGTTTAAAGTACGCTTCAAACGTTTTTTCTTCGTCTGGCACATAGTTGAAAGTTTCCAGCGAATTAATTATGGTGTTATTAGAATATGAAGAATTTCCCTCATTTGCCTGATTGTTGTTTAATTTCTCCAGTATTAACTTTTGAATTTCTAAAAGTCTTTCCTCTTGCTTTTCTTGATATTTTTGCTGGGATTTGAATAATTCAGCCTGACTCAACTGCAGGGATTTGAATAATTCAGATATGACTTTGGATAATTCATCCATCTTTTGCTGATAGTGTTCATGCAACAAAGAATATACCTTTAATTTGTGTATCTATGGATATAATATAAGCTGACCAGAAAAATCGAAACAACTTACGACTTTTTATTTTATGTCTTGCTTTTACATTCAAGCCCGTGATAATCAACTTTGGTATTTTTTTTTTTTATTACTTCTGTTCGCGTATTTCAATGACAAACCTCTGATTTTTATTATCAGCGGTAAATTCGTCACTATAAAATATTGTTGAGCAAACAAAACAAAACAAAAAAAAATAATTTTTTAAAAGTTCGTTACCTTTCAAAATCGACACGGTGTATTTATGCGCCTTTTAATTCCATGCATGTTTTTGTAGTCGGCCAGTTCGTTTTTTTTTTAACGGGTGTCTCGTAGATAACTTTTTCAATTTAAAATCACCGTTATTCGTTTACGACACCTTTCAAATTTTTCTGAGTGAACGTTCCTTATGCTTATTCGTCCTTTAACGATTTCTAAATATCCAGAAATTCAGAATCCTTCGCCGTTCCGTTAGATGTTGGATTTTTTCCTTCAGCCTGGGTTCTTCAATGACTTGTCCCAATTGTTGAAAGCTATCAATTATTAATTTTTTTTTTTTTTTCGTATGGTTCTTTATACCTCGTCGCCATTGTTGAAACTTGACTAATGCATGGAATAATAATGCAACACAAAATGTACTTAGAACAAAATGTATTGAAACAAGAAAGTGTACACAATATTTACATATAGTCTTTTGTATATTCCTGGGAAGACCGTTCCTGAAGAATGTGTTGACTGAGTCGCAGTCGGGCAGAGTCTCTGGTTCTCTTCGATTCCTTTCCGGTACCAACCATATTTATATGGTCGGTACTCCACTATGCAAATTAGGTGGATCCTACCACAACATTCGATGCATATCATTGCGTTTCATCAGTAAATGAGGGTTATTATAATTTTTATTATTTACTTACATAAAATCTCTTTTCCCGCAAAAAAAGAAAAGAAGAAAAGAAAAGAAAGAAAGACAGACAGACAGAAAGACAGACAGACAGACAGACATAAGATATAGTCTTCTCTAAATAAAAAAAAAGAAAGAAAGAAAGACACAAGATATAGTCAAAAAAGGAGAAAAGAAAGACAAAATATAATCTCTTCAAAAAAGAAAAAAAAGAAGAAATTAAGAAGAGCGAGAAGGAAAGAAAAACACAAGATATATTCAAAAAAAGAGAAAAGAAAGACAAAATATAATCTCTTCAAAAAAGAAAAACAAGAAGAAATTAAGAAGAGCGGGAAGGAAAGAAAAACACAAGATATAGTCCCTTCTCCAAAGAAAACGAAGAAGAGAGAAAGATAAATATAAGGATGATATAGAAATGTCAAGAAGCTAGACAAGATATGTTGATAATAATTTCAACCAATCAAAATAAAGTAAGATATTATGAGCCATAGACTCAAAATTCAACGGAGACATTTTGTCTATTTGAAAGAGAATTTTGATACAGTGCAATAACCTACGAACGGATGACATTTTCGCTGAAGAGGCAGCATAATTGAACAATAATTATTTAATAATATGTAAATAAAATGATCTTTAAGAAAAAAAAGGATATATGTATATATATATATATTTATATTTATATTTTTGTATATATATATATATATATATATATATATATATATATATATATATATATATATATATATATATATATAGACATGTTTTGTCTATTTATTTTATGTAAATTCTTTTCATATCATCTGATAAGCTTAATAGCATTATCATTTAAAGGAGAAAGAAAACCACAATATTGATACATATTTTTTTAATCCTAAGCTTTCGACTTCAATATATATATATATATATATATATATATATATATATATATATATATGTGTGTGGGTTTTCTAGCGGTTTACCTTGATTCGTTCATTCTTATCCATACATTGAAAGTAGAAGACAAAGCCCTGAGCTATGTAAAGTCTTTCACCTATCTTTGTAGCAAAGTCAACTACAGTGGAACTTTAGATGATGAAATCATGCATCGGATTGCTAAGGCTATCAGAGCTTTCGGCAAACTTCGCCATCGATTATGGAATGAGAGAGATATTCGACTGGATACGAAAATTCGAATTTACAGAGCTATTGTCCTTGCCGTCCTTTTTTACAGGAAACATATACGCCAGCTGGATGTTTTTCATAAAAGCTGTCTGCGTGCAATCTGTGGAATTAACCTTCAAGATATGACATCTAACGTAGACCTGTTTAACATGTGTAATATTGGAGGAATCGAGACTTTTTCTCATACAGTCTCAGTTACGGGGGACTGGTCATGTCTTGAGAAGGTCTGATGACAGGATATCCAAGATCCTAATGTACAGCCAGTTACATACAAAGACAAGCTGAATAGAAACTTGTCAGCTGTCAATATACCTCATTACACCCTCGAGCGGTTAGCCTTGGAGCACGTAGAATGGAGATCAACGTGTTTTAGTGGACTCAGCAGTTTTCAATCAGCTTGTCTGAATCATCTTCAAGAAGTGAGAGCAAGATCTAAAAGGTCAGACAATCTAACAGGGATCTCATCCCACAATCCTTACTCTTGCTTCATATGCGGCCTCCTTTGTAAATCACTAACAGTGCCACTTAAGATTATCGCACAAAATTTCATAACTGAATCAATTTTGTCAGATCCTCATACGTCGAAACCAACGGGAGAGTTTATTATTGTATAATTGTGTACTTAGGCAGCAATCCTTCATGTACATTTCATTGAACACGACAGACAAGGTGCTCTGATTTAGTTTTTTATACAATTTCTCATGGGATCTTTTTTTTTCTTCTCAGATGATAAATTATATAAAAACTGTCCCAATATTCTTTTTTTCCGAGCGCTTTCGTTTAAACATTTAGGCATTCTCAAGGTTGATATATATTAACTGTTAACAAGAGATAGATTATTGTACGTATATATTTATGTTTTCATTTTCAAAATAGAGTCAAGATATTGTGTCCATGTTCATAGTTGATATTACTGAGTGTTGCTTTTTTTTTATTAATAAGGCTTCCATTATTTTTAGCCTTTTCTTTTTTGCATGTCGATGATGCTATTATATTTGTGTTATCAACAAGTATGTTCCGAATAGGGTCCAGTAGGTTTCCATGAGTATTTAAATGATACCAAAGTAAGCTATGGTCAGAAAGGTGTAGTGCGAGTCTTCGTGTTAAACATGTTGTAGTGTGGCTTATATAATTGTTTACGAAATTTGATTGATCAGGAATACAATTCCTTAATGGACATTTAAATTTGTAAATAATATTTGTTCTGTTTAATTGTGTTCTAAGAGGTGAATTATTTTTAACTATAAGGTTGGCGGTTTTAAGCTTTTGTAATAAATAATTAATATAGTTTCTTGCTACTGTCTACTGGTGTTGTGCATTTTTATAATGTGCATAATACTAGTTTAATCTTGTTTGTAATTTTCGTTCATTTGATTTTTATAAAAAAATATTAATGTTATTGTTTCTGTTTCTATTCTCATCGATGCTATTTGCTACCTTAGACAGAAAAAGCCTAATGTGGAAATCCAACAATTGATTAGGATATCCGTTATTAATAAGCGTTTGTTTTACGTTATTTAATTCTTTAAAGAAATACGTGCGAGAGGATGAATTCTCGTGCGCTCTCTTGAGGAAATTTTTAATAACACCTATTTTAAATATATATATATATATATATATATATATATATATATATATATATATATATATATATATATATATCGTGGATCAGTTTTAATATTTGATATTATTAGGATCTACCTGGATTACATAGCAACAGATCTATTTCATGTAATATATATATATATTTGATAAATTAAATTCGTTCACTTATTCTATGAATGACTTTACACCGAGTTCCATGGAATCACACCACTTTTCAGGTGAGTTGATCTTGTGAACAGTGGATCTGATTAAGAAGATTAATTGTTTAAATTAAATTAAAATCATTTTTACAATTATTTAAACTGAAGATGAAGTCAAAAAGTGAGTACATTTTTAAGGACAACCTCTTTTTGATGTGTTTCTAATATACAGGGTCTGTATATTAGAAACATGGCAAAATATTTTATTTAACTACTATCAGGGGTGTAACTTTTAGAAGCCTACAAGCCAGAAACTGCACGGGTCTTTCTCCAAGGGATTATTTTTAGCACAAACACAGCTGTCTGCACCAGCAAGAGTAAACATTTGAACCATTCTTTTTTCAAAGGTTACTTCATGTGGTGGTGGATTTGACAGTTCTATTTATAGCTTAAAGATTGTTCCTTGTTATCAGTGATATTTCATACTTCAAAATGCTTCCATGCTTTTGTCCCGTACGCTCTCCCTTATTGATATCAGGCATCCACGTCACGGTTTTATGTGTGACTTCGGACGGACCCGAACCCGATCACTCGATGGTTTGTAACAAGACCAGATCATTCCATTAATGGAACAATCTCTTATTACATCCTTTCTTAGACAATCTTATTTTCATGAAAGATTCCAAGACATTATTTATGGATCAGTCATTCTGGGAAAGTTCACCTTACGCAACTTTTTACGAAAGGTGTAATTATAGATTTCGCCCGCTATCTGCAAATGCGTTGTTGTTGCTGCTGTTGTTGCTGTTGTCATCTTCCTCTTCCTTATTCTCCATCTCCTTCTTTTTCTCCTCCTCCTCTTCCTTTTTCTTCTACATAGTCTTCTTCTTCGTCACGTGTCCCTTCAGGACGTAGGCGACCATGACTCTCCGCAATTTCCTGTATTTTGTAGCTCTTAATAAGTTTTGTCATTTCTCATTTTTGTCTCTCCTAGATTCAAGCTAGGTTATGAGTTGGTTTCCTCTGTCCCACTTGAATTCATTATCTCCTGTGAGTATCAAATTTTCTAAACCCTCCGTCCTCTTTAACTGTCTCTTACTGATGTTAATTATAAATGCCCTTTTTGTTTTTATTTTCTTTAAAACTTTCTTGTTACTTTTATGTTCGCTCCATGCTATTCTCAGCATCCTTCTGTAGAACAACATTTCTGTTGCTTCAAGTCTTTTTCTCATCTGTGAGGACATTATCCAGCATTCACTACCATATAGGAGGACAGATATTACCTTACAGTTCAGTACGTTTTTCTGTTTCTAATGAAATTTTTCCTTTACTTTGCTTAGATTTTGGAAGGCGTCTTTTGCTATCCCAATGCGCCTTCGGATTTCAGTGTCACACTTTCCGTCCTCTGTTAAAACACTTCCAAGATATTTAAATTGTTCTGCTTTGTTATCTCCAATTTATAAATTGCCTATTATGCTCTTCTTTTTGCTAACAACCATGCATTCCGTCTTCTCACAATTTATGTTTAGTCCAGCAATCAATACTATGCCATCAGTATATCTAATCAGCAAATCTAATGTTGCTAAAATCGTGATCACCAATAATAATCCTGGTAGGACTTCTAATTTTCTCAGAATCACCATACTGTATAGGTTAAATGTCTGGTGAGTAGAAACATCCTTGTTTTAGACCCTTTCTTTTTTTTTAATATTAACTTGCCGTGGAGTTATTTCACAGTGGAGGCTTGTAATTGTACTAAGTCGGTCCTAAAATAGGTTCGACGTACAAAACGTTAGGAACTTGATATAATTGGTATAACGCAGAGTAATCTAGTTGTGGTCGCTGATACTTTAGTATTCGACTAACTGTCGTCTGACATCGACTGACTCACCGACTTCTACTTATTATAGGTGGGAGAGTCTATTAACTATAGAATAGGTGCGTTCCACTATAACATAACTGAACTCATTTTCTATCCATATGCAGTCAGTTTACTGACAGTGTAGGTTCCCAAATCTGTCAAGCCCACCTTCTTCTTCTTCTTCTTCTTCTTCTTCTTCTTCTTCTTCACGTGTTCCTTCGGGACGTAGGTGGTCATGACTCTCCACAATTTCCTGTCTTTTGTAGCTCTTACTAAATTTTGCCGGGTGAGTATCAAGTTTTCCAAGCCCTCTGTTCTCATTATACACCCTAGAAAATTTAACTCTCTTTTACTGATGTTAATTATAAGTATCCTTTTTGTTTTATTTTTTTAAAACTTTGTTCAGTCCATAGTATTCCCAGCATCCTTCTGTAGAACTACGTTTCTGTTGCTTCAAGTCTCTTTCTCATCTGTGAGGAGATTATCCAGCATTCACTACCATATAGGAGGACAGATATTACCTTACAGTTCAGTACGTTTTTCTTTGTTTCTAATGAATGTGAGGAGACTCTATATAGTTACAAGTCAGGCCATCTTCAATTGAGTCACCAAATATTATATCTCTGTAGGGGAAATGAAATAACGCTCCAAGTAAAAAAAGGTTTAAAAGACAAAATGACAGACCGATGCAATGAGTTCAAACATGTCTTGCACATAAAATATCCAGTAAGGAAAATGACCGCCCCTTCCCCGTGAGTCAAAATATTTAAAGAAAATAAGATATACAAAGGAGACTCTATATAACGCGAAACTAAATTACCAGCAATATATTTCTGAAAAAAATATTACCAGCAATAAAAATTTTGTTAGCATTAATGAACCCATTGAGGTGTTGATATGCCGTAAAACAAACCAAACCAAGCATAATATCTCTGGTGTGGAAATGAAATAACGTCCCAAGTAAAAAAGATTAAAAGACAAAATGACAGACAGACGCAATGAGTACAAACATGTCTTGTACGTAAAATATCCAGTAAGGAAAATGACAGCTCCCACCCCCTGAATCAAAATATTTAAAGACACTAAGATATACAAAGGAGACTCTATATAGTTACAAGCCATGCCATCCTCCATTGAGTCACCAAATATTATAATATCTCTGCAATATTATAATATCTCTATGCAACATGTCTTTTATGTAAAATATCCAGAAAGGAAAATGACCGCCCCCTCCTGAATCAAAATATTTAAAGACACTAAGATATACAAAGGAGACTCTATATAGTGTGTAACTATATTACCAGCGATACATTTTTTGAAAAAAATATTCCCATCAATAAAAATCATGCCGGCATTAAATAACCCATTGAGGTTGATATACCGTAAAACAAATCAAACCAAACCAAACCAATACATATTGATGGAAAGAGAGACCAGAAGTAAAAACGAGTAGAGAACTCGAGTAGTTTGAATGGACGGACAATAACAAACGGGAGTTGTATTGTGGCAAGAGTTAGAGCAACAAAAAACAGGAAGCTGTGGAGTTCCTTGGATTGTACAATTATTTCCTCTGGCCATTTTCATCGTCTTTGCTGTCATTCCCTTGTTCAGTTTGACTGGGGGGAATTTGGCCTTGTAAAAATATTCAGCTCATCCACAAAGAAAAACAAAATGAAAAGAAGAAAACAGACAAATAGTAAATCCTAAATTTTTATATTCCAAAAATTATTCAGGTGTTTTATAAAAATTCATATTTTTTTTTGTCCATTTTCTTCTGATGAAGAGTTTTCATATGACTGACAGGAATTTTTCTTAGAGACTATTTTTATTCTAACATTTCCTCAGATGATCACTAGGACTGTTACATCTGTCTGCTACACAGACTATCACATGGACTGACTACTTCATACATTGTTCTTTATTTATACCTGACATGCAGATGTACTAATAGATACAAAATGCACACATATTTAACAGAAGACTTTTTTGGTTCTATATGAAGATTAAAAAATAATAAAAAATAATAAAAAAGATTATAAAAATTCTTTTAACTTAATAACTATACATGTGTAAAAGCTTAAAGCTTGTAAACTAATATTTTGAGATTTGCTTTAAATGCTGTTGAATTTTTATCTTTCTCTGAAAATTAAATTTTAAAAAACGGGATAGTGTATCTTAATAATTCTCAAAAAAAGTTGTTTTTTTTTATTTTGTCTGAAACGGTTAATTAACAGAATATGTTCTAATAAAGTGTCTACTATAATTTGAATCTAAGTTGTTTGTGCAGTAGAATCTCTGACAACCGGACTAAGAAGGCCTTCCGGCTATGAGGAATTGGTTACAAAGTCCGGATATGAGAAGTTATATTTAGATTAAAATAAAAGAACTGAAATCAGGTTTAACATTTATTTTCAATATAAAATGCAAAACAAATAATATAACAAATATTTTTAATCGCTGATGATTCATTCTCGTTTAATGCTGTTCTCAACTTTTTCCGCATTTCGTTTTGCTTTAGTTCTTGAAATTTTTAAAATGAAAGACACTTTTTAACACTACATGCATTATTGTAATCGTCATAGCTGAATGCTGGCTTTCTTTCCATAAAACTAACAACCTTTTCAATCACCTTTTCAATCACTTTTTCAATTTCAGTCCAAGTTTCATCACAATCATGTTTTTTTATTTCCTTGTTCATTGTGACAGTGTGAACGCTGAAGAATAGTTTCTTTGGAAGATTTTATATCATACAATGTTGACTTCCCTATGTTGAACTCAGCCATTAGTTACAATGAACTTTCACCAGCGTCTCGTCTGTTTAAAATTTCCACTTTTTGCTATAACTCCAAAGTTGTTCTTTTCCTCTTATTCTCATCATCTTTTGCACCAATACAAGCCATTACGGCAAAATAAACATAAGCGCTTATCCAAATAAATTTCCTGAAAAATATAAATTTCAAATCAGTTAGATATCACTCAAATAGTTCAAATACGTGCATCAAAATCATACCCGGATATGCAGAATTCCAGATATGAGGGATTCTGGATATGAGGGATTCTGGATATGAGGGATTCCGGATATGAGGAATTCCGGATATGCGGAATTCAGGATATGAGGCACTCCAGATATGAGGGATTCTGGATATGCGGTACTCTGGACATGAGGGATTCTACTGTATTATCAAATCTTAATTTATGTAGACTTTTTATAGTTTTTCTTCACGGATACTAAAACCTCAACATTTTGACAGCTATACTCTCTAGCCTTTAGCTTATTTTGTTTACTATAAAACATTGAAAATAAATGTTAAACCTGATTTCAGTTCTTTTATTTTTATCTAAATATAACCCCTCATATCCGGACTTTGCAACCAATTCCTCATATCCGGAATCCCTCATATCCGGAATCCCTCATATCCGGAATCCCTCATATCCGGAAATGATTTTGATGTGTATATTTGAACTATTTGAGTGATAATGTAACTGATTTGAAATTTGTTTTTCAAGAAATTTACTTTGGATAATTGCTTATTTCCCCCTAATGGCTTGTATTGGTGCAAAAGATGATGGGAATAAAAGGAAAGGATGACAACGAGACACATCAGAAGCAAGAGAGCAACGAAATGCATGTTTGTGATGAAATTGAAAAGGTTGTCAGTTTTATGAAAAGAAAGAAAGCATTCAGTTACGACGATTGCAATAATGCACGCAGAGTTAAAAAGTGTCTTTCGTTTAAAGAATTTCAAGAAGAAAAGCAAAAACGTTGAGAATGACATTAGAAGAGAAAGTATCATCATGCAACAGCGATTAAAAAAATCCTTGCTATATTAATTATTTGCATACGTAACATACTTAATTTAATGAACTTTCATTAACATTACATAATTTATTTCTTTTTCTTTAAAATCAATTCCGTTATATTTCACTTAGCATTAGCTTATTTTGTTTACCATAAAACATTGAAAATGAATGTTAAACCTGATTTCAGTTCTTTTATTTTTATCTAAATATAACCCCTCATATTCGGACTTTGTAACCAATTCTTCATATCTGGAAGGCTTTTTTAGTCCAATTGTCAGGGATTCTACTGTAAATAGAAGATTTGTATAAATAAATAAATTTGAAAAATGAAGGTAATTTTCTAGTGCCACTCATTCCATAAAGTTCTAAAATTACTAAAGTTATCAAAAATTATCCAAACCCATAGATGAGAATGTTTGTCCTAAAAAAAAAAAGACATTAAAATCTTGTCAAACCTCTGAAAAGTCTAGACCTCAAAGTAATAAGAAATTGTTTCATTTAAAATACTATTCTCTATCAGTGAGCCCAAAGATTAGTAGAACTCAAAGCATGAAGACCTCAAAAGGCCTCTCCCTGAAGTGGGACTCACACAGCCTCTCATCTTTTATGAGTGTGTACTAAATGACATCAGAATAGAAGACTAAAAGATAAATAGATAGATATGAACAGAGTAAGATAGATATTAAATTTGGCTTTATCTGACACAAGGGCAGAAAAGTGGAATCTTGCTATATGGTAAGGTCCAAATTCAGGGTTGGTGCATACTGATCCAGAAACCCCAGACATGGGGTAGTGCAGATTTTCATGAATTTTGATGTCATCCTGGGGTCGTTTTTGGCCAAAGCTGTGAATTTGTTTTGCTCATGCTTGAAAAAAAAAACAATGTATAAAATTCACTATTTTTATCCATAAAATGTGTGAAAATTATTCAACTTTTTCACAAGAAAAACCTCAAGTAGATGTTAAAAACTGCTGCAAAACATTGTCAATTTACTTAAGATGGAATGTTCTATTATGACATATCTTTAATTTGTCTTTAGATACATTGGATTTATTTCCAATTTTTCCAGGTGAACTGTTTACCTATATTGCATATGATCCATTACTGTATATAATTAGGTTACAATAAAATTTATATTTTATATGAA